>CM035101.1:51065874-51665874 GCA_020205505.1 Panax japonicus | reverse complement strand
AGTATTCTTCATAATTATTGATCTTTTCATGCTAGAATAGTATTCACGAGTTACTATTTACGAGTTATTATTCACGGGTTACTATTTATCCGATTACTATTCACTCAAATAATATTCACTCGGGTTTTTGGGGCACTTTTCATATCGGGGTACTATTCAAGAGGTATTATTCCCAAAGTACTATTCACATGGTACTATTTATGGGGTACTATTCACCCGAAAAATTTATTTATTTTCTGTCCAAATTATTTTTAATACATGAATATTATTCTTGAATTTTACTCCACAAAGCAGTATCATGTTGACAATTTGGATATTTTTAAACTCTGGATAAATTTAAAGTCTTTAATATTTATCCTTTATTTCGTTTGATTAATGTAATACCCCAGTCCCAGATCGAAAGATAGAGGGAAAATTTGTGTGCATATAAGGAAATAAGTTACTACCAATAGTACATTCAAGTCATGACCTTTTAGGACCCTGTGGTGAGCTAAGATGACCCAAGAAAATACTATTGGGATAGTAGTTTGAGGCCTTATTTTGATGGATTTAATTCAATTCGGACTTGGGATTTGACCCGAGATTTGTTCCGGACTCGGGATTTGACCCGGGTTGTTTCATATATATGGTATCAGAGCCAACTCTCGAAATCTCGGGTCGGGTCATCCGATCGAGTTGCCGGAGGTGGGGACACGAAGGCAGGTGGTATTATCCCACAATGGAGAGATGGAGGTCCAAAAGTGGGGACACGAAGCCATCCGGTATTATCCCACAATGGCTAGAGAGGCAAAGATCTTTGGGTCATGTGTGTTATCGGTTCTGACGGGGACGTCAAAATTTTAAGTGGGGGAGTTTGTAACACCCTAGTCCCACATCGAAAGATAGTGGGAAAATTTGTGTGCATATAAGGAAATAAGTTACTACCAATAGTACCTTCATGTCATGACCTTTTGGGAGCCTGTGGTGGGCTAAGATGACCCAAGAAGATATTATTGGGCCAGTAGTTTAAGGCCTTATTTTGATGGATTTGATTCGATTCGGACTTGGGATTTGACCCGAGATTTGTTCCGGACTCGGGATTTGACCCGGGTTATTTCAATTAATACTTATATCATTGTCATCATTCTCATGCTTATATTGTGATGAAAGTCATCTTTGGCTTACGTGCAAAGATGAACTGTTGATTATTGGTTTTACAGTTTTATATCTTTGGCTTACATGCAAAGATGGACTGTTGATTATTATTTTTACAGTTGTATATCTTTAGCTTACATGCAAAGACGAACTGTTGATTGATAGCTTTGGCCCGTAGTGCAAGGATGGACAGGTGTATGACATGATCATGACTACTGGTGATATTAACGAATATCCTTGGCCCGTAGTGCATGGATAATTCGATGATGTGATTGGCAGGATCATGACCATTAGTTAACAGTTAAATGTCTTTGGCCGTAGTGCATTGACAGATAATTGATTGGTATAATCATGACCATTGGTTTTATAGTTGAATATCTTTGGCCCGTAGTGCAAAGGTAGACAACTGATTGGTATGATCATTGTTATTATATTAGAATATCTTTAGCCTTTGGGGTAAGGATATTGAGTAAATGTTCTATTAAGCTTTTATGGCAAGAAGAAACTGTTGATTTACATGATTATAAATATGAACTATTGATTAAACTATAATCTTTGGTGGTTCAGGTGAAGACATGTGATGAGAGTTCTTTTTTTCTTGGGTATAACAAAAAACTATTGATGAGTATTACATGAATAAAATATTAACGATGGACTATTAATCTAGAGGAGATAGTAGACATTATGTTCTACTTGACTCTTTCAATGGATTACTTATTCCGCTGCAGTTGTTGATCTAAAACTTATTGTTTATTATATTTTATTAGTTGTTATACTGTTGAAGGCTAAGGATAATTTATTCTGCATTATCTTGGTCATAATATTTCTTACTGGACTAGTTGAGCTCACCCTTTTCTTTCATTGTTCTCTTCAGGAAATGAGAATATAGCTGGGACGAGTCGGGGAATGTAGTGATGGTCTAGGATAAGTGGCTTTAGTAGTTCTCACTATTCTATGAAATAGTATGATAATAATTGTAATGAGGACTCCATTGAGTGTGAATATTGCCTAAAAGACAATATTTGTGTTAAAACTCTCAGCTTATATTTTGTCGTATTTTACACGACAGTTGTATAATTAAGTTTGTATTTGTATTATGTACCATGTATTTGGCGACTGCAGATAAGTGATGTATACCTATTTTGGGGACGTCACAATTAGGTTATGTGCTGACTGCAATAAGTAGTATTATATGTTACGATATGTTATTCTAATCAGTAAAATGATCTTATTACTGATAAATTGTTATACAAAAGATAAAAACTAAGTTGCGTATTGTAAGCAACAGACCATGTAAATATCCTACCTTTAATTTTCTTTATGCAATGGACATGAGTTAGAAAGTTTGAAAATTATATTATTATTGTACCAAATTAATAACCCTATTGTTATATATATTATAACTGATCATTGAATATCAACATGGTAATATATTATTATTCAGATATTTATTCTGTTCGTTAAATTCTAATTAGGTTATACAAGTGTCCCCACTTGGATAATCATTTTAGTTTAATCACATGTTGATATATATATATATATATATATATATATATATATATATATATATATATACCTATTGATTTGCCAGTATGTATACATTAAGTAAAATTCGTCTAAGCTATTTGATCTGCTAGACACAAATTTAGAAATATCGTTGAATATGATAAAACCTTTTTGTATCCAAACAAATTGTTTTGATTCGGATTACCGACTAAGTATGAACATCCCAAACATGGGAAAACTTTTATGCACCCAAGGCGGACAGAGTGAACGATAATATCGTTCTTGCATGTAGTATTGATCAATACAGGGCATAACGGGCTGATCACCCCCAGTGCCCTTAAGTTATGAAGGTTTGCGGATGAAGTTCTGCTAAACCTATTCGAAAATTAAAAACAATATTCATAGTATATCACCTTAACCCTATTTATAGTCAGTACGTAGTTTCAAAAATTTAATAGAGAGTTGTTATGTTATTATTATCGGTTCAGATTACTTCACAACTATTGATTTATTGTAGAAGGGTAGTACAAAGAAAACATTTAATCATTTCAGCTAATATTTATAATTGTTATTACTTGCTGGGCACTCAAATGCTCATCCTTAATTTAAATGTTTTTAGCTAAGTGTGAACAACCAGAAGGCTCATGCAAAAACAAAGGAAAAGGAAAGCAAACAGAATAAGATTTGTGGTATTTTATGTAATAGTTTGATACTATTAAGACAATGATATATATTATCTATCATGTATTGTAATGAAGGTTTAAAGGTTACGTACTTGGGATTCAGACTCTAATAAATATGTAAATTAAGTTTGGTATCTATATTATTGTTATTATTATTAATATTATTCCGCTCATAGAAATGGTATCGCGAAGCACCGAGTTTGGGTTTTAAGTACTTGAATTTGGGGGCTTTACAAGTTGGTATCAGAGCTTTAGGGTTAGAAACCTTAGGTGGGATAGACCTTAGGCTATAACCTTAGAACAGAGGGAAACGTTGAAAATATAAATAACTCATATAGAGTTTAAAATGAGATGAATTGAATAAATTCATCATCAAACAAAATAAAAGATAACTTATATAAAATTATTAATTGTTGTGTGTATATACTATATTCTAATCAGGATAATTTATGTGTGTAGATGTTTGGTGGAAAAGGCTTGTTATATACTTATAGCATGAAGAAGGATCAAATCTATACACCCGAGCTAATATCAAAGTCAATAGCTGAAATAGAGGCTCACAATGAAAACAACTTGGACGATGTGGTTATTGTAGAAAATGTAGTACCAGATCCGGAAATAGTGGAACTGCCAGATAGTGATTCAGACACTAAAGTTGAAGCTGAACAAGCATCAACAGAGGTGCAGGATCTGAGGAACAAGTTTTCTTCTCTGGAAAAGTTATGGGAAATAGAAAAGTTGCTAAATATTCAATTGCAAAAAGCCTTACTAGAAACAATAGAAAAACAAGATAAGCTTAAAATCCAAATTAATCAAATGGGAGCCACAAACAACATATCGTGTGCAGCTCCGAGAAAGAAGGGGAAAAGAAAGATAGAATACCATAACTTAGGAAAATCTGATAAGAAGAAATGGAAAAAGATATGTTATCTTTGCGGCTATGAGGGACATACCACTCTTTATTGTCCCGACTATAAACCAGGTGCATATTTTATTTGTGGGATAGAAGGTCATCAGGCAAAAGGTTGTCCAAGAAAAAGGCGTAATAAAAAGGTAGTATAGGTTCTGTTGTGTAGGTGTGTTTAATGTAATATATATGATAAGTATATATGTTTAATGTAATCTTCTTAACTTTTGTATTAATCAAGATTGTAAATCCTGACTTTTGTGGTCACTCAGGTATCCCTGATGTTTAAAGTATTATGTGCTATGCTATGTAAAGTATTCGTTAAATGAATATGAATTTATGTTTAAGTAATGAAACAAGTTTAATATATTAAACTTATACGATAAGGTTTAGATTGTAAGTTAAATTTATGGTTTTACTTAACCAGATAATGCCGCCAAGTCGTCAAACTCGAAACCAAAGGGTATAAGAATCTGTCAACAACGCTGAGGGACAACAACAAGCAGACCCAATACAGCACTTTGCAAACATGGTAGCACAAGCTATGCAACAGGGAATACTAGCCGCAGGGAACACGTCAGACAATCGTTTGGCAAACTTCAAAGATTTTAAGGTTGTAGGACCGCCAAAATTCAGAGGTACAACTGACCCTGTAAAAGCCCAAACTTGGGTTAAGGAAATTGAGAAGGCGTTTGTGATATCTAGAGTAGCTGAGGGGCAAAAGACCACTTTTGCTACCTACATGATGAAAGGGGAGGCGAACTTTTGGTAGGAAGCGAATCAGACGAGGGCAGGACAAGGTGTAGTTACATGGGATATGTTTAAGACTTTGTTTTTCAAAAATTATTTTTCATCTAGTATGCAGGCTAGGATGGAGGTGAAATTTTTAGAGTTGAAGCAGGAGAAAATGACTGTTACGGAGTATGCCGCAAAATTTAATGAGTTGGCTAGGTTCGCTGCACATCAAGTTGATATGGAGGCTAGGAAAGCGAGAAGGTTTGAGCTGGGATTAAAATCCTGACTCTATAACAAGGTGGCGGTGTTACAGATTCCTACATTTGTAGCACTCATGGAAAATGCTATAATAGCTGAAGAAGGGAGTGAGGCCATGAGCCTCTACAACAAGGATAGAAAGAACAAGGGTAAGGTCGAAGGAGCTGGGAAGGTATTTTGGAAAAAGGAAGGGAACTATTTTGGAAATGTCCAGGTAAAATAAGAAGGTGTGAAGAAGTAGGTGGTGCCGTGTAAGAATTGTGGAAAGAACCATACAGGTGAATGTCTAAAACGTAAGTTTGTTTGTTATAAGTGCGGGCATGAGGGCCATATCTCTCTCAACTGCACTAATCCAAGAATGAACAGTGGTTGTTTTCTATACAGGTTGACTGAACACAAGGTGAATGATTGCCCGAAAAGGAGGATGGAGGTAGGGAGTGTGAATACAGGCAAAGGCAGCGGGACTCTGGCAATCACCGGACCAACTTCATCAAACAAGCCAACAAAATTAACCGCGAGAGTCTTCAATATGACGGTCAAGGACACCATGGCAGCTGGTGTTGGAACTCCAGGTATTATTCGTATAACGTTTATTTTTGTATACATACTTTTCTTATATATAGTAAATTATTTTATAAAGAAATTTTGAAGGAGGAATTTGAGTTCTTTTAGAAATCAATTTTTTCGATTAATCAGATAGGCAAGCTTTATGTTGAATAGTTAAAGATTAGTCCGATCGAATCTGATCGAGATCTACTTACAATGATTGTGTATGCTATGTACCCTAGTATGTGGGAGTTTTAAAACGGTGATTCCGGGGACGAAATCTTTATATGGGAGGGTGAATGTAACAACTCGATATTTTCTATATAATTAAATCAGAAATTTTGCGTATAATTTTTTTTATTTATTTTAAAGATGAGAATTTGTTTAAGATAAAGCGTAAGTATTTATGTGATAAAAAAAATATATTTATTACATGAATAATTAAAAATAATTTTATTTTAGGATTATTGATTATTATAAAGTTTATTCTTATAATAATTAATTTTATAGTAGAAATATTTTTATTAATTATTTTTCATGAAAATATGATTATATATTATTTAAATAATATAAGAAATGATTATTAGAATTATTATAATAATTAATCTATTTTATTATATGAATTTATGCTAGATTAATTAAGTTAATTATTTTAACTTAATTAATAATGTTAAATATGAAAGATAAATTAAATATGAAATTCAAACCCTAATTTTGGATTTTTATCAAGGAATGAGAATAATAATATAATATTAATTATATTTTGATTTTTCAGTGCTATAAATATGTATTGTATGTATGTATTGGTAATGATTGGCCAAGTATGGTATATCAGTGGAAAACCTAGTAGTATGTACTATTATTTAAACTCAAACCAGAGTTTAAGATCTATCAAAATTTGTGTTTACGTGATTATAATAAGTGTTAGAATTAGAATCCAAGTTAGTAAACCCTAACTTCTTAATTAGGAACCCTAACTTTGAAATTATAAACCCTAATTATTAAATGTAAACCCTAACCGCTTGTTTCGCACGCTTAACGATAATTAATAAATTGTTTAACCTAATGTGTAAGTTTAATTATTTAGGAAAAACATAATTATTGTTAGAAACCCTAATCATGAAATTAGAAACCCTAATTTCTATATTTGGTAACCCTAATTAGTAATTATAACACCTAATTACTAATTGTAAACCCTGATTGCTAAATTAGCAAGGTTAACTATAATTAGTAAATAATACCCTAATGTTCACGTATAATGTAATTAGAAACCTAATCTAATTAAGGAAACCCTAATTATAAATTTTAGAAACTAAATTTTTTTGTACAAACCCTAATTGGAAATCCTACAAATCCTATATCCTAAACCTTAGAGTTAATTAGTATTAACGTAGTTTGATTATGTGAATTGGTAATTTAACCTACATGATGTATATATTTTGTTTATATAGATATAAAATGTTGGTAATGACTAATTATGTTATGATGACATATGTATAGGGTATTGATTCAAGTTGTAAGGTTTAGCTTGTGCTAAAGGCAAGTTTTCTAACTCTAAAACTTTGTTGTACAAGTTTAATTTCGTTGAGCACATTATTGCTTTTAATTCCATTTCAATTATACAAGTTGTTAACTCTACACTTTCGTGGAGTTAGAT
The DNA here is from genome assembly GCA_020205505.1 of Panax japonicus. Lineage (NCBI taxonomy): Eukaryota > Viridiplantae > Streptophyta > Magnoliopsida > Apiales > Araliaceae > Panax > Panax japonicus. The sequence continues at coordinate 51,658,448 of CM035101.1, read as the reverse complement.
TGATTATTATTAAAAAAGCTCTTGTATCTATTGGTTCATGAGGATGCAAGTATTCTACATCTTACATCTTATTATTGAACAAGTTTCTTTAATATGTAATTCGTTAGTTAGCATGCGAGTCACTGTATTCTAGTGATGAGCAACTTTGTCATTCAATTTACTATTCATGATGAATATTTAGTACCCAATCCTCAATAACCTTGAATGTTATGATTATTCCATGCTTATGCTATTAGATTATTCCTAAAGCATGATGTTAATTTACAAATATCAATTCAGTTATGATTATTTCATAGCATACAGTTATTTCTTTTGTAATCAACTAAACCTTAGTTGATTACCGTTGAATTCTAAATTACCCTGTAACGTATCCCAACCAAACTTACTTTGGTACGAACTTGTATTTTAAATACTGAGATGAACAACTCTTTTAATAGAGGTTTACGCTTAGCGTTGAAATGGTTGTGCACAATACATTGTACGAAGGGTTGATCCCCCTAAGTACGTGGAGTCCTTATAGTCTTATGACTGTTAAAGTTAAAGTTGAAAGATTACTTATAACTGTGGACATGATTCGTGGTCATTAGACCCTCAGTGAATGTTATAAATTTCAGAAAGTTAATAGAATATATTGTTCAGTTCTATTGAGCCTAATATTGGCAATTAATGTAAAAGTTTAAAGATTTATTTATTGTTATTTCAAGTGAGTCTTGTTTGCTCACTCTTGCCTATAAATTTCTTACAGCTAAAGTTGAAACGGGTGACGTACCTAGCACCAGTAAGGGAAAAGGAAAGATGAATAAATATTGAAGACTTGTAATAGTTTTGATAGTTTACTTTCAGACTTTGATTTAAAGATTGTAATAAAGTTTATTTAAATTTCTGCATTTGAATGATTGTTGTTAAAGGTTAGATAACCTGGGAGATTTTTATTTAAATTTAATCCTGTATGGGCAGGTTTTATAATTCAATTTTATTATAATTGGGTAGTTATAAATGAATGTTTTGATTAAGTGAACACCAAATCTTGAGGAAATGAAGTACTAGGATTTGGGGGTGTCACATACTTTGTTACTTTTGTTAATGATTCAAACACAGTAGAATTAAGATTTGTTTAATCTCCCTTTTAGATATGGTGAGTTAATGAGAGTGAGGCAGTTATAACAGTTATAGCAGTTATAGCAAGAATACAAAAGACACAACTGTTTTAAGTGGTTTAGAGCATTAAAGCTCCTAGTCCACTCTTCTACTCCTCGAGTGGAAAATTCACTAAGGACATCTTTTACACTTTTTGAATTTCACAGATTCCTTCTAGACCAGCAGTCTAGGCACTTCTTAGTTCACTTTTGAACTCTTCAAGTCCAACAGACTTGGTTCTTCACAGTTCACTTAGAACTCTTCAAGTCCTTCTTACTTGAAACTTCTTACTTCACTTGATTAGTAGTTGATGAGTTCTTGATTGATGCTACTCAGTTGCCATTAAGCTCTTGTTCAAAAGAACTGAGTAGCTGAGCAAGCTTTCTCTTTTTCAAATCGTAGAGTTGAGCGTTGAGTGTTCTTCAGCTTTTTGTTCAATGCTTGCGTAGTTGAATCATCTGCAGATGTTTTGCATATATGTGATCCTTGAAATCTATCCATTGAAGACATTCGTTGAAGCATTAAATTCTTTTGACATTTTTGAACTTTGATGGAGACTTTTCTGCACATCTTCTGAATTGCATTCTGGCCCACTGACATAGCAGACTGTTTTCTCACCTAACACCTAAAAAGGTGTTTTCCTCTAACCAATGGTACTTTCCTTAGCTTCTTCAATATGTTTCTTTGTTGTATACAAAGGATATCTTTTGTGCCATTGAGACTGGTGAGGACTTCAATGTCTATAACCCATTCCACAATTATTGGAATTTATCTTTAAACAAAAGGGTAAGGCTCGATGCTTCTGACACATGCAGATGATACTCTACGATTCAAATCCTAGTTTCTTGCCACCTTGGTGCTTGATCCGATGCTAGCAAACGAGAACACTATGATTTCTCTTAAGGACTGGCACACTAAAATCTTTACTTGTTTGTCTTGAAAAATCTACATTTTTGAGAGCACACTACGATCTCTGAGTAGGCTTCGGCAAACGTCTGGACCACTCTACGAATTCCTGAGAGGTCCTTCAAGGCAGACACACTGCGATCCTCGATGCTCTACGATTCTGCCTTGGCTTATGCAAACTCTTGATCTGCTCAATAGACTACGATTTTGTTGAAGCCTATCTATTACATCGCAAGACATAGATCAACCTAACATCTTTGATCTCTTCATCAATACATTCATTTATAGAATGATAAACATTAAAAGCTTAGATCAACCTAACAAATTTGATCTATCACTAAGTCCTTGTACATATATTACTTGAAGGACTTTACATATAATCATGAGCATTTACTTTAAACATCAAATCAAAATATGCAGTCTCCCAACAGTTTCCATGGTGTAAAAAGACATTTTTGCCCTCTTGTAGGGTTAGTAGAAACAAAACAAAATTTTGAGTGTTTACAAGTTATTTTTCTAACTTATTAAAAAATAATTTATAAGTCATTTAAAAATAAGTAAATTTGACCAAATGTAAAAATTGTTTTGCCCTTATTTTAATAGTTTTTATATTTTATTTTAATTTATAAATCATTTTAATCAAACATATTCACATTTTATTTAACTTAATTTTTAACTTATAAATTAAAGGATGTCAATATTTTTATTTATAAGGGTGTGTTTGATTAACTCTTAACGCCTCTTAATTTGAGTGCCTCTGATTTGGTCAGAGGCAAAACATGTTTGGTAAAAAAAATTGCTTCTTAATGCCTCTTAATCGGTTCGACACAAAATTAAAGTTTAACCATTTAGAGGCACATCTGAATGAGTTTATATTCTTTTTGGACAAAAATACTCTCTTCAATATTATTAATTTCCTTTTGTATCCATTTTAACCCTCTTTCTCTCTCTTTCTCTTCAATCAGATCCATTACAAGCTACTCGCTGGTCATACCCTTCACAATAATCAGTTCATCATTCAAGAAATTCATGCCCCATAGATCTTGAAAATGGATTCACAACCTTTCCAATTAAGAAGGTTTTCAGTCGACGTCGCACAAATATGATTTGATTAAAACCCAAAATTAGATTCCTAAATAATAAGAAATCAATTGACCCAACAAAGGATCAAAACCCAAATCAAAAAGAAACCCATGTTCGAAAATTTCCCTAAAACATTTCTCCTTTCTCCTCTATTTGTTGTGAAATCCACTGTCTGCAAACACCATAACCTCCACGACAAACTCTGCTTCAAGATCTAGTCGTTACCGCTGTAAAAATGGTCCTAATGATCACAACCAATTTGATGTTTGGCTCGCCACTTGAAATAGATCTTAAACATCAAGGGGCCATGTAATTTTGCCTTTTGATATTCAAAACAATATGATGGATCTCTTTGAACGAAATATAAGGATGGTGATAATGAAGAGAGAGAAAAAGAGTTGTTCTTTTTTTGTTTTATTTTTATATATTTTTTTCTTTTGTTCAAAGGGTTAAAATGGTAAAATATTGTTTTTCAGACATTTTGAAAAAATAAATTATTAAACAAATGTTTTTCATTCAGATGCTCAGACGTCTAAACTGCTCATGTCTTGACACTCAATTTTATCAAACACCACCTAAGTCGCCACTTAAAATTAAGGCTGTAAACGAGCCAACACAGTTCGGGCTCGATTCGAACTCGACTCGAAAAAATACGAGTGAGACTCAGATTCGTTAATAATATGATCCAAATTTGAGCATTAAAAATAGTTCGAATAAAAATATGAGTAGAATCTGAGCAAGGTTATACTCAACTCGTTTAAGATTCAAACTACTCAAATTTTTTATTGTGATTCGATACATACTTGGTTAATAAATATTCGATTAGATGTTCGATACATTCTCTTATAATATATACAAATATAAATCAAATTAGGATAATTAGTTATTATTTTGTTTTATTTTTAATTTTAATTGTGATTTTATATTTATAAAGTGTAATAATAAATATATTTTGTGACGCCCCAAAATAGGTATACATCACCCATCTTGAGTCGCCAAATACATGGTATAAAATTAAAATACAACTTAAAAATACAAATGTCGTGTAAAATACGACAAAACATATGCTATGAGTTTTAATACAAATATTGTCATCTAGACAATATTTACACTCAATAGAGTCCTCATTACATTTATTATTACACTATTTCACATAATAGTGAGGACTACTAGTGCACCATCTAGGACCATCACTCTGTTCCCCGACTAGTCCCAGCTACGTTCTCATTTCCTGAAGAGAACAATGAAAGCAAAAGGGTGAGCTCAACTAGCCCAATAAGAAATATTATGACTAAGATAATGCAGAATAAGTTATCAATAGCCTTCAACAGTATAACAATTGATAGAATATTGACAAAAAGTTTTATATCAAAAACTGCAGCGAAATAAGAAACCCATTAGAAGAGTCAAGTAAAGTATAAAATCTACTATCTTTTATGATTTAAAAAGTTTTTCATCAACTTTATCGCTGAGACTCAGCTTAATAAATAAAATCGAATCATCCCTGCACCACGGCTAAGGATATTCATGTAATCATCAATGGTCATGACTATACTGAATAATCTCTGGTCATAATCATACCAATAACTGTCCACCAATGAATTACAGGCCAATGAGGACTTTTACCGCATCATTCGTAACACTACGGTCATGATTATACTGAATAATCCCTGGTCATAATCATACCAAGTCCATCTATACACGTAAGCCAAAGATGACTTTCAACATAATATAAGCATGAGGATGATGACAATTCAATAAAGCAAGTTCAAGAATAAATTTTAAAGATTTATAAGTTAATTTATCTTGAACTCAATAACGTCCAAATTGTCAACATGATACTGCTTTGTAGAGTAAAATTCAAGAATGCTCAGAAGAATTTTTCCATGAAAAGATACTGGATGAAGCGCAAATATCAAGGATATTCCACTAATTTCATGGAGTATAGAAGCCACAACTTTAACCAACTGAGTATAATAGAATATATGAAATCGCAAATGGATTTTTGCCTCCATGTGGTAATCCACGTAGACAGATTATTCCAACAGAATAATAATGAATGGAACCAGGTCATGCGTAATCCGCACAAACAGGATGTTCCAACAGAATAATAAATAATGGAACCAGGCCATGCGTAATACGCACCGACAGGATATTCCAACAGAATAATAAAGAATGGAATAACAGAAGAATTCGCATAGACAGGTTATTCCAACATAATAATAAAGAAAGGAATAACAACAGAATTTACCAGGCATGCGATAGACCGCACAGACAGGTTATTCCAACAGAATAATAATGAATGGAATAACAGAAGAATTTCACCATGTATACGGTAGTCCGCGTATACAGGTTATTCTAATAGAATAAAAAGGAATGGAATAACAATAGTTCTCTTCATGAATATGAAAGAATAATACCCCTTACGAGTACAACAAATAATATCCCTTACCTTAGAAAAACTGAATACTGGAGTAGTGAAGTAGCAGAATACTTTTCTTCATTCTCTCTATAGTTTCTCTCTCTAGAGTTTCAGTGAATTCGTAAGAAATAATGAAGGGATGATCTTCTATTTATAGGAGAATGGACTGAATAGTAACTAATTCATGAACGGTCCAGATTGATTTACTTTTAAACGGACAATCCATATTGATTTACTATTAAAACTTAAAGCAACGGTCCATATTGATTTACTATTAAAACTTTAAACCAGCGATCCATATTTATTTACTATTATAACTTTGCACCAGCGGTCCATATGGATTTACTATTATATCTTCAACCAACGATCCATATTGATTTGCTATTATAACTTCAACCAACGGTCTGAAAAATTATCACATATCCTCATGGAATAATATTGTACCCAAAAATGATTTGGACCGAAAAGAAATATATTTTTCGGGTGAATAGTATCCCGTGAATAGTACTTTGGGAATAGTACCTCGTGAATAGTATCCTGACACGAAAAATATCCCAAATACTTGAGTGAACAATACTATAGTGAATAGTAACCGGGTGAATAGTAACCCATGAATAGTACTCTGACACGAAAAGTATCCCAAATACCTGAGTGAACAATACTACAGTGAATAGTAATTGGGTGAATAGTAACATGTGAATAGTACTCTGACACAAAAAGTGTCCTGAATACCCGATTGGTCAATATAACCTCCAGACATCAATTATTATCGAAATAAATATCGATTTCCACTAACACTAATAATCCTAACACAATGGAACAATCAATTTTATCTTTAATCAACACGAACTTATTCATCATTAATATTATAACTCACAATATTTAACAACCATGTCATTCCCAGGAAAGAGGGGGATTTCCGATAAGGATTTCTCCTTATTGGGGCGCAATTAGGTGACCAACCCTCTCCTTGACAAAACTTCTAGACATTGTCAATATTGTAAATAATAATATGAATAACTTTGTCGTCTCAATTATTGATTTAATAATATAACATATTATACAGATGATACTGTGACAATAATTGAATCAATAATATGAGAGATATGATGCAGCAATTACTATAGCAATAATTGAGTGACTTCTCACGTAAGCATCAATAACCAATACCGTGTGCTACTATGCAACCACGCGTATTACTGTACTTTTACTACCGGGTAGTTCAACAGTTTTAACGGTAACTCTTTCGCCGTTATTCTTATAAAAAGATATTTTTGTCGTTTTCTAATTACGACAATACTTATGTTGTGGGGTCCACCAATGATTGTGCCGTTGTACGGATATTCCCCGACAAAAAGAATATTCTCCGACCAAACAAATATTTTATAACAACTTGCTTACTTTGTAAAATTTATAAATATTACCCACAACTATAACATTATATCAAATCCACACCATAATATTCAAAAAAATATTTTGAGAAATTTAAATCTTTATTCATAAAATTTGGGGTCTCACAATCTCCTCTCCTTATGAAATTTCGCCCTCGAAATTTACGTACGTACCTGGTATACTGAAGAGATGAGGATACCTTGACTTCATTTCAGATTCTAACTATAGAGGTATAACCTTTGAGTGTTGAATATGATCCTTCTTATCCAAGATTTTACCACGTATCTCCTCATACGTTAAATTTTCTGCTATCTTGTCTAGTTTTAATTCAATAATGTGGTTCGGGCCATCCACATATTTACGTAACATCGATACGTGAAAAACGTTATGAACACACGACATACTTGGCGGTAAAACGAGTCTATAGGCCATAGTTCATACTCCATCGAGGATTTTAAATGGGCCAATTAAATTGAGGGTTGAGATAACTCCTTCTTGAACCTTTTTCTTCACATTCATCAGTTCCGGGTGCGTAGCTTGAGCGGCATTTAACTTTATCGATTAAAGTCGATTTTTCTCGTATATTAGTTATCTTCACGTGGGTCCCTAGAGTCTTTAACTCTATCTCCATCATTTGTAAGTTATACAAAATGGGTCTTTGTGTTAACAACATCACACTCATAAACGCATACGATCTTCTACTCAATGTGTCAGCTACCACGTTCGCTTTTCCCACGATGATATTGAATGGTACGATCGTAATCTTTAATAGCTCAAGCTAACGTCTTTGGCACATGTTACGTTTGTTTTAACTGAAGAAAATATTTGTGGGTTTTAGAAATGAGTTTTGTACTTGGGTCAATACAAAATTTGATTTCACACTCTAGGGGTAGGCTAAGAAGTCTTCAAGAATACGTCAGGAAATTTATTAACAATAGAAATATCATTCAAAACTGTGACTCTCATCCAAGACTTGGATAACACGTCACATTGATACTTATCAACTTGTCATCATCATTCACGACGTCGCCTACAGAAATTCTGGCTTCGGTGCATTCCACACTAGAAAGTCACCAGCAAAAGCCTCGAGGCTCTTTAATTATGACTTGATATGAAAATGAATGATTTTAGTGGTTTGGTTGCTTGAACTCGTATAACAGGATGGTTAGGAATATGAAAGCTAACAACCTTACAAAAAGCTTGATGAGTAGTTAACCAAACGATTCCTAAAATCACATCAAAAGTAAGTATTTTCAAAGAGATAAGATCGACAGGTAACGTGAAAGTGTCAATTTGAATCAACAAGATTTATAAACAGTGGAGGTTACGAAGGTTTCTACTATTGAAGTTTCAACCAATAAGTCAAAGTCTAATTTCTCTGAAGTCAAATTTAAACGTTGAGCACAAGCAAAAGAGATAAAAGAATGGGTAGAACCGGTATCTAATAAGATATAGACTTCGCAAAAATTTATAATTAACTAACCCGTGTTAACTTCATTTGGGTCACTCGCTTTTTGAGAAGTCACAAAAAACGCTCTTCCTGAAACCACCGACTTTGTTTTGTCCGTATCCGCCTTTGGTGCCACCGTCCCAGCTAGACTTGATTTTGGTGCACGACAAAATCGGGCTAAGTGACCTTCTTTTCCACAATTATAACATTCTTTGGACTGCATCGCACAGTTTGGACTAATGTGTCCCTCCCCTCCGTATTTGAAGCATATGATAGGTGGTCGTTCTCCTTCCTTAACAACGGCTGTTGGTGCTGACGTCTTTCCATCATTGTTGACTCTCCTCTTCTTGAAATGTCCATTCTTATTGTCTTGGCCATGATTACCACCGAAGTGGTTACCATTTCTTGCATGTTAATTCCCTCCACGTTTGTTGTCACTGCTTCGATGACTGCTACCACTGGTATTATCAATTTGCCGGTTGCTTTCTCTTGGTTGGGTTGACTCGTTATCGCGCTCCAATAACTGAGCCTTATTTACAACATCTGAATACAAACACAGTTTATTAGAAATTAGGTATTGACGTATCTTGGGTTTCAAACCTCTTAGAAACATCCGCGTCATTCTCTCCTCATTATTAACCAAGTGGGACGCAAACCGAGATAACTCGGCAAACTTAGCTTCGTACTGCGACACGGTCATATTGTTCTGCTCCAACTTGATGAACTCTACCTCTTTCATGTAACGAATACTTTCAGGAAAGTACTTGTCGTTGAACAGTTCTTGGAACTTCTCCCAAGACATCTTCAGTGCGGTAGGTTGAGTACGCTTTACAGATTCCCACCAGTAATCTGCCTCTGCTCGCAACATGAAGGTGGCAAAGGGAACCTTTTGCTCCTTGGAGCATCCCAAGACATCAAATATCTTGGTGATCTGCTTTATCCACGTCTCCGCCTTAAGTGGTTTTGGCTCTCTTATAAACTCCGGTGGTCCCAGCTCCTTGAACTGTTTAGCGGTGACTGTCCGAGAGTTGTCAGTGTTTCCACTTGCATTTTGGACAGGAGCCGCTCTCGCCTGATGTTGCATGAATTGCATAAAGCCTCTAAACATCCCATCGTTCATCATTTGGTCAGTGTTGTTGTTTGCATGAGGATTGTCACCTTCCTGATGCATATTATCCTGATTATTGATATGTGGAGACTCAACGGTCTCCTGTGCTCCATTGCTATTCTCAACATTCTCGGGTGTCATTTTCAGATACTGCCACAAAACAAGCGTTAGTTATCATATCACATATTATCCATATACTCTGACCGACCAATTAAATACCAAATAAACTTAGGTAGGTCATACTAGCGAAGGAATTCCCCGTCTCTCCCCTCCTAGTTCTTGTCTCACATCTTAGCCAGGGATCATATCCCTAAGCTTTGATACCAACTGTGACGCCCCCAAAATAGGTATACATCACCCATCTTGAGTCGCCAAATACATGGTACAAAATTCAAATACAACTTAATAATACAACTATCGTGTAAAATACGATAAAACATATGCTATGAGTTTTAATACAAATATTGTCATCTAGACAATATCCATACTCAATGGAGTCCTCATTGTTAGGTTTATAATATTCTTGAGCGCAATCAAATTGCACAAATAAGCGGAAACGTGTAAAAATCAGAGTTTAAAAAATTACAAACCATATACCCGAATCATCCTTTATGCACAATTATTAATTAAACGAAAAGATATGAAGTACAAGAATCATACCCTTGAAGATTCGAGCTTCCTCAGGTACAAGTTCACCTCCAATCCTTTTCGTGTTCAACTTGAATCCACCGGGTTTGGTTCCTTCCTCTGATCAACATTAGCCACCCAAGTGTTTGGCCTCTAGAGGTGATCCACCAAGGAAGAAGAAATATTCAAGAAGAAGGGTGGTTGGCTAAACCCTAGTTTTCTATCTCTATAGAAAAGGAGCGTACTCTCCAACAATTGGAATTACGTATGTTGTGAAAAAGTCAACAACCACTCTCACCCATAATAAGACTCCTCTTATTTATAGATGTGAGCAACCCTCCTTAACAATTAAGGAATTGTATTTTATTTTAATTAATTAAATTCTTTTAATTAATTAGGCTCCCAATCATATTAGGAATAAATGAAAGTACTTTTATTAATTAATTCCTAAACTCCTTTAGGAATTAAATAATAATAATAATAAGACTCCTCTTATTAATTTATATTTAATATTTCTAAAATATTAAATAATAAATATTAAGCTATTTAATTTATTCTATCACCATAGATTAAATTAAATATATTTAACTTATTATTACGATTATGTCATTTGCTTCTTAAATAATTATTCTTCCTTTTATAGTGTGACTGATAAGTGATATTTTTACTCACTTATTGTATACCGATCCATGCGAATTGTGCCCACCTTGAGCACATTTCATTGTGTTTTAGTTGCATTTCATGTTATTTTGCATTGCATGTATTTAAACTCCTTTTGGTGAATAAGTGCAGGAATCGGCGTTATTTTGGTGGGAATTGAGGTATCGGTGAGCGGATGCATGAAGGCTAGTCGCAAGGCGAGGATGTGCATGGCATAGGGGTACAATAAGGCATGAAAATCAAGCAAGAAAGAAGGATTGAGCAAGAATGAACAAGTAGCAGCAGCAGCAGACCAAAAACCAGACTCAGGAACTGCAGAACACAAGTCGTGCGGCCGCGCAGCATAACAAGAGAAGACTCGCGCGCCCGCGCTAAAGCAGAGCTTTACATAGGGAACCTTCTGCAAGTCACGCGCCCGCAAGGCATGACCGCGCGCCCGCAAGGCATGATCGCGCGCCCGCAAGGTAGAAGCGCGCGACCGCGCGATAAGACTTCTGGGGGAACTGAGCTTATTGCAAGTCTCGCGGTAGCGAGACAGATACACTAGAGCCACGCTCGGCCGTACGCGATGCTGATGCTGTAATTTATTTTATTTTTAATTAAGCAATGTGATGATGTGTAATTGGTATAAAGCTATTCTAACGTATGTCAGAGGGGGTCTTGACTTTAATTACGTAACTTTCATAGTAGCAATTAGGGTTTACACCTTGGGAGAGAGTCCAACGGAGAACGAAGCCACAACGTCTTATTTTCTTCTTCTTGAAGTTCTTCACCATTGTGGATTTTGATTATTGTTAATGGAATTCTTTGGGGTTTTCATAGTTAATCATTGATTACTATTCAGCATTTGGATTTGATTGTTCTTTCTCTCTTAATCTCATTTGCCTGATTATTGATCATGTTTAGTCTTGATCCCATAATGGTTTTTGGTTCCGCCATGAACTAAACTCCATTATGGGATCCTAACGGATTTTAATATGTCATTTGGTTGCACATCTAAATGTTAGATTTGTTTTGCATATCATGTGGATTATCTATCATGGTTGGTTTGTATGTATGAATGACTAATAATATTCATGTTAGTATTTGTATGGAATTGGAAATGAACATATGAATATGGATGAAATCATGATAGCATGTGAATATGGGGATTGCATATTTTGTGAAACAGATAGGAATATACTGTTTTGCCTTATGAGCTAGAATAAGGGTTGTGCTTAAAGTAAATTGAATTGAATTACGCATAAGAATATGGTAATTGTGATGGTATTGGTGATCACATAGATTCTAACATCTGTAGATGATATGTGAGTTGGTTATAGTGCATTGGAAAATAGTTATAACTCGCTTTTATGCCCTTGGCTATTATCCTGTGATATGTGAATACTTTTTGCATGACATATGGCGATTGAATGATATATTGAATGAAGTTAGGATCCCATTATTTCCACATCATATTTAATTCGTTTATATTCTTATTTTTAGTTGGTAATTATAAATGATTCAAATCAACAATTAAGTTTATAGTCTTAGCATATAAATATAGTGAGTTAATTAATGTATAGTAGTCTAGAGTTAACAACTTTCTCTGTGGGATTGATGTTTTACTTACTCTGTATTACTTGTTGACTCGTGTATACTTGCATGAGTTAGAGCTCTTTTATAAGAACTATAAAAGAGGCAACAAGTTTTTGGCGCCGTTGCCGGGGAGAGGCATTAATTTAGATAATTATCATTAGTTTAAAGCTGTATTGTATGACTTAGACAATTCTATCATTTCTCATTTCTATATTTGTTTTGTTTTGAGTATAGGTGCTTGTAGAATTTTATGCACACGCGATCCTCTAACTCAGAGTTAACACCAGCACAAGCTAATATAAACGGAAAAGGTTGGAATGCGAGTGTGCGGATAAATCTGCGAGAGCAGTTAGAAAGCATTACAGTCAATATGGCAGAAGAACAAAGGATTGATCCAAGAGAAGAGCATCGAGATCTAAGGGAATATTCCATGCCGAACATAAATGAATTACAGTCTAGCATAGTCAAACCGGCGATAGCAGCAAACACCTTCGAAATAAAAATGGGCACTATTCAGATGGTGCAGAATTTAGTATAGTTTGGGGGTGCTGCTACAGATGATCCGAATGAGCACCTATTAAGCTTCATCGAGATTTGTGATAAATTCAGATATAATTGTGTGACGGAAGATGCCATCAGACTACGGTTATTCCCGTTTTCATTGAGGGATAAAGCAAGGAGTTGGTTACATTCTTTGCTGGCTGAATCAATTACTACATGGGAGGATTTAGCACAGAACATTTTAGCCATGTTTTTTCCAATGGCTAAGACTGCAAAGATGAGGACAGTCATATCTCATTTTGAGCAACAACAGGGTGAATCCTTATATAAAGCATGGGAAAGGTATAAGGAGATGTTTAGGAAGTGTCCACATCATGGTTTACCAGACTAGCTGGTAATTAATTCATTTTACAGTGGCTTGGGATGACAGTCTAGACCGATTGTAGATGCAGTCGTAGGAGGGGCATTATGGACAAAAAGCTATAATGAGGCCTATACGCTTATCGAGATGATGGCTGCGAATGACTGTCAGAATCCTACAACTCGGATGTCTCAACCCAAAGTTGCAGGTATGTTGGAGGTGGATGCGATTACACAGCTATCGGCACAAATGGCAGCCATGGCTAAGAAAATAGAGACGTTGGCAGAGAGTAAAGTGAAGACGGTTGCTTTTGTTTGTGAGATTTGTGCGGGGTCACACTCCACAGACCAATGTGTTATCAGCTCAGAAGCAGTTCAGTATGTAAACTCCTACAGAAAGGACCAAGGCCAATTCCAGAACACATACCACCCCAACAACCGCAATCATCCAAACTTCAGCTGGTCTAACAACCAAGGACAACAACAAAATCAGTTTCAGCCGAATCAATAGTTTCAACAACAGTCAGCACAGCCACAGTTTATACCGAAACTACCATTTCCACCGGGATTTACTCAACAGCAACAACACCACACTCCAGCTGCATCACATCCAGAGAAGAAATCAGAAGTGGAGGAGATGATGTTGAAATACATGGCAAACACCGAGGTCATGATCAAAAGCCAAGCAGTGGCTATCAAGAATTTAGAGACGCAAATGGGGCAAATGGCGACCATGCTTACTAATAGGCCCCAAGGTGCTTTGCCAAGTAACACAGAGGCAAATCCTAGAAGAGACGGGAAGGAGCAGTGTCAAGCAATAACATTGCGATCTAGGAAAGACTTGAAAGTATCTATAAGTCGTGCGTCCGCGTATGATACCACTAAGGAGGCCATGCGACCGCTCGATGCAGAGAAAAAAACTGAGGAGGATAAAAATCTGGAAAATTATGAGGTTCAGCAAAACGAAACGAATAAAGAAGGTTCAGAAGAGAAGGTCAAGAGTCCACTACAACCACTGCACCCTCGAATACAATATACGTAAAGGTTAGCAAAGCAGAAAGATGACAAATAGTTTAGTAAGTTTTTAGAGGTCTTCAAAAAGTTACAAATCAATATACCTTTTTCCGAAGCATTGGAACAAATGCTAAGCAACGCAAAGTTCGTGAAAGGTATACTGTCAAGGAAGAGGAAATTAGATGAGTTTGAAATAGTAGCTTTGACAGAAGAATACAGTGCAGTGCTTCAACGTAAGTTACCTCCAAAGCTGAAAGATTCGAGTAGCTTCACAATTCCGTGCACTATTGGGAAGATGGAGTTTAACAATGGAGTTTAACAAGTGTTTATGTGATTCGGGAGCAAGTATAAATTTGATGCCACTGTCAAAATTCAACCAGTTGGGATTATCGACCCCACAACCAATGAACATATCATTATAGTTAGTAGACCGGTCCGTCGTATATCCACGGGGAATTGTTGAAGATGTATTGGATAAAGTGGATAAGTTCATCTTTCTGGCTGATTTTATCATTTTAGATTTCGAAGAGGACAAGAATATACCGATCATACTAGGAAGACCATTCTTGGCCACGGGTAAGACTTCCATAGATGTTTAGAAAGGGGAATTAACTATGCGTGTACAAGATCAGGAGGTTACATTCAACGTCTTCAATGTAATAAAGCTCCCAGCTGATGAAGAAGAGTGTTTTCTAGTTGATCTGGTAGATGGAAACCACAAGGATTGGATACACAACCCGAGAATAGATGACTCTCAGAGATATGTAACGGATGAAAATGCAGAGTTGAAGGTGGAGCCGTTGATGAAAGTCGAAGTGATCAAATTTCAGGGTGCCAAGGACAACAAGGAAGGCACCACACTTATTGATATGACGTGAGAAGTTCGAGACAGTCAAGATAATTGACTATAACTTAGCGCTGGATGGGAGGCAACCCATCAATTCTTCACCCAAGAATTCAATTATTGTCGTTATTTCTTTTTGATTATTTTAGTTACTAGTTCAAATTCAGTGATAACAAGTTATGGGATAAGCGAGCGTATACACATGATATTAATGTCGCAAAACACCACCACTATTATATGTCTTATTCATGTGAATTAATATCTGTACAGGTACAATGATTAAAGAGCATCACCGATGGAAGAGTACTAAATCAAAGCAGATTAGCTGTACTTGGAGTCTCGCCGCCGCGCGTCCCAAACAGTATCAACTCATGCGCCTGCACGTTCAGCCAGTTAATCCACGAGCCTTTCTGCAAGTCTCGTGCCCGCGCGCCCAAGGAAGCTTATCATCGCTTGGCCACGCGCGGCGTCGGGTCCAACTGGATAAAAACAGTTCAAAACAGAAATTGGAATCAGTTGAACTCTTATGTGCGATACTAACAGAAGCGAAAATCTCTCACTCTCCCCAACTCACGTCACTATCTCTCTATCAGTTACAGATTGAGGCGTATTTCTCTCCCTCAAATCTCCACGATTTCCTCCACGATTCCGTGCTCATCCCCATCTCCTTCATGATATAAATCTAGGGCTCTCTATTGGGATAGCACAAGCAAGAGTGAACTTCATCAGTTTACAAATACATTCGTTCCTTCAGTAAATTCATTTGCGATCTCTATCTCCAATGGGTCCAAAGAGAATAAGGGCAGCTTCATTCTCTTCATCTTCCTCCGACGGTCATGAGGAGGATATTATCGATCATAGAAAATTTCTGTGTTTGGAGGCCCAGCAGGAGTACTATCGCATTGTCGCGAAGACATTCATCAAGGAAAGAGGATTTAGGCCAGAAGGTCGGGATGGGGAACTATGTGCCATGATTCACGAACGAGGTTGGGCTGGACTGACTGTTGCACCCACGCCGATTCCCATGAGCATAGTTCGAGAGTTCTATGTTAATGCCAAAGCCACCATGAACGATACCTCTATGGTTCGTTGTACAGAGGTAAACTACCAACCCTTCACCATTAGAAACATGATGAGGCTCCCCGCTAGACCACCAGTAGGGGCAGCCAATTAGATCACGGGAGCTCATCAGGAAACAGACTTGGAGCAGGTCATCGCAGAATTGTGCATTCACGGATCCCGATGGACTTACAAAGTTGGTACGACCCAACCTCGTATTTTTTCAGCAGTCGCACTGAATCGGTACGCCAAGGCATGGAATCTGTTCATTTGCACTAAATTATTGCCATCATCGCATCAACATGAAATCACAGCAAAGAGAGTCATAATTCTGTGGGGCATCATCACTGGCGAATATATTGACGTCGGGTATTTGATCCATCAAAACATTGTAAAGTATCTGAAGGGAATTACCATTGGCAGCATCCCACACGCTTCAGTGATAGCCATGTTACGTGCACAACAAGGGGTTAGTTGGGGCAATGAGCAAATGCAGTATCCAAGCCAAGATATCACGCACTCCACAATTGCCAAATTTGAGGACTGGTCAGGTGGCGAGCCACATCCGCGCGGACGCGAATTCATTCTCCGACCCACCATTTCCGAGCCAACCCAGCCACCCCCACAGCCCGATGAAGTAGGTCCATCTACCCGTGATCAGCCTGTCTCTAGCGATCGAAACCTCCGAAGGTTGGAGCGCAAAGTCGACGCATTGTATGACAATCTTGGAACTTTTTCTACGGGACTCACCAGGGCTTTGGCTGAAGCATTTGCGCAGCAAGGAACCATGCTTGAATGGCCCCAGTTCGGGACCACCGTGCCGTATCTACCACCAGATTCACCACCCGAGGAGGGTGGTCATGCCGATAATTAGGGGAGTTTTTCTCGTACCCTTTACCTTCATTCAATGAGGACAATGAACATTTCAAGTTTGGGGTATTGGAGTACTTGCATAGTAGTAGTTTAGATTGCATTTTATTTTAGCATGCTTAGTTTAATTTTGCATGAATTTGGGTTAGTTAAATGTTTAGCATAAATTTTTTATTTTTATTCATTCTTAGTATGTTCTAGTTTAATGTCTCACATAAACGTTTCCTTATAAATAGACATTTTATGCCTAAGACAATGAGGATAGTGAATTGTGGAAGATTTCAGAATATGTGCATAGCACAACTTGGATATAATGTTTTACACAATGTGATTCATGTTGCTGTTTATATGCTTTCGGTTTGCATAATTGTGTTCACATTCACTTGTAAGTCTAAGATGTGTGTCTTGCATTGATCAATAGAACATGTAGTTTTAAAAAGAGAAACATGAGGAAAATGTTGTAGATTCTAAAGTCATTGAAGTGTAAATTTTGGGGAAACATGGGCATGTTGTGTATAAATATATATATATATATATATATATATATATATATATATATATATAATAGTAATAACATGATTAGTCTTAATTCGGGGCCCAAGCTACTTGAGTAAGTACGCCCGAGGAGATTGTCTCTACACCTAGCGCCATAAGGTTTTTCATGGTCTGGGAGTCGTTGGTTGAAAACTCGCTAAGGGGTAGCAGTGTGCCTAATGGATTAAGACATTGCACAGTCATGTAAAAAAATATAATAGCAATACACACCGCAGGAAAGTGATAAATCGCCCTCGTGAGTAGTAATAAAGCAATAAACCCATTGTTGAGCCTTAGTTTGAGTTGATATGTTTAAACAGTCTATGTTGCATGAATATACATGAATCTTGATTTAGACTATAATTTTCTGTTTGGAGCAGTGTAGGATATATAATCTTTGCTTGAATCAAGTTTCTGTGAACAACACACACACACAGCATCTCTATAGCAGTCATAAATTATCTGAGTGTATGATGTTATATCTATGGTTTGGTTTGAAACTATGATCTGGGATCTGGATAGTTCACTGAGGTAATTTGGGCTGAAATTCTGTTATGGTTAAGATTATGTGAAACTAGTTTGCATCAGAGAGTAGTTGCATAGTTTAGTAGTTACATTTTCAGTGTTCATTCATATGCATTGCTTGAGGGCGAGAAACAGTTCAAGTTTGCGGGTATTTGATAAGTGATATTTTTACTCACTTATTATATACCGATCCATTCGAATTGTGCCCACCTTGAGCACATTTCATTGTGTTTTAGTTGCATTTCATGTTATTTTGCATTGCATGTATTTAAACTCCTTTTGGTGAATAAGTGCAAGAATCGGCGTCATTTTGGTGGGAATTGAGGTATCGATGAGCGGATGCATGAAGGCTAGTCGCAAGGCGAGGATGTGCATGGCATGGGGGTACAATAAGGCATGGAAATCAAGCAAGAAAGAAGGATTAAGCAAGAATGAACAAGTAGCAGCAGCAGCAGACTAAAAATCAGACTCAGGAACTGCAGAACACAAGCCGTGCGGCCGCGTAGCATAACAAGAGAAGACTCGCGCGCCCGCGCTAAAGCAGAGCTTTACATGGGGAACCTTCTGCAAGTCACGCGCCCGCGAGGCATGACCGCGCGCCCGCAAGGCAGAAGCGCGCGACCGCGCGATAAGACTTCTGGGGGAACTGAGCTTACTGCAAGTCTCACGGCAGCGAGATAGATACACTAGAGCCACGCGCGGCCGCACGCGATGTTGATGCTGTAATTTGTTTTATTTTTAATTAAGCAATGTGATGATGTGTAATTGGTATAAAGCTATTCTAACGTATGTCAGAGGGGGACTTGACTTTAATTACGTAATTTTCATAGTAGCAATTAGGGTTTACACCTTGGGAGAGAGTCCAACGGAGAACGAAGCTACAACGTCTTATTTTCTTCTTCTTGAAGTTCTTCACCATTGTGGATTTTGATTATTGTTAATGGAATTCTTTGGGGTTTTCATAGTTAATCATTGATTACTATTCAGCATTTGGGTTTGATTGTTCTTTCTCTCTTAATCTCATTTGCCTGATTATTGATCATGTTTAGTCTTGATCCCATAATGGTTTTTGGTTCCGCCATGAACTAAACTCCATTATGGGATCCTAACGGATTTTAATATGTCATTTGGTTGCACATCTAAATGTTAGATTTGTTTTGCATATCATGTGGATTATCTATCATGGTTGGTTTGTATGTATGAATGACTGATAATATTCATGTTAGTATTTGTATGGAATTGGAAATGAACATATGAATATGGATGAAATCATGATAGCATGTGAATATGGGGATTGCATATTTTATGAAACAGATAGGAATATATTGTTTTGCCGTATGAGCTAGAATAAGGGTTGTGCTTAAAGTAAATTGAATTGAATTACGCATAAGAATATGGTAATTGTGATGGTATTGGTGTTCACATAGATTCTAACATCTGTAGATGATATGTGAGTTGGTTATAGTGCATTGGAAAATAGTTATAACTCGTTTTTATGCCCTTGGCTATTATCCTATGATATGTGAACACTTTTTGCATGACATATGGCGATTGAATGAAATATTGAATGAAGTTAGGATCCCATTATTTCCACATCATATTTAATTCGTTTATATTCTTATTTGTAGTTGGTAATTATAAATGATTCAAATCAACAATTAAGTTTATAGTCTTAGCATATAAATATAGTGAGTTAATTAATGCATAGTAGTCTAAAGTTAACAACTTTCTATGTAGGATCGATACTTTACTTACTCTGTATTACTTGTTGACCCGTGTATACTTGCATGAGTTAGATCACTTTTATAAGAACTATAAAAGAGGCAACAGTGACCCTTTAGCTTCTCCATATTAAACCGGTTGTGAATAAATCAATTAGAACAATTCTAATCTTATTTAAATAAATAAATTAAACTATTAATTTATTTAAATAAATAATATTTATTCTACAATAGGGATAAGCCTCCCTAGCGATTAACGACTTTCCAGATAATATAGATTTCAACATTAATCATAAAATAACCTTTGAGTAAATAGTTACCGTATAATTCAATCCTTCCAACATACAATATCCCAATTAAATATAAGACATAGAATTACTGTCAAGTCTTATTTTATTTAATTATATTTATTTCGACTCTTAAATGCACAACTCCAAATAATGCAAATTAGAAACTCCTTTCTAATTTCATTCTACCTTGACCAAGGACTACTAGGTTGTCATTTATCGAATCACATAGGATATTTCTCTACTTTTACTAGAAGCGGTAGATTTTTTATTGGTCATACATTATCTTCATGTACAACTTATTATACCCAAGCATACCCTTTGATATACCCTAAGGGTCTTAAGGAATAAGTCAAAGTATAACTCATCATTCATAATATACTATGATGATCTCAAGTCCAAGGATCACTTGTACTACTATCACTACAGGAATTCCTATTGATAGACAAGAAAAACTCGATTAGGTATTCCTTAGCGAGCCACCTTCAGTGAACTTTTTCTCTAATAAGCACCTACATACTTGCTTTAGTGTCTCCACACAAATGATCATGAGATCAATCATCCTCATCCAATGAGCAAGCAACGTATGTACCAATCTATCCGGATTCACTAATCCCCAATTTAGTAATCCAATTATTGGGAACTATTTTAGTTTTAAGTTTTCTAAGAATTTAGATCTCATTAGAATGATCATCATCATTATTCTAAAAGCATTGCTTAAAACTATGGGTTTATCACATATTATAAAGCAGCATCATGTAGATAATTAAAAGCCTTTAATAAATTAATACTTTTTATTAATAAATGAATAAGATTATTACAAAGTATATGCTTTATCATCAAACATGATTGGCTTGTGTGCATAATACTTTTAATCTCCCACTTGCATTAAAGCCAATCGCCATGGTATCTCATACTCTTCTTCTCTAAGTATCGATTATCCTGCTGTTGGATAAGCTTTAGTTAATGGATATATAATGTTGTTCTTGATAGTCCACTATCTCTATAGTGATTTCCCATCTTTCAATGATTCTTTAATCAAATGAAAGTGCCACAACACATGCTTAGATCCAAGATGAGACTCAGGAACTATTCCTAGTTCTATAATGAACTTTTCATCCAAACAATCAACTTGTAGCTTTATTTATAGCTATATACTCTGTCTTTATCACTAAACTAGCAATTGTTTGCTATTTGGAACCTTTCCAATTCACTGCACCATCATTCAAGGTAACACTTTACCTTAAAGTGTATTTTCTGTGATCTTGGTCTGTCTGAAAAAACTCGAGTCTATTAAGCCCTCTAATTTTAATCCAGACCCACCATGTATATGATCACATCTTTAGTGTCGGTTAAGTACTTTAAGATGTTTTTTCACTGACTCATAGTGAACTTCTCCAGAATATGACTGATCAACATCATGTCTTATATATTTCATTGCATACATGATAGTTACTCATGCAATCTCTCTTTTATGAGTCTTTGGGGACTATTAAGAGAGATACACTCCATGGCTCATCAACATGAAACATCTCTTGGAGTTTTCCATGCTAAACGACTTTAGCATCAAATGAATATACGTTCTTTGGGTTAAGTCGAGCATCCTCTTGAATCTATTTATATAGATTTGTACCCCCAATTAAGATACTCTTCCCAAATCATTCATGGAGGAATGTTTAGACAACTTTATCTTTACTGATTGTAGCATTAGTATGTCATTCCTTATCCGTAGTATATCAATATATAATACTAGGAATGTCACTACACTCCCACTGACCCTTTTGTACACACTAGGTTCATTCTTATTTTTGATAAAATTAAACACTTTTGATTATCTCATCAAAACGAATGTTCCATTTTTGAGAAGCTTGATTCAATCCATTTCTTTGAGTGTCTACAACTCTTACCTCATCGTATGTAACTGGTTCATCATCTTTTATGATGTGTACCTCATCATCATCATCTATGATGAATCAATACCTCCTAGGTATCTTCGGTACTATTCCAGATTTACGATTCGGCTGTGGTACAATAGGTCTATCTACAGGTTCCTCTTATTTTACATATAGTGTTTTGTGGTTCTTGAACTCTTCAAGATGTATTATCCTCCCACTAGCCTCTTCAATGATAAACATCTTTATCTTAGAAGGCAGCATGTTTTGCAACAAACACCTTTTGCTAAGTAGGATTATAGAACATATACCCTAAACTTACTTTAGGATGTCCCACAAATCTGTACTTGTCAAATCTTGTCCCAAGCTTATCCTTTGAAACCTTTTCACATAAGTTGGACAACCCCTTATCTTAACATACTTAAGATTAGGAATCCTCCCTGTCCATAACTCTTATAGAGTCTTGGGGTCGAATTTTGAGGTTACCTTTTCTGTAGATATACAGCCATTTCTAGGATATGATCCCAGAGAGATACTGGAATGTCGGTAAAATCATTATGGACCGTACCATGTCCAACAAGGTATAATTTTTTCTTTCAGATACATCAATCAATTATTGTGTATCAGGAGGCGTCCATTATGAGAAAACCATTTGAGATGATCTAAAACTTATTACACAAGTATTTATTCCTTGATCTAATCAAAGAATCTTAATACTTTGCCAATTTGTTTCACTTCTGAATTCTTTGAACCTTTCAAATAATTCACACTTGTATTTCAGCAAATATATACATTCAACTCTTTGAATGATCATCTCCTTTTCCTATACTAGTTTGTTTAATTTGAAAAATAATTTTTCACGTAAGTCAAGTATACAAAATCTATTAAGTAATATTTCAGTTCTATACAAAACATTATTATAATAAATAGAAAAATAATTGTTCTTAAATATAATACAAAAGATTTCATTGTCCAACAATAAAATAGAAATAATGTTTCTAACAAGAACTGGAATACAATAACAACTTATTGACTTAATAGATTTGCCCGTAGGCATTGCTAAACTATAAGTTTCTATGGCTAATGTGGCAACCTTTGCTTCATTTCCCACACATAGGATTACTTATATTTGTTTAGCTTTCTACTTCTATTTGGTCCCTTCATAAATCTATATTTATGATAACCAAAGTCGGTATCCAATACCCAAGTAGTTTCTTGACTTAAAGAAAAATTTATTTTAAATCATGAACAAATTTGTATTTGTAACCGAAACTTCACTAAGCTTCTTTTGGTTAGCCTCTACAAGATGCTTCTCGCAATTTCTTTCCAGTGTCCAGGCTTATTGCAGTGGAAGCAAACTCCTTTGTTATTCGTATCAGTTTTATTCTTATTATCCTTTGTTTTTGCCTTTCTATTTACCTTCTTTGAATTTTTCTTCTTTTCAGAAGATCCTTTGGCCCCTACCAGTAAGACATAGTCTTTTTTGGTTGGAAAGTGACTCTCAACATTTTTCAACATGTTAAGCAAATAAGCAAGGCTGATATCTAGCTTGTTCATATGAAAAATTCACAACAATTGTGAAGGGAGTCCGGGAGTGAGTGCAAGATCAAATCTTGGCTCAACTCTCCATCCATGACAAAATCCGTTGTCCTAAATGATCAATCAAATTGATTATGTTAAGGACTTTTATCTGTACTGTAGTGTCATCGGTCATTCTAGAACGGAAGAGCTCCTTAGATATCTAAAATCTATTAGTCATACTTTCCTCACCATCAACTACTTGACGTGCAGGAGTATAGTAGGAGCATCCATAGTTTCATGCTGACGTTGAAGCTCATTACTCATGGATGTGAGCATGATGCATTGAGCTAACTGTGCATCATCTTGCCACTAGTAGCAATCTCTTCCTCAGAGGCATTATCTGCAACAATTGCAAGGATATGCGTATTAAGGACATAAGATAGTTTTTCAGCCATGAGAACTATTCTCAATTTCCTTAACCAATCCGTTTAATTCGGTCCGGTTAATTTAGCATCTAATATTCTATGCAGTGATAGTAATTTTAGCCATTGTAAAATTCTATAAATGAATTTGTAATTAACAACATTTTAGCATACATTCTTTTATTAATTACCAAAATAAATTAGGTCTTGTTTTAAATTGGTATCGCCCACTATTTTCTTCAAACTATATTACCCTCATTTATATAGTTCGGCAAAATCTAATTAAAGATTTGCTAATGAGAATAATGATCCCATTTCAAATGTATATAGCCTTGTGGTGACACAACAAACTATATATAAATAAATAGGTAGACAACTCTTGTCAATTACATCAACTATGCAACTCCTTGTATTTTGCCTTTTAGATTATTTTGATCAAGTGGTGGCACATCCGAATCAAAATTATCGAAGTTAAGTCCAACCTAGCACTCCATATATTCAAAAAAGAAAAATATTGTCCTTGTGGTGACACAACAAAACAATATTGTTCAATTTTCTTTATAAGCATCAAATGTGATAAATTAACATCTTAAATAATATTTGCCTTGTGGTGACACAACAAACTCATATTAAATATTTAATACTCTATTAATTTTATCATGCTAGAAGACGACGTTCAATATTCCAAATATCTTTGAACGCTTAGGACTTAATATAAAAAATTTGACGGGTTTGTTATTAATTTGTCTCATCTTGTTTAGCACGCATGCACACACACACACACACACACACACACACACACACACATATATATATATATATAAAAGACGCGTCATATTAATAAACATACGAAGCATGTTTGCATAATACATAATATATATAGTATAAGCATGCACATATAGAATATTATATTCTACTTGGATTGATTATGTACTTTATTCTAGTTTGATTCACTAGAGCCACCAAGTGAACCAAGAGGTCAAAGCCTAAGGGTGCAAGAATTATTATTTAAATATAACTATTACATTTAAACCCGAGCTCCATTACAAACGGGTCTTCAAGCGCTCCTTGCTCCTTGATCTCCAATTCTTCAAAAATTAATTCTAACTATTCCTATTATAAAACTATTTAAAATAAATAGAAACCTTGATCAGCAGTCAAGGAAAAGTACATAGGAGGGAGTTAGAATTCACATTAAGAAAAAATTAGAGAAGACGAGGTACGCAGACCCTATTTAATAAAACTCATACATTCACGCATTCAACTAAAATAAAATCCAATCACATTGGTCAATAGTCCATAATCAATCCCATTTATTATCATACACATCACCATATGCATCAATAAATTACATTCATCTCATGAATATAAACAATCAATATATATATTGATATCATTTAATGGGCAAATTTAGTTAGTATAAAATCTAATTTTGAATCAAAATAAACTCCTTTATTTTAATCCAAATTTAAATCAAAATAAATCTCTTTTATTTTAATTTATTATGGAATCCAATTCCAAGAAAAGGAAAAAAAATCATTTATTTAAAGGAACCACGGATTCTCTTTCTTATTCACAAATAAACTTCTTTATTTTGAATAATATGAAATCTTATTCCATATCTAAATAAACTCCTTTATTTAAGGAAATTAAGATTTTCTTTCCTATTCACAAATAAACTCTTTTATTTTGAATAATATAAAATCTTATTTCATATCTAAATAAACTCCTTTATTTAAGGAAACACGGATTCTCTTTCCTATTCACAAATAAACTCCTTTATTTTTAATAATATGAAATCTTATTTCATATCTAAATAAACTTTTTTATTTAAGAAAATATGGAATCCAATTTCAACTCCAATTATTTATCATGGAATCCAATTCCAACTCTAATTAGTTAGCATGAAATTTAATTTTAAAATTAAAATAAAATTTATATTTTAATATTAAAATAAACTTTTTATTTTAAGATTAAAATAAATTTTTATTTTAATTATAAAATAATTAAGAATAATATATATATATATATATATATATATATATATATATATATATATATATATATATATATATATATATATATATAAAATCTAGCTTTTCATGATCCATAAATAAAAGGAAGCTTATATATGCAGAAGAACAAAAATCAAGGAATCATGATAATATATATAAGTGAATCATATATTTATATATGCAGAAGCACGGATTATATATATATATATATATATATATATATATATATATATATATATATATATATATATATATTTGATAATTTTATAATTAAAATAAAAATATTTATTTTAATCTTAAAATAAAAGGTTTGTTTTAATCTTAAAATTGAATTTCATGATCCATATACTTTGTAATAACCTTATTCATTTATTAATAAAAAATATTAATTTATTAAAGGCTTTTAATTATCTACATGATGCTACTTTATAATATGTGATAAACACATAGTTTTAAGCAATGCTTTTAGAATAATGATGATGATCATTCTAATGAGATCTAAATTCTTAGAAAGGTTAAAACTAAAATAGTTTCCAATCATTGGATTACTAAATTGGGGATTAGTGAATTCGGATAGATTGGTACATACGTTGCTTGCTCATTGAATGAGGATGATTGATCTCATGATCATTTGTGTAGAGACACTAAAGCAAGTATGTATGTGCTTATTAGATAATAAGTTCACTGAACGTGGCTCGCTAAGGAATACCTAATGGAGTTTTACTTGTCTGTCAATAGGAATTCCTGTAGTGATAGTAGTACAAGTGATCCTTGGACTTGAGATCATCATTGTATCTTGTGTATGATGAGTTATACTTTGACTTATTCCTTAAGACCCTTAGGGTATATCAAAGGGTATGCTTGGGTATAATAAGTTGCACATGAAGATAATGTATGACCAATAAAGAATCTACCGCTTCTAGTAAAAGAAGAGAAATGTCATATGTGATTCGATAAATGACAACCTAGTAGTCCTTGGCCAAGGCAAAATGAAATTAGAAAGGAGTTTCTAATTTGCATTATTTGGAGTTGTGCATTTAAGAGTCGAAATACATATAATTAAATAAAATAAAACTTGACAATAATTTCATGTCTTATATTTAATTGGGACATTGTATGGTGGAAGGATTGAATTGTATGGTAACTATTTACTCAAAGGTTCTTTTAAGATTAATGTTGAAATCTATATTATCTGAAAAGTCGTTAATCGCTAGGGAGGCTTATCCCTATTGTAGAATAAATATTATTTATTTAAATAAATTAATAGTTTAATTTATTTATTTAAATAAGATTAGAATTGTTCTAATTGATTTATTCACAACCGGTTTAATATGGAGAACCTAAAGGGTCACACCATAAAAGGAAGAATAATTATTTAAGAAGTAAATGGCATAATCGTAATAATAAGTTAAGTATATTTAATTTAATCTATGGTGATAGAATAAATTAAATAGCTTAGTATTTATTGTTTAATATTTTAGAAATATTAAATATAAATTAATAAGAGGAGTCTTATTATTATTATTACTATTATTATTATTTAATTCCTAAAGGAGTTTGAGAATTAATTAATAAAAGTACTCTCATTTATTCCTAATATGATTGGGAGCCTAATTAATTAAAAGAATTTAATTAATTAAAATAAAACTCAATTCCTTAATTGTTAAGGAGGGTTGCCCATATCTATAAATGAGAGGAGTCTTATTATGGGTGAGAGTGATTGTTGATTTTTTCACAACATACGTAATTCCAATTGTTAGAGAGTACACTCCTTTTCTATAGAGATAGAAAACTAGGGTTTAGCCAACCACCCTTCTTCTTGAATATTTCTTCTTCCTTGGTGGATCACCTCTAGAGGCCAAACACTTGGGTGGCTAACGTTGATCAAAAGAATGAACCAAACCCGGTGGATTCAAGTTGATCGCGAAAAGGATTGGAGGTGAACTTGTACCTGAGGAAGCTCGAATCTTCAAGGGTATGATTCTTGTTCTTCATATCTTTTCGTTTAATTAATAATTATGCATAAAGGATGATCGGGGTATATGGTTTGTAATTTTTTAAACTCTGATTTTTACACGTTTCTGCTTATTTGTGCAATTTGATTGCGCCCAAGAATATTACAAACCTAACACTCATTACATTTATTATCACACTATTTCACATAATAGTGAAGACTACTAGTGCACAATCTAGGACCATCACTCTGTTCCTCGACTAGCTCCCAGCTACGTTCTCATTTCCTGAAGAGAACAATGAAAGCAAAAGGGTGAGCTGAACTAGCCCAGTAAGAAATATTATGACTAAGATAATGTAGAATAAGTTATCAATAGCCTTTAACAGTATAACAACTGATAGAATATAATAGACAACAAGTTTTAGATCAAAAACTGCAGCGGAATAAGCAACCCATTAGAAGAGTCAAGTAAAGTATAAAATCTACTATCTTTTATGATTTAAAAAGTTTTTCATCAACTTTATCGCTGAGACTCAGCTTAATAAATAAAATCGAATTATCCCTGCACCACGACCAAGGATATTCATGTAATCATCAATGGTCATGACTATACCGAATAATCCCTGGTCATAATCATACCAACAACTGTCCACCAATGAACTACAGGCCAATGAGGACTTTTACCACATCATTCGTCACATTACGGTCATGATTATACCGAATAATCCCTGGTCATAATCATACCAAGTCTATCTATGCACGTAAGCCAAAGATGACTTTCAACATAATATAAGCATGAGGATGATGACAATTCAATAAAAACAAGTTCAAGAATAAATTTTAAAGATTTATAAGTTAATTTATCCTGAACTCAATAACGTCCAAATTGTCAACATGATACTGCTTTGTGGAGTAAAATTCAAGAATTCTCAGAAGAATATTTTCATGAAAAGATACTGGATGAAGCGCAAATATCAAGGATATTCCACTAATTTCATGGAGTATAGAAGCCACAACTTTAACCAACTGAGTATAATAGAATAAATGAAACCGCAAATGGATTTTTTCCGCCACGCGGTAATCCACGTAGACAGATTATTCCAACAGAATAATAAAGAATGGAACCAGGTCATGCGTAATCCGCACAAACGGGATGTTCCAATAGAATAATAAATAATAGAACTAGGTCATGCGTAATACGCACTGACAGGATATTCTAACAGAATAATAAAGAATGGAATAACATAAGAATTTCACCATGTATGCGGTACTTCACATAGACAGGTTATTCCAACATAATAATAAAGAATTGAATAACAACAGAATTCACCAGGCATGCGATAGACCGCACAGACAGGTTATTCCAACAAAATAATAAAGAATGAAATAACAGAAGAATTTTACCATGTATACGGTATTCCGTGTATACAGGTTATTCCAACAGAATAATAAGGAATGGAATAACAATAGTTCTCTTCATGAATATGAAAGAATAATACCCCTTACGAGTACAACAAATAATATCCCTTACCTTAGAAAAACTAAATACTGGAGTAGTGAAGTAGCAGAATACTTTTCTTCATTCTCTCTATAGTTTCTCTCTCTAGAGTTTCAGTGAATTCGTAAGAAATAATAAAGGAATGAGCTTCTATTTATAGGAGAATGGACTGAATAGTAACTAATTCATGAACGGTCCAGATTGATTTACTTTTAAACAGACGATTCATATTGATTTACTAGTAAAACTTAAAGCAACGGTCCATACTGATTTACTATTAAAACTTTAAACCAGCGATCCATATTGATTTACTATTATAACTTTCCACCAGCGGTGCATATTGATTTAGTATTATATCTTCAACCAACGATCCATATTGATTTACTATTATAACTTCAACCAACGGTCTGAAAAATTATCACATATCCTCATGGAATAATATTGTACCCAAAAATGATTTGGACCGAAAAGAAATATATTTTTTTGGTGAATATTATCCCGTGAATAGTACCCCGACACGAAAAGTGTCCCAATTACTCGAGTGAACAATACTAGAGTGAATAGTAACTGGGTGAATAGTAACCCGTGAATAGTACTCCGACACGAAAAGTGTCCCGAATACCCGATTGGTCAATATAACCTCCAGACATCAATTATTATCGAAATAAATATCGATTTCCACTAACACTAATAATTCCAACACAATAGAACAATAAATTTCATCTTTAATCAATACGAACTTATTCATTATTAATATTATAACTCACAATATTTAACAATCAGGTCGTTCCCAGGAAAGAGGGGGCTTTTCGATAAGGATTTCTCTTTATTGGCGCGCAATTAGGTGACCAAACCTCTCATTGACAGAACTTCTAGACACTGTCAATATTGCAAATAATAATATGAATAACTTTGTCGTCTCAATTATTGATTTAATAAGATAACATATTATACAGATGATATTATGATAATAATTGAATCAATAATATGAGAGATATGATGCAACAATTACTATAACAATAATTGAGTATAATTGAGTGACTTCTCACGTAAGCATCAATAACCAATACCGTGTGCTACTATTCAACCACGCGTATTACTGTACTTTTACTACCGGGTAATTCAACAGTTTTAACGGTAACTCTTTCGCTGTTATTCTTATAAAAAGATAATTTTATCGTTTTCTAAATACGACAATACTTCTGTTGTGGGGTCCACCAATGATTGTGCCGTCGTACGGATATTCTCCGACAAAAAGAATATTCTCCGACCAAATGAATATTTTATAACAACTTGCTTACTTTTCAAAATTTATAAATATTATCCACAACTATAACATTATATCAAATCCACACCATAATATTCAAAAAAATATTTCGAGAAATTTAAATCTTTATTCATAAAATTTGGGGTTTCACATATTTTCTCATTTTTAAGTAAAATAATAAATTCAATTTATAATTATATTTGTTATAAAACTAGTTATTATGTGAAGACTCGAATTCGAGCTTGAATTTGAAACTCGCGAGTAGTTTGAATAAATATTCGAGTCAAGTCGGATTGAATTCGAGTAATAAATATTCGAGTCGAGTCGAATCTGAGTAGAATTTTTCAAATATAATTCGAGTCGAATTCGAGTACAAATTTATCATTTCAAGTCGAATTTGAGTAACTCTACGTTTGTTCCGGTTCGACTCGTTTACAACCTTACTTAAAATGACTTAGAAATTATTTTAAATTTTATAAGTCATTTTAAAATATGTTTGGCCTTATTTGATTTGCTCAGCCTCAAACGTCGTCGTTTGAAAAGCATTTCTCTTTCGTCTTCTTCCTTTTCTTGCTCAGTAGCCTCAGTTTGACAGGGAAAATGGAAAACATATACAACACCAAAAACAAAAACAGATTCACCGGAACAACCCACAATAACCTAAGCTGCACCCGCACTCACCAGATCGGTGCCCTATCCCTAATCGTAGTCACCTTCTTCATCACCAGACTCTTCGACCAATCTTCACTATACTGTTCTTCTTCTTCTTCTTCTTTCAATGGCCAGTACAAATCCAAAGACGACGTCGTACGCTTCAACGAAGATGGAGATTCCATCGTTTGGCCACGCCGTGGGTACGGGTCCCACCTCTCCCTCATGATCTACGTCTACGATGAGCACGAAATCGACGGCCTAGATCAACTGATGTATGGACGCGACGGCAAGATCTCTGCTGAAACTTGCCTCAAAGGCCAGTGGGGCACCCAGGTAATTTTCCTATTTCCTTTTTGTTTTTTGATTTTTGAAAATTGAACTCGGTTGATAAGCAAAAAAAATGGTTAATTTTCCAAAATCAGATAAAATTAGGGGTTTAGCAGTGTGCATTTGAAGCAAGTGCATTTTCCCATTTCCATTTGGTTTTTGATTTCTGAAAATTGAACTCAATTGATAAGCAATTTTTTTTCTAAAATTAGATAAATATAGGGGTTTACAAGTGTGCATTTGAAGCAAATAAAGCGCTGAAAATGTAATATTTGTAATGTTAACTTCAAAGAAACATGTAATTTTTGTAATTAAATATTGGGTGTTGTATTTAAAAAAAATTAAAAAAGGGGACAAGATATCTCACAACCTTCTTGTGGTATTCTTGTGGAAGTCTTGGTTTGATTTCATTATTGGATATTCTAGTGATATTGAGTTCTGGGTTTAGCTTAAACGTTATAATCAATTGATAAGCAAAGAAATTTTCAATTGTCCGAAATTAGATAAATGTAGGAGTTTTCAGTGTGCATTTAAAGCAAATATCGGGCCTGTTCATTTTACAACAACTTATTAAGGTAAATTTTAAATAACTTATAAGTTAATTTTAGTTGCGACTTATAAATAAAAGCGGTTGACACAGATTAAAAATTAAGTTAAAACAAGTTGTAAATGTGTTTGGCTGAAATGACTTATAAGTTAAAATAAGTTGTGAAGATTACTAAAAAGGTGGGTAAAATAGTCTTTACATTTGGTCAAACGTACTTGTTTTAAAATGACTTATAAGTTAGTTTTTGAGAAGTAAGAATGGCTACTTTCTCAAAAGCAACTTACAAGTCAAGTTATAAGTTCAAAAATAAGTCATGTACGAACATTCAAACAGTTAGAAACTACGAACACTCAAATGAATGCTTGTAATTTTAACTTCAAAGAAAAATTTAGTTTTTTGTAGTTATTTTTTTAAAAACAACAATGGGCTGGCAATCACACAACATTGTATTCTTGTGGAAGTCGTGGTTTGATTTCATTATTGGTTATGCTAGTGATATTGAGTTCTGGGTTTAAGCTTAAAACATTATTAATCACGGGCAATGTTCTAAAAGGCGGA
Organism: Panax japonicus; assembly: GCA_020205505.1. Taxonomy (NCBI): domain Eukaryota; kingdom Viridiplantae; phylum Streptophyta; class Magnoliopsida; order Apiales; family Araliaceae; genus Panax; species Panax japonicus. The sequence continues at coordinate 51,625,715 of CM035101.1, read as the reverse complement.
AGGCGGGAGGCCTAGGCAGGGCCTGAGCAGGAATTTTTTATTTTAAGCTAATTTTAATATTTTATCTTACATTTATCCAAACAAAACAATAATATAAAGCAAAACAATCTATAATAAAGGCCTTTACTTAAAGTTCAAATACATATCCATATTGCTAATGTCAAAGTTCAAATACAAACATGCAATTGTTCAAAGTTCAAACATATTTTTAACGTATTAGTTTTATTCATAAACAAGATTGTTATTAAATAATAAAATTTAAAATTTTAAGAATTTAATTCAATATTAAAACTTAAGAAACTAAACATAAATTTAAGAATCATATTGAATTACACTAAATATTACAAATGTATCATCATTTATATAATTTGAAGTTGGTACAAGTTCAAAAAATTACAACTATAATAAAATTATCCATTTTGACTTGATATTGTTTACTTCTTGTTGTGATTTGATATGCTACGACATGTATTATGAATATGGTAAATTATTAGAAAAATAAATATATCAAGATTTGGTTTGGGTAATTATTAAAAAAAAATTTCTCCGTCAAATTTCTTGTAGGGATTTTTTTGCCGCCTTGGGCCTAGGTGGGGCGCCATGGGGGGCCTAGCGCCTAGGCGGGGACTAAGCAGACCTAGGCGGGGATTTTTAGAATACTGATCACAGGAATGTTAAACGGAAAGGAACAATGTTGAGATATGAATTCAAGGGTATGGTTTATATGGTTTCAAAAACTAGGATTTATGAAAATGATTTACCAATTATGACGAGATCATATTTAATTTTTCACAATTAATCATAGTAATATATATTACTAGATAAGATAAACTTGTCAAAATGGTTATTTAATATAGTAATGTTGCATATGATAGCATTTTCTTTCTTTCATATATTTTCAGATGATCTCATTAAAGTTGCTCCCATGTAATAGAATAAAATAAAATATATCTGCAAATTTGCAATCCCTTCTACTGTCTAGAAATCATTAGCAGTGATCCTATGCCGAATTTTGAAAGTGATGGTAAACAATAGTGAAGAGCTGAACAACTTTCATGCAAGGATAATTGCTAGCAAGAATGATTTGTAGGGAGACATGGGAAATTAAGGATTAGTAGATCCTGTAGTTAATCCAGAGTAAGGACACAAGTGAAAGTACTCAACAAGGAACAAGGTGATTTTCTAAGTCAATTGTTGAGCAAAGTGAAAAAGCTTAGTGTTCTTAAATTCACAAAATAAAGAAACTGCAGGAAAAAAAGGGAAATGAAAAAGATATAGGCTTATAGACCAAATGGATACTCCATATGCTATATCTCATTGGATTGAGTATAATTTATTTATTTATTAATATTCCAAAACATTAGGATAAAAACTTTGCATAAGCCAGGCAATGATTGTTAATATCTTTTATATACCTTCTTTTCAGTGGTAAATCAGTTATCGGCAACCAACTGCTGAACTTCATGTCGGCTATTTAGGTTTTCAACGAATATCTTGTACCTCTTATGGTTTTAAATTTTAATATGATCTGCAGGTGAAAATACACAGGATGCTTTTACGATCAAGATTTCGGACAAGAAAGAAAGAGGAAGCAGATCTGTTCTTTGTGCCATCTTATGTTAAATGTGTTCGCATGTCGGGTGGTTTGAATGATAAAGAGATCAATCACACTTATGTGAAGGTAATACAACATTAAATGCTTGGAAAGAATTTGCTTAAATGAGCAAAAATTTACTTAATTACTACGATTCTTTGGTTGCATTTCAACACAAGTAACATATCATATTCTTATCATAACCTTTCTTTTCTTTTCTTTGATGAGTGTACTGGATTCTGATATTGAAGTTTTAAGAGTATTATGATATTTGTTGCAAGTTGAAATCTGTACTTGTGGTTGATTATCTTTTCCTTTTGCTTGGACATCATTAAGGTTTCACATTTTTTACCATTTTAGACAAGGAAACGCATACAAAACAGAAGATGCGGTTTTTATTTTCAAAATGAAGAAAATTGAGCAGCTGAAAGATGATTCACTGTAATCGTATTCATACATTTTGCTTTCAGGTCTTAAGTCAAATGCCCTATTTCAGGTTATCTGGTGGCCACAACCACATATTCGTCTTTCCGAGGTATCACTGTTTAGTTGGAAGCAATTATTTGTCACATCGTAGTATTATCGTAATACATCTCTAGTTACACCAACATCGATGGCAAAAAGAAAATGTAAGAACTCGTGATTGGATATACTTTCAAGGATTTGATGTATGGTTCTATGACGAATTTATGCTTATGCTTAAAGATTGTTTCTTAGTGTTCTGGTTTGTCGACACTTTATAAAAAAATTCCATCTTAGAGGGATTTTTGTATCAGAACCATAAATCTTACATCAGTGTTAAATTGATACATGGCATATTCCTCCCACATTTAGGAGCAGGCCGGCTAGGCTTTTGAATCTGTCTGACTTGTGGCTTAAGGGAACATTGTATAAAATATCATATATAAACACTCCTTTTTTGTTTTATTATATTTATTTGTACAATTTGTTGTTTTTGTTCTACTAATAAACTATATTTGATAATCTTCACCCAATTGCAGTGGTGCTGGGGCTCACTTGTTCAAATCCTGGGCAACTTATTTGAATCGTTCTATAATTCTCACTCCTGAGGTACTACTTTTACAACCCGACATTAGCTCGTAATCTCCAACTACTTTCCTACGGATATATGTGAACTTGTGAAGCTAGTGTCAATTGATAGCAGCATTACATTTAATGTCAGAGTTTAAGTGTCATCCTGTATAATCATAGTAGTTAACCTTCTGCCTACTTCAATTTATACTTTTGAAATACTCACGGTGGATGCACTTTATTCGCAATATGGGGAGAGGTGAAATTGTTTAAGGCACGACTGTAATTTTCCTTGGGATGTTATTAGCTATAAATACTATTGTAGGTATAGGATGAGGAGAACTTCACACTAACATATGATCGCCCTTTCTGGTTAGTTCTAAGAACAATTAAGATGAGGTGATAATTAGTGTAGATCACGATTTCTCACCTTAATTGCTTCTTTGTTTTTCAACTTACAGTTTCTACTGAGCAAACAATTAATTATAGTTTTTACTGAGCTAACAATTAATTATAGTTTTTTAACACTGGGCAATATGATTCGTATTCTTATTACTCAGAACATGGAAAAGCCATCCACAGTTCTATTAATTATTGATTTCTTGTAATATTCAGCAACTGTAGTCACAGTCCTTTCATCTTCCTATTTGTGCCTAAATATGTCAAGAACTGTTAGCCTGCTTTTTTGAATTCCTAACATCTCACTTCAAGTGTCTTCTGTGTGCAAATGTAGGGTGATCGAACAGATAAGCGAGATTTAAGTGCTTTTAATACATGGAAAGACATTATTATCCCTGGAAATGTTGATGATGGGATGGCTACTCAGGATACTAAACTGGTTGAGCCATTACCTTTATCAAAGAGAAAATATTTAGCAAACTTCTTAGGTCGAGCACAAGGAAAGCTTGGTCGTCTTCAATTGATAAATCTTTCAAAACAGTTCCCAGATAAGGTATGTCATTTTTCCGTGGCGTCATGATGAGGGAATGTACTCAATTTTCAATCTTTGAACACTAATAAATACTAATGGCTTTAATTTTGTGTTCAACTGTATTGACTTTTAATTAGTAGAGTATTTTTCATTCTAAGTTTTATGGCTTTCCCTTCTTTAGTTATACACGGAGAATTCATCTTACTATTAATAGATACTGCAATGCAAAGAAGATTTTATGAAAGTTTCTATTTTTATTTATTTTGTTCTAGATATAAACTCATTTATCATTATGTATCAGAAGATATCATAACAGGTCTTGCATATAATTCAAAAGCTGTTTTAATCAATTGCGAATTGGCTCCTCTACGTGCGAAAGAACTATATGTTATGCATGTGCAGATATCAGAACTTTCACTCCATGTTTGTTTAATTCATATCACATGTTTAGGACTTGAAAAAAGACCATTTGCTTCATATTTTTACTGGTTTAATTATGAAAAGTGACAGACTTTCCTACACTTCATGCTTACATGCAAAAATGATTTGTATTTTATACTTGTGCTTTGAAGTCGTAGGTTTACGAGCATGCATTTAGATTCAGAAGGTTCTTTTAAGACGACAGATGCTCATTTGCTTTCTTTATAATTTCGTTGATTCTTTTCCAAATGTATGCAAACTGAAACAGTTGGAATCTCCAGAGTTGAAGTTCAGTGGCCCTGACAAACTGGGGAAGATAGATTATTTTCAACACTTACGTAATGCCAAGTTCTGCCTAGCTCCTCGCGGCGAGTCGTCTTGGACTCTTCGATTTTATGAGTCATTTTTTGTGGTCCCTCTCTCACTCTCACTCTCACTCTCACTCTCACTCTCACTCTCACTCTCACTCTCACTCTCACTCTCTTATCTCTATCTCAAACTCGTTTAACCAACGTAAATATTTTGTTATACAGGAGTGTGTTCCAGTGATCTTGTCAGATCAAGTAGAATTACCTTTCCAGAATGTAGTTGATTACTCCCATATTTCAATCAAATGGCCATCCACTCGAATAGGTCCTCAACTTTTAGAATACTTGGAATCAATATCAGGTCAGAATCCAGAACTGATTTTCGCGCTTTGCTACCTACATTTTGACATAATTATGGCTAGAGTGTTGTTATATATAATGAAAAAATTATGTCGATATTGACTGAGTGGGGAAAAAAGGCCCAAGGCCTGCGGTCTGGTGGCCTGGGTCCGGCCTAGTCAAGGCCTGGCCCGGTCAGGCTTGGTCTGGAAGGCTTAAGAAGGCTGCTATTTTTAGACAAAAATTTGGCCTGGCCTAACCTGCAGAAAGGTCTGGCCTTGGGCCTGGTCTGGGGTGTGGCCTGGCTGTGCCTGACATGAGGCCTGGCCTGAGACCTTCCATAATTTTTTATTCAATTATTTGTAATTTTTGAATTTTATATTTATAATTATTCATCAATAAAGTATAAATTTTTACTTATTCATTATTGTAATTTATAAATTATAATACATTATTTTAATTAATACATCAATAAAATTTAAAATTTTAATTATTCATTCTTGATTTCTTGTAGATACATTTAATTAATATACATCTCCAATGAATATAACTAGTTAGTATATTTAATATTAATAATAAGTTAGTTACTTAGTTGATTAAATATTAATAATAAGTTAATTTATTGTAAATACTAAATTACTAATATTTAACAATAAAATTTTATTAATATTCTTTGTTACTTTAATGTTAAATAATAACATTAATTAATACATCAATAAACTAATTTTTAATATTAAATATTACTGCCTCCGTCCTATGATAAAAGTCCTTACTACTATTTTGGATAGTCCCATGTTAAATGTCCACTTTCCTTTAATAATTAAACTTTTACACATTTTTCCTATTATGCCCATAGCATTAAATATCTCATACTTTTCTTATTCTAATTTTATCTCCATATTTAATAAGTATGGAGAGAATATTTTGAATTGAATAGTTAGAAAATCACTCTCTCACTTACATTGAAAATAATTAATAACATTATTATGGGCAATTTTGTCATTTCATTCATCTTCTTAATATGCGTGAAAAGTCCACCAGGATTTTTACCCTGGGACGGAGGGAGTAATAATAAGTTAGTTTATTGTAAATACTAAAGTTCTTCATTAATTTGGATATGCTAAATTATTGGGGGATTTATGATTTTGATTATTTTTTAGGTAATTCTGTTGTACCAATTTAAATAAAAATTTCATAAAGTAATTAGAAAACTAACTAGAATTAATACTTGAAATATAATTATGTAAGAGTTTAATGACCATAAATGAAAAGATATGTGTATTTAAACTTTATAAAATATAAGTCCAACCGATCCTAGTACTATAAGAAAATAAAATCGAAACTAACTTTATATTCAAAAAATAAAAGTGTAATTTACAGTATTTAGGTAATCTACAAAATTTTCTAATAAGTGCATAGTAGACAATTAGACATATATTTAAGAAATCAATTTGTTTTATATTCTATTTACATCAAAATTACATTTTTCTGTAATTTAAGATGAATATATTTATTTTTGTTCTAAACATTCAACTTATATTGGTGTGTAGTAGAATGTTAAAATAAAATAAATCTCAAAAATCTTGCATCATTTTTACAAAATTTATTAATTTATATTTTTAATATGTAACATTTTAAAAAAAAAGAACCAGACCAGTAAAGGCCTTGGGCTGGGTCTGACCGTGGTCTTGGGCCTGTCCTGGACTTGGGTTGGGCCTGGCCTGGCCTGGCCTGCAGGCCTAGCCAGACCACAGCCCAGCGACCAAGGTCTGATCAAAGCCCAAGGCCTGACAGGCCCAGGTCAGACAGGCCCAGGCCAGACCTGTTGTGCATACACGCATGTGGATACATGGGAAAGGAAGTAGTAAGGAAGGAACCCACATGTTAGTGTTCTATTTTACTGCTTTCAATTCCCCACATAAAGAAGAAATTAGTCGACATGTAAATCATTTTCATTATGACTAATCAGCTTATTTGTTTCCAGATAAAGAAATAGAGGAGATGATATCCCGGGGTAGAAAAGTAAGGTGCTTATGGGTGTATTCTCCCGAGTCAGAACCATGCTCTGCCTTTAATGGAATTTTGTGGGAACTTCAGAGGAAAGTGAGGCAATTCCACCAATCCACTGAAACGTTCTGGCTGCACAATGGATCTGTAATCAATAGAAACCTGGAGGAATTTATCAAGTGGAAACCACCCGTGCCTTTGCCTTGATCTTGCTCGGAGCCATTATTCATTCAGTCGATGTATAGTCTGCTTTGTGTTTTAGGTCCCCCAATCCAGATTCCATTTCCTTTTTTACAAGGCTTCTACTTTTAGTCGGGTGAAGTAAAAAAAAAAAAGATTTCCTCATGGTAGTTGGCATACATATTCGACCTTTTTTTTTGTTATTGTTTGTTACATACACTGATGAATGTACATTCTGTATTACTAACAGAATCGCTATGTTATGTAAATTCAAAGGTTAACTTAACTACCTTTATAAATTTTCTTATAACAAGTTAATGTAAATGTTAAATATTGACACGTGGATACATGAAATAGGAGGGTGTAAAGAAAGAATTTGAATATTACTGTTTTATTTTATTGTAATTTTACATTAATTGTAATTCACATTCGACCTAAAATAAGTTGATGTATACTTTTTTTTCTTTTTTTCTTTTTTTTTTGCTATAAATTCTCTACACTTTTTGTTTTTGTAATATCATTCCATGTGGGCATTTTTATACACCATTATAGGAAAGTAAAATATATTGGGAATTAAAGTTGGACATGTTTGTGAGAAAAATCACAAGCTATTTTTTCTTAATTACAACATTAAATAAAAATTTGCTCCAATAACTAGACAATTATGGATTTGATTTAATACCTTTAAAAGGTCTTGTGATAAATTGATTACAAAGGAAAATGATAATTTTTACCATAAATTATTTGCAAGAAAAATAATTTCCACCATAGTTGTACTTGTACAATAAAAGTAACAACAAATAAAAATTCAAAGAGTTTTCATGTATATTATGTAGAGGTGAACAAACAGGCCTTCGGTCCTGACCTGAGCCTTCTAGGCTTGACTTGGCCTTCTAAGCCCAAATTGTTCTGTTGATCATAACATATTAGGCTACATTTAAAAAGTTGCATGATTAAGGCCTGCAAGGCAGGCCAGAGCAAGCCCAGGCTGGTCCAGGCTCATGCTAGCTAGGCCTCTCCTTTTTTTAAGCTTGGTGTGGGCTGGTGGGGGGTTGGTCTTGGGAGCTTAAGCCTTGCAGCTTAGTGTATTTTTTTTCTAATGGGTGGTTGGGCTGCCAAGTAGGAATATGTTAGGCCAGGCCATGAGGTTAAAAAGGCCAGATCGGTTTAGGCTCAAGGCCAAACCAGACTTAGACTTTTTCCACGTAAGCCCAAGTTAGATATTGGGCTCAAAACCGATAGATGCTTGCAGGCCGATCTTTTTCTGGCCAAGTGCAAGCCAGACATCAGGCTCCAGGCTTTTTGTGTAACCTTAATATTGTACAATAGAATGATATTAGCTCTCTAAACTGTACCAGCATAGGTTGATTATTTAGGTATTTATTGTAATATCTTAAGTTATCATGCTCTGAAATAAATATATAAAATTACCACATAGTAATTATATGACCTTGGAGCATCTCCAGCAGTGCCGACATGCACAACTCCTAGACTATATTTAGTCTACGAATACAGATTTCGCTCCAGCAGATGGACTAAATATAGTCCATCGAATTTTTCGGCGAGACACAAAAACTATATCAAGGAACAAGAGTGGGTGGACTATAATTGTGACTATAAATTTTAATATATTTAAATGGAAGAGATGGCTAAAGAAGAAGAAGAAAAATGAGTTTTTTTGAATAATTAATTATTTTATTATAGTCCACAGGATAATCCATCTGCTGGAAGGATTGAAAATTAAAGAACATCTGTTGATGTCATATGAACTAACTATAATCCACTAAATAGCCTATTTACTGAATATACTCTTATATTACCATCAAATTTTAAATCGTTCATTTCAGATTTGACGACAACGATGTAAACAAAATGGAACCTTCCACTGCAATGTGTTGCGTTAGACAAGCGTGCAAACTGTACTGCGCTAACAATGCAAGTATGGTACGCATATAAGTTCCTATAGCAATCATTTGTTCATTCATTATTCAAAATTATGATTTTAGACCATCTACACTGAATAATACCGAATAATTTAAGATTCAATTATACTTGTATTATATATGAAAACGTACGTATACACATATAAATAAACAGGGGCGGATCTATAAATTTTCCTCAGTAGGGGTGGATTTTAACAAATTTTTTTGTTAAAATTAATAAAAAAAAACTTAAACTAATTATAATATTAACTAATCATAATAATGTTTACAAATTGTAATAAATATTCATAATCTAAACTAAAAAAGAAATTTCAAATAAAAAATATTTAGATACAATTTAGAAACTTACTTCGGTTACTTTTCATAGTTCAATTAGAATGATTCCCTAAATGCTTAAAGTCTCAAACTATATTTGCTCTTTATATTCAAACAAACTCATGAATTAATTTCAAAGTATAAACCAGTGTTGGTGTCTTTTTATAAGTTTCAAATAAGTCTCAAGATATCTTTTTTATTATTATTCCTTTTTGTGGGGTTTGTTTATGATAATTATTTTATTTTTCCTAAAAAAAGGTAGAAATAAGAGTAGTAGTAAATCAATACTATAATGATTTACTCTTACTTCTTTTGGGGCTTATTGTTGTGCAGCTTGTGCTACTTCTGCATTTAAGAAAAATGATTGATTTCTCGTTTAACCACCTATTTCTAATATTAGCAGTCAAATTTGAAAAATCATAAAACTACAAGTATTGGAAGAAATCTTGAAAAAATAGTACTATCCAACTTTTTCACTGTAGGAAAAAAAATCTATACAGTTCTGATTTTTTATTCTAGTGCACTATCTTTATCTTTTTAGAGAACACGTCTCTCATTAAAACTCGTATAAAAGAAAGAGGCAGAATTGCAAATAAAAATAATTTGACAAAAATCCAATTCTATATACAGTTGCATCATTTTATTTGAACACTAAAACTACATGCTCATCCAATATTAACAACAACAACACTTATACTCATTGAAAGTTCTCAACTCACAAGGCCACGACAAATTCAAATAAACTATCAAACAAAAAAAAAGGTCATAATTAGTTACATCTTAAGTCCAAAATATAACAAATACATCAAATAAATAATTTGGGTTTAACCCCAAGTTTTCAACCAACAATAAATTCAAACAAACTACAAATTTTAAATTATCAAATAAAAAAAAATCCTAATTTAGTTACCTTCTAAGGTTGTGTTTGATAAATTTGGGAATTAAGATCTGAATGTATGAGGTCTTAATAAATTAGATCATCTAAATGGTTATGAGGTCTGAATCTAAAAAATTGTTTGATAACTAAAAAGTAAGTTGTCTCTTAATAACACTTATTTACCATTTTAAAGGATAAAATTTTATTTAATAATTTTAAATATTCAAGTTAATAAAAATGAGTGCATAATATTGTTTAATATATTTATATAAAAAAAATTCGCAAAAAAAATTCATTAAGAGGTACCTCTTAATTATTAAGATTTAATTTTTTGTCTTACCGATTAAGAGGCATTCAGAGGTAACAAAAAACAAAACAAACAGCATTATGCCTCTTAGCGAATAAGAGGCAGACCATTAAGAGGCAATCAGATATAAACAAACAGCACCTAAGTCTGATTACTCTGATATGTGTAAGAGATAGTGTCATAATGAAGATATAGAAGAAGTAGTGGACCTAGTGGCGAAGCCACGGAAATGTAGAAGTACTGGCGGATAATGGAGATGTAGAAGAAGTAGTGGCGAAGCCACGGAGGTAGAAGACAAAAGCAGAATGAATCAACGTTTGTCTATACTTGTATTTAAAATATAAATAAAATTTTATTTAGGTCTTCCAAGTTTAACTCTTGTATTAATCTGCCCCCTTGAATTTATTAACTTACATATTTATAAAAAATAAAAATAAAAATTCAAGAACAATTGCCTATTTTACCTCTTGAACAGATCCGCCCCCTGCAAATAAATTAACATCAACACATTTATATTGAGACATTAAAGGAGCAGGAAAAATATAATTAATGATACTCCCTCCGTCCCAAATTAATTGTTCAGTTTTGACTTTTTAAAGTCAAATTGATCATTTTTAAAACTAATATTTTTACTATTTTTGCTAAAATATAGGTGAAGAGATTATAATCAAAAGAAAGTATATACAATTTATTACTAATCCCAATTTTTATAATTTTAGAAATATATTTATATATGCTTAATTATTAATTTTAAAAATAATCAATTTGACTTGAAAAAGTTAAAACTGAACAATTAATTTGGAACGAAGGGAATAAAATATATGTTTTTCATCGTTTAAAGTAAAATAATCCACTCATTTGGACACATTCGTAGTGAGTACCCACTAATATATTCTCTGTCCATTCCAAATCTTTTGCCTTCTTCAATAATTTTAAGACTCTTGCAACCCTCACAAAACCCATATATATCAGAATGAATGTATAATGAACATATGTATAAGCTTAGAGAGCCGGTGAGAGATACCAAAGGAAGAGGCCGTCCTTGTGAAAATTGAGAATACTAAATTTTAAATATAGTTATAAGTTAGTTTTAGTTTATAAATTTGGTTATGATTATATTTAAGAACTAAAATTACATTACCTATTTTTAATATGAGCTAGATGGGTTGAAATCATATAGTTATGAGTCAAATATATAGGTTAACCCATATTTCAAATTTCAAGCTTGTTAAAGACTTTAACGACCTAAAGACTGATATTCCTCAAGCTCTGGAGACCATATAGGCTTTCTCACCTACACCATTGTTTTAATTTTCACCCAATTTTCCTCCAAGCGGTTTTTGATCATTAATACTATATTTGTTTGCAAGAATTATACTTGAGATAAGACTATTAATCCTAATGCTATGTTTGTTTGCTAGGCTTACACTTGTGATAAGAATATTAATCCCAAGTGTTTTTTTTGTTTTTAAATTTAGATTTGGACTATTAATGCGGGGATTATAAAATGGCTTAATAGTCTTAGAATTATAATTATAATTCTAAGATTATAATCTAATGATTAATAGTCTTGGAATTATAATTCTTGCAAACAAACGTAGCCCAAGTGTCTTGTTTGTTTTTAAATTTAAACTTGAGACTATTAGTGCAAAGATTATAAAATGATTTAATAGTCTTAAGATTATAATTATAATTTTAAGATTATAATCGTAGAATTAATAGTCTTGAGATTATGATCCTAGAATTATAATTATTGCAAACAAATATAACCTGAATGTTCTAATACCCGTAATAGATTGAATTATTAGATTGAATCAAAACTTATTAACGATTTGATAAACTATTGGAGGAAACAATTTAATAAAATGTTGGAGGGAACAAAATATTTAATACTGATGCGACTCAATTAAGTATTAAAATATTAATTTTTTATTAAAAATATTTTCAAAATAATTTACATTAACAAATTTAGTATTAATTAAAATGAAATGAGACTATTGTTATTCAACAAAATCATTTTGTGAATAGACTCTTTTTATGGAACAACATAATTTTCATGTTCATATTTGATAGACTTGTGAAATTATAAAAAGAAACTTACAAAATTACTTTATGTTATACTAAAAAAGTCTTCTTTTAATTTTTTAGATCCAAGTTTGAAACTAAAAATTTAAATTGATGTGGCTAATTTAAGTATTAAAAACATTAATTTTGTGATTACAGGCACTTTCAAAAAAAAATTACATTAATAATTATTATGTTAATTAAAATGAATGAATTATTGAGAATTTTATTACAATTTTTTAAATTAAATATTTAAATTTAAACTAAATTTATTTTACTTTTATTATTTTTTACAATGGAGGAATTTTTCCTTAAAAAAATTAAAATAGAGCAATAAATATTTTGTGAAGTACATAAAGAATGTAGAAACACTAACATTAATTTATGGATCCTAAGTTTGTAAGTTTAATTATTTTAACCGTGAGCTCTGATCCATTATGCTAACAATTAAGAGCAGAAAAAAAGGATACTGCCAATAAAAAGGATGTAAAGAAAAAAAAATTCAGAAATCAAAAAAAATATTTTAAAGAAAACTAATATTGATTTTCTAAAAATTAATTTTAAAAATTTTCAAATTTAAAATTGATATGATTCATTTAAGTATTTCTTTAAAAGAAATATTAAATCTTACTAATAACTCTCTTTAAGTAATTTATAATAATTCTAATTGTATTGACAAAAGTTAAATGAACTAATATTAATTTTTAATTTTTAATTATTTTAATTAATTTTTAAAATTTTATATTAATTTTAAATTTTAAAAAGGAGGAAGACTATGTTTGGCATAAATTTGTTAGTATATATAGTTTTAAAACCGGGAGAAATTTTAGAATTTCTTTTGATTGTTCATCCTACATGTGCAATATAACTATTTCGAATTTCTTTTGCATTATTATTAAAGACAAAAATAAATTAAGAGACTCTTTGACAACACTTTTTTTGTCACTTAATAAGAAAGCTTTTTATTTGGAAAGTATAGACACTCGAAATTTTACTTTTCTTTTTCTTTGACTAATTTACATGAAGGTAAAAACATAATTTCCTTTTGGAGACAACCTCGCCGAAGGGCAAAAGTTTAATATCACCCCAACAATAACATGTTCAAGCGAGGATCGCCGAGATGAAGATGGGGTCATAACAAGCCACCACAACGATCCCCAAGCCGCATACAAACTAGTTGATTGTCCCGCTGAATCCGGAAGATATCCGTATGCTTTTCGCTTCATCTTCTCGGATCCGAAAATGGTCAAACTTGATGAAACTGCATAGCCCTTGGAAAGATCTTTCCAGATTGGTATGACATGTCTCCCAACTGTTCCCGGATTGAAAGGAGCGAATAACCGACTACAAAACAAGGCGAATGACTATGTGACATCTACCTAAGGATGGATTTTCCCCTTTTTATCTGCCTTCTAGAACTTGGAATTGGGTGAATAATATATCATTTCGAAGATCTTAGAAAGAGCTTTCTAGATTGGTATGACACGTCTCTTAACTCCTCCCAGATTGAGAGTTATGGACGTTCTAGCGCATAGTATGAAAAACTGACTTCGCAACACGAAAACCGAGCAAGTGGGACCCACCCCAGGCCAGTCGCAGGTGTACCTGCGGCTGCCCATTTTCCTCTTCAAATACACGAATTTGCAGCTCATTTGAGAGAGGTTAGCATTCTAAAGAGAGAAAGTTCTGATTGTAGAGAGAGGCTTCATTTCTACACTAAATCACTAGATTTGTGTTGAATCCATCCTATATATATTGTAAACTTTGAGATTGTTGAGTGATCTAGCTTGGATCCAAGTCAAAAGGAGCTCGTTTCTTTGTTCCCAAAGGTGAAAAAGGCGAACCTTTGTACATTTCATTGTAAATATAGTTCAATCTATTAGATCTATTTCAATATAGTGTTTTTATATAGCTAGACTTGTTATTTTGTACATATATTGTGCATTAGTTGATAGATCTATCTATTTTATTAATTAGTTTGTACATATCCAGTTAAAACTCAAGTCATGTTATTACTAGATCTACCTGGATCTAGCCATATATAGCCCTTAACCGGTTCATGAGCTTTAAAGCTCGAAACCCCATGCTAGATCGACTTAGATCTAGGATAGATCTAGTCATTTAAATGCTTTCAATCAATTTTGATCACTCCGGTGAGCCCTAGATTTATATCTAGCGGTGCGAAGGTCCTAACTATTTGTGATTAAGGATTCCAATCAATGTGTCTCTCAATAGCAAGGTTAGGATACATTTTATATATACGTTCAAGCATGTCAATGTGAGCCTAGGAATCCTGGGGTCGAGATCCACGAATCGAATCTTAACTAGATTCCCACGATGGACCTTCTTTGTGTTTACAATGTAATATCAACTACACAAATCATTATATATGTAATATTGGGCCTTAAAATGATCACAATGACTTCATCCCGAAAGATCAGATTTAAGGTGTAAGACCTCGAATTTTATGAAATAAAAGTATTCAATTTTCCTTATAATTATTATTCTATTCAATAAATAGCTAAATTGATAAAAGGTTAAAGTTAATGGTGATTTGTATAAATTATAAAAGTATGTCAGGGAATACTTTAACGACCCCAAAATTTCAACAATCCAACTCTCGACTTCGGTCGTTAACAATACATCTAACTTCTAACTTTACATCATTATTCAATGCTTAAATTAATAAAATGCAGAATAATTTAAAACTTCTATGTCTTCTTTCTTTACATTTCCCGAATCACAACCTTTATCGTTACATATCTTTGATTCAAATTTATTTTATGAATCGCTTCATCAGAGTTACTATATAAAATCTTACATCTTAACTTTTTATCCTTATATACAAGATAATATAACTTTACAACTCAATATAAATTACACATCTTAAAACATCAAGTACATTTATTAAAATCTTAAAAATCGTTTAGAAATAATAACTTCATCTAAAGCAATTAATCTCCTTGCATTACTTCTGATCCTTATCATTCAAGTAACACGTAACATTACCTTGAATCCTTAACTTGCAAAATTGTTATTTGCAAGATTAAGCTCGACAGCTCAGCAAATCTAGCAGTTTTCATACATCACATAGCACATAGATAACATGCTCAGATTATACATTATAATCGTTAGACTAACATATCATACATGATGTAGTTCACATAACAAGTATAAAGATTGAGTTCCTTACTCAATCAACATTCTTTACTCAATCAATATAGTTATAGTTTGACTTTAAAATTTCGTACTTACAACATATGTAATATCTTTGCAATATAGATTTAAAATAATTCATCATCAAGTTCATATAGCAAATAGGAACTGAAAAACTTGTCTGACTCGTAGATTACCAATTACCGTTTCTTGTCATTGTAAACTTCCTACACAATGTATGATTGCACATAACACACATTTGCCGCATAGTTCAAATAATTTGGTTCTCATTAGCTTTATGTACTAACTCAAATTGCTTTACCCCTATCTTTTTTATTTTATTTTAAACTTCTTACCCGACTTTCGTTTGATATAAACATTCAATGTTTGAATAGTCTAAACCAACATATATCTCATGAACGTCATATTATCATGACCCAAAGTTCTGTTTTATATTTTCATAAAACATACTCATTAAATTTACATGGTTTATAGAAACCTTTGCCTATCTTAACCATTTTATACATAGCCATACTAGAACCTATCTCTGACATATATTCTGAAATCTTTGTTAATCACATAACATAAGACTTAGCATCTTAACGACATCTCCATACCTTACAAATATCAAGTTAAGACTTTCATATCTTATTAATTCATAGCTTACACTCATCATCTATGTGATTATCGTATGTTATTACATATTATAACATGATTAACACTTATTTATGTTCATTAGATTAGGTTAAGAAACATCTCCCAGACTGAACGAACAAAATAAATTTTCTGGGTCTAGCACATTGCGCGACTGCGCCATATTAAGCCTTGGAAACGGAGCAGTTGCGCCTTAGAGAAAAGTTGCGCCTCAACTGCACTTCATTCTAGCGCAGCTGCACTAGAACTCATGTTCAGCTTCTGCATACTCGCGACAGACTCTGCTACAACCCAAAAATTCCCAAATTCTTCATCTAAACTACATTTTAACAAACCCAAATATTTATAAACTTCACAAACTCAAAACCCAACATACATAAAACGATTCTAACATCATAAACAACTTTATCAACCAATTTAGAGACTCAAATTTTAGATTTTAGACATGGATTCATAGCTAGTTTTAGTCTCAAAATCGACCAAAATCAGATATATTTCAACAAAACACTAATTCCTTATCTTTAACATATTTTCATAATTTTGAAAACACCAACTATAGATTACACATAACGGATTAATCATACCCATAAACATATATATACTACATCTCATCAAATTCATCAGTTTAGTTTTCATAGAAATTTTACAGAAAACTTAAGAGAATACAACTAGAGCTTACCTCTTAGTTCTTTTACCTCCCAATCTAGATAATATGAATAGCTGGATTAATTTCCTTCGTCTCCTCTGAATTCTCAGAACCCTTCTTAAAATTTTCACAGAGAATTTCTCATATTTCTCTCTCAATTTCCCTCCTTTCTATTTTCATCTGGTTTTCTTTCTCAGCCATATGAAATAAACGTAAAACCAAACAACTGATAGAATACATGTAACACCCAAGTCCCACATCGAAAGATAGGGGGAAAATTTATTTGCATATAAGTAATTAAGTAACTACCAATAATACCTTCAAGTCATGACCTTTTGGGAGCCTATGGTGGGCTAAGATGACCCAAGAAGATACTATTGGGCCAGTAATTTAATGACCTTATTTGGATGGATTTGATTCAATTCGGACTTGGGATTTGACCCAAGATTTATTCTGGACTCGGGATTTGACCCGGGTTGTTTCATATGGTATCAAAGCCAACTCTCGAAAGCTCGGGTCAGGTAATCCGATTTGGTTGCCGGAGGTGGGGACACGAAGGTTGGTGGTATTATCCCATAATGGAGAGATGGAGGTCTGGAGGTGGGGACACGAAGTCAGCCGGTATTATCCCACAATGGCTAGAGAGGCAAAGATCTTTGGATCCGTGTGTGTGATTGGATTCTGATGGGGACGTCAAAAATTTAAGTGGGGGAGTTTGTAACACCCAAGTCCCACATCGAAAGATAGAGGAAATTTTTTTCTGCATATAAGGAATTAAGTAACTACCAATAGTACCTTCAAGTCATGACCTTTTGGGAGCCAATGGTGGGCTAAGATGACCCAAGAAGATACTATTAGGACAGTAATTTAATGACCTTATTTGGATGGATTTGATTCGATTCGGACTTGGAATTTGACCCAAGATTTATTCCGGACTCGGGATTTGACCCGGGTTGTTTCAATACATGACTTGTCAGTTATAAACACAAGAGTCTCATCAATTCTGGAGAAACAAAGGGTCTAAGCCGTGTTTGGTTAATCCTCAAATAAACTCCCTTAATTTATTTTCATTTTATTTCATTTTCATACTATATACTATATCTTGTTTTCCTCTAAGTTTCGCACTTTTACTATACTGCTAAATTATTTAGCTAGCTACACCGAATAATTATACAATTATATTATGTATAATTATTACACTATACATTATGAAATTATATTCATGAACATCTTTATAAACATTTCAATTAGAATAATTAATAGTTATTTCGATAATCATTTTAATAAATTATACAATTATTATGTATCATTATTTAATTTTTTTCCTTCTATAAATTGTTCCAAGAAAATTTATTTAATATGTACATCTAGTCTCAACTTAAATATTAATTTAATTCATTAACCCTAACACCAATATTTATTTATAAATATATTGGTTCTTTCTCATCCCATAGCTTAATCCATTTTTCCTTGGCATAATATAATATATTAAGCCATTACACTATATGCAATCTATTAATTCCCATATTATTAAAACAAATATATTCACATTAATTCACTACTTTAATTAAGTGAATTACCCACATTATTTATGAAACTTAATTCATAACAATTACATTGTCAATCAAGGAATAATAATAATTATTAATCAGTTAATTTCCTTTACCTCCATATTCCCTTTTTGTAACTAACTTTCTTCATTTTCTTTAATAGTTTAATTAACTATTAAATCTCATATCCATTTATTTTTCTAACACCAAATCACATATTTCAAAATATATAACACATCTCATAATAAGAATTTTATTTATTAAATTCTTATTTTAATAATTTTTAAAAATTCAAGTTTTCACAAATATTCGTTCTGTCGGGGAATATTCGTTGTGACGCCCCCAAAATAGGTCAACACAACCCATTATGAGTTGCTAAATACATGGTATATAATTTAAATACAAACTTCATTTATACAACTGTTGTGCAAAATATTGTCTCGTAGACTATCCAAACTCAAATAAAGTCTTCATTTCAATTAGTGTCACACTATTCTACAAAATAGTGAGAACTATTATAATAACTATATTGGACCATTACTCCACTCCCCAACTAGTCCCAGCTACATTCTCGCCTCCTGAAAAGAACAATAGAACCAAAAGGAAAATGGTAAGCTCAACTAGCCCAATAAAGAATATTATGACTAAGATAATGAAGAACAAATTATCCTTAGTCCTCAATAGTGATAATCTGATAGAATACAATAGACAACAAGTTTTAGATCAATAACTGCAACGGAACAAACAAACCATTAGAAGAGTCAAGTAAAGTATGTTGTCTACTATCTTCTATGATTTAAAAGTCCATTATCAATATTTTATCTCTGTAACACCAATCAATAAATGTTTCAAATCAACAAATTATCCATACACTACTGTAAGACCCCAACTTTTATGAATAAAGATTAATTTCTCTCGAAATATATTTTTGAATATTATGGTGTGGATATGATATAATGGTATAGTTGTGGGTAATATTTATAAATTTTGCAAAGTAAGCAAGTGGTTATATAATATTCGATTGGTCGGGGAATATTCATTTTAACAGAGAATATTCGTACGACGACATAATCATTGGTGGACCCCATAACAGAAGTATTGTTGTAGTAATAAAATGACAGAATTATCTTTTTATAAAAATAACGGCGGAAGTGTTACCGTTAAAACTATTGAACTACCCGGTAGTAAAAGTAAAGTAATACGCGTGGTTGCATAGTAGCACACAATATTGGTTATTGATGCATACGTGAGAAGTCACTCAGTTATACTCAATTATTGTTATAGTAATTACTGCATCATATCTCTCATGTTATTGATTTGATTATTGTCACAATATCATCTGCATTATATGATATATTATTAAATTAATAATTGAGACAACAAAGTTATTCATATTATTAAATTGTAATATTTACAATATCTAGAAGTTCTGTCAAGGAGAGGTTTGGTCACCTAATTGCGCGCTAATAAGGAGAAATCCTTATCAGAAATCCCCTTCTTTTTTGGGAACGACCTGATTGTTAAATATTGTGAGTTATAATATTAAAGATGAATAAGTTCGTGTTGATTAAAGATGAATTTGATGGTTCCATTGTGTTGGGATTATTAGTGTTAATGAAAATCGACATCTATTCCGATGATAATTGATGTCTGGGGGTTATATTGATAAATCGGGTAATTTATCCGATAAATGAACAATTAATTGCTACTAATTCACATGCTTATATAACTATTTTTTCACATGTGCATACTATTGAATCACATTCATGTAATATTAGGGGAGTTGGTGCAAGATTGATAATACTTGCACGACTAAGTTAAAAATAGAGGTATAGATGGAGGTACTATACTGTAATTCATATTTTTCACATGATTATACTATTTATTCACATGATTGAACTATTGATTCACATTATTTACTATTAGGGGATGTGGTGCAAGTTTGATAATACTTGCAGGACTAAATTAAAAATGAAAGAAAAGTTGGAGGTATTGTACTGTAATATTTCGAGTCCCAAAACGTGTAATTATCGAAACTATATTTTTCTATAAATAGAAGCTCATTCTTCCTTCATTTCTCACCAATTCACTAAAGCTGTAGAGCATTTATTATATAGAGAAATTATAGAGAGAAAGAAGAAGAGAAATCTGTTACCTCTCTATTCCAGTATCCAGCTTTATTCTAAGGTAAGGGGTATTATTTCTTTCGTATTCATGAAGAGAACTATTGTTATTCCATTCCTTATTATTCTGTTGGAATAACCTGTATATGCGAAGTACCGCATACATGGTAAAATTCTTCTGTTATTCTATTCTTTATAATTATGTTGGAATAACCTGTATATGCAAAGTACCGCATACATGGTGAAATTCTTCTATTATTCCATTCTTTATTATTCTGTCAGAATATCCTGTCTGTACATTTATGCATGACCTGGTCCCATTATTTATTATTCTGTCTGAATATCCTGTCTGTGCGTTTACGCATGACCTGGTTCCATTATTTATTATTCTGTTGGAATAACCTGTCTGTGCGATCTATCGCATGCATAGTGAATTCTTTTGTTATTCTATTCTTTATTATTCTGTTGGAATAACCTGTCTATGTGGATTACTACATGCATGGTGAATGATCCTTCGTATTCATTCCTTATTAAATTGTGGAAATGATCTGTCTATGTGGATTACCGCATGGCGGGCGAAAATCCATTTGTAATTTCATGTATTCTATTTTAATCAGTTGATTAAAATTTTGACTTCTATACTCCATGAAATTAGTAGAATATCCTGGATATTTGCGCTTCATCCAATATCTTTTCATAGAAATATTCTTCTAAGTATTCTTGAATTTTACTCTACAAAGCAGTATCATGTTGACAATTTAGACGTAATTGATTTCAGGATAAATTAACTTATAAATCTTTAAAAATTTATTCTTGAACTCGTATTATTGAATTATTATGTCATTGTCATCATCCTCATGCTTATATTATGATGAAAGTCATCTTTAGCTAACGTGCATAGATGAACTTGGTATGATTATGACCAGGGAACATTCGGTATAATCATGACCTGTAATGTTATAAATGATGTGGTAAAGGTCCTCAGACGGCCTGTAATGCATTGATGGACAGTTTTTTTGGTATGATTATGACCAAGGATTATTCGGTATAGTCATGACCATTGATGATTTAATGAATATCCTTGGCCCGTAGTGCAGGGATGATTAGATGATATGGTTTAATTATGAAGCTGAGTCTCAGTGATAAAAATTGATGAAAATATTTTAAATCATAGAAGATAGTAGATATCATGCTCTACTTGACTCTTCTAATGGATTGCTTATTCCGCTGCAGTTAAACTTGATGTCTATTGTATTTTATCAGTTTAACCTTGTTGAAGACTAATGATAATTTATTCTGCATTATCTTAGTCATAACATTTCTTACTGGGCTATTTGAGCTCACCATTTCTTTCATTGTTCTCTTCAGAAAATGAGAATATAGCTGGGACTAGTCAGGGAACGGAGTGACGGTCCAGATAATAGCATTAGTAGTCCTCACTATTCTGTAAAATAGTGATAATAAATGTAATGAGAACTCCATTGAGAGTGGATATTGTTTAGAAGGAAATATTCTTGTTTAAATTCTCAGCTTATGTTTTGTCGTATGTTACACGGCAGTTGTATAATTAAGTTTGTATTTGATTTATGTACCATGTATTTGGCGACTCAAGATGGGTGATGTATACCTATTTTGGGGGCGTCACAACTACAGGCCAAAGATATTCGTTTGTATCACCAGTGATCGTGATCATGCCGAACAACTGTCCATCTATTCACTACGGGCCAAAGAGGACTTTCACCACAACATTTGTCTATAACATTACAGGTCATGATTATACCAATACAAAATTTCTGATTGTAATCATACCAATCAATAGTCCATCTACGCACTACGGGCCAAAGATGACTTTCAGCACAATATAAGCATGAGGATAATGACATTGATATAAGGAATCAATCAAGTGAGATCAAAGATAAATATTAGAGATTTATAATTCAATTTATCTAGAGTTCAAGAATGTCCAAATTGTCAACATGATAACTAATTGTGGAGTACAATTCAAGAATGATATTCATGTATCAAAAATAATTTATAGAAAAGAAAAGTTAATTTCATTATGAATAATACTAATGAATAGTACCATACGAAAAGTACCCATGAATAATACCCCGACATAAAAAGATTAAAATTTTAATAAGAGAGTTCAGACCAATATTCTAGTGAAATGATATTAGATGAAGCACAAACCTCAAGGAATTTCTAATCATTTCAGGAATTATAGAAGCAATATTAAGTTTAGATTTAGGAATATGAAATGAAATAATACAAGAAACTGCAAATGGATTTTCACCCGTCATGCGGTAATCCATGTAGACAGATCATTTCCATTACGAAAGGTTATTTACTAGGCATGCGGTAGTCCACGTAGACATGTTATTCCCATAGAATAATAAGGAATGAATACAAAGTTTTATTCACCTGGCATGCGATAGTCCGCGTAGACAGGTCAATCAATCGAAAGAAGAAGGGGACTGGGCTCGACACCAAAAGCACGTTGGCTAGGTTGAATTTTGGGTCTGAAGCCCTCATCAACAAAACAAGAAAATAAGGCCGAAACCAAGCAACTCTCCTTATCATGAAACAACTCTCCTCTCGTCTCGCTCGCGAGGATCCAACAACGACTACTGTACTTACTAAAACCCAGTTATAGGAATAAGATTAAATCTAGACAACGAAATCAATTTCTCTCCACCTTTTTTGGCTTTCACTGACTTCTTTGGCGACCTATTGTCAGACAGAGACCGAATTGATTGACCTTAACCCGAGTGAAAGCAAGCACTTTGGGACTTGGTTTTAGAAAGACTTCTCGAACAGTAAGAATTCTATACTAGCCAGATCAAGTCAAGTCCTTTCCTCGAAGGAAAAACTAAGTTCACCTCAAGAATGAAATGAACAATTTCATAAAGGAGGGTTGTATCAGAATTATTTACGTCTAAAATCCCTAATCTGGCAAGTCTTTTCCAACGGTGTGTACTTCTTTTCATAGTAAATCAGAGTTTTGCTAATGTAGTACATAGCATACTGATGAATCAACCGTGGAGATCCTAAAACTAATAAGCAAATCAAGATTCTTGGTGTATTCGGGGAAAAGATCGATCCTAGTATTGACCCGGCCGGCTTCTCCTTGATGGAGAGATGGCTTGCTTTATGGGCTTGGGTATGGAGAGGCGATGGAAGCAGTGAGTTGACCTGACCCTTTGAGTATCGTTGTTAGGGTTCCAAACCTTCTAGTTTCCAGTCTGATATCTTGTTTCACTTTGATTTCAAGGGTCTTTGTTTAACAAGTGTAAAGCAGATGAGGGACTAGCGAGTTCAGTTCTCTTCTAGTATGAGGAGGCAAGTTAGTAGTGTCTCTTGCGAGACCTAACCATTCGTTCTAACAAGCGGGTTTCCTTGTTTTTAGGCTTTTATTTATAAGGAATGAATACGAAGGGTTATTCACCAGACATGTGGTAGTTCGCGTAGACAGATTATTCCCACATATTAATAAATGATGAATATGAGCGGTTATTCACCAGTCGCGCGGTAATCCGCGTAGATAGGTTATTCCCACAAATTAATAAAGGATGAATACGAAGGGTTATTCCCCAGGCATGAGGTAATCTGCGTAAACAAGTTATTCCCACAGATTAATAAGGAATGAAATGACAACCCTTATGAGTATAAAGAAAATAACATCCTTTACGAATACGAAAGAAATAATACCCCTTACCTTAGTAGGAGATTAGATACCGCAATAGTGTAGTAGCATAATACTCTTCTTCTTTCTCTCTTATTCTCTCTCTATAGTTTCTCTCACTATAGCTTGTGATTATAACTTTGCTCTTCAAATATGGTAGGAAATAATGAATGGATGGAGGAGTATTTATAGTCTAGTAAAAGGTAGCAAATTACAAGATTAATTATACTTTAGTACCTTCATCTTCGCCTTTATTTCTAATTTAGTCCTTCAAGTATTATCAATCTTGAATAACCTCCCCTAATAGTAATTGCATGTGAACCAATAGCAATTAATTGCTCATTTATCTAATTAATTACCCGTTTGGCCAATTTAGCATCCAGAAATCAACTATTATCGAAATAAATTTTGATTTTCACTAACACTAATATTCCCAACACAATATAAATATTTTTATCAATAATTATTCCTCATTAATATTATAACTCACAATATTGACAACCAGATCCTTCCCAAGAAAGATGGGGCTTTCCGATAAGGATTTCTTCTTATTAACGCGCAATTAAATAAACTAACCACTTTCCTCGACAGAACTTTCTAGACATTATAAATAATGAAAATAATAATATGAATAACTGTGTCGTCTCAATTATTGATTTAATAATATAAAATATTATGCTGATGATACTGTGATAATAATGGAATCAATAATATGAGATACTATGAAGCAACTACTGTGATAATTATTGAATAAAATTGAGTGATTTCTTACGTAAGCATCAATAATCAGAGATACTGTGCAATACCGTGTGTTACTGTGCAACAATGCGTATTACTATACTTTTATCACCGGGTATTTTAACAGTTTAAAGATAAAAATTTTGCCATTATTTTATGAAAAAGTAATTTTTTTTGCTTTCTATATCCGAAAGTTATTCCGTTGTGGGTTCCATCAATGATTGCGATGTCATACGAATATTCCCCGATAAAAAGAATATTCCCCGACCAAACGAATATTTTATGATAACTTGCTTACTTTGCAAAATTTTCATATATCACCCATAACTATAACATTATATCAAATCACCTTATTATTCAAAATAATATTTAGATAAAATTAAATCTTTATTAATAAAAAGTTGGGGTTTTAAATTCGTTCTGTCGGAGAATATTTGATTTGTCGGGAATATTAGGTAAAAGTACGACGGCGCCAAAATAGCCAATCATTGGTGAGCCTCATAACGAAGTATTGTCAGATGCTAAAAACGATATAAATAACATTTTTAATAAAAAAAGTATAGTCAACGGTACTATCATTTTAACTATTTAAATACCCAGTGATAAAAGTACAGTAGCACGCGGTATTCTACAATGACACACGACATGCTACCGTATCACATGGTATTGCACATTACTTCATATTATTAATTCAATAATTCTTACAGTAGCAAATGCAAAATATTTCATATTATTATAATTGATACGACACAGTAACTCATTTTATCTGATATGATATTATTAGGCTAATATACATTATGAACAATGCCTAGGAAGTTCTATCAAGGAAATGGGTTATTTAATTATGCGTCATTTATATGGAAAGCCCCCTCTTTATTGGGAACGATTTTTTTGTTAATATTGTAAGTCTATAATAATTATACTAAATTAGTGAGCACTAGTCCACTGTAGCAAGCACATAAATTTAGGGATGTCACAATAATTGTCAAAACATCTCATATTATTGAACCAATAACTGACATCGTAGCAAAGGAATTAATGGATTTATCTTTTTGAATAAATAATTATAATGGAATAATCTTTTTGATAATGAATTTATCTTTTTGAATAAATAATGATAATGGAATAATCTTTTTGATAATGAATTTATCTTTTTGAATAAATAATTATAATGGAATAATCTTTTTGGTAATGGGTTTATCTTTTTGAATAAATATTGATAATGGATTATTCTTTTTAAATAAAGTAAAGATAATGAGTAATTATTATGTTTAAAGTAAAGATAATGATAATGGATGAATAATATATTTATAAAATGTGGAATATTTTTGCTATAAATAGGAAGACTTAAAATATGGAAATTCTTAACTTCCTTACTTATACTTCCTTCCATTCTCTAAAATTTTCTTATTGTAAGTTCTGTCTTAGTGTGTTAACTTATCTTGAGTATTTGCGAAGATCAGTAAGAGTACGAGTATTGTTCAAGTAAGTATTTTTTATAAAAGTTAGTCAAAGACTCACACGCACCACACGGTGTTTAATTCTCCCTTTAGAAGAGTTATTTTGAAAAACTTCCTTTGAAAGATTTTATTTTGAAATATTATTTTGAAGCTTATTCTGTACACTACACAAATTTATACTATATATATAAGACCCCAACTTATTATAAATAAAATCAAATTTTCTCTATTTATTATTGTGAATAATAAGGTGTTAAATTGATATAATATTTTGGTTATAGGTGAAATGTGCAAATTTTACAAAATAAGCAAATGGTTATAAAATATTCATTTTTGTCGGGGAATATTCGTTTGGTCGTAGAATATTCTTGTTGTCGGGGAATATTCGTACGATGGCGCAACCATTTGTGAGCCCCATAACAGAAAATGATTGGATGAAGAAAACGACAAGTTTGAGTTTTTATAAATAACGGCGTAGTTGTTATAGTTAACACTGTTGGAATACCCGGTTGTTAAAATACAGTAATACGCGTGGTTGCACAGTAGCACACGGCATTACACAATATTTTTGAGTTATTTATTCTTACGTAAGAAGGCACTACTCAATAATTGTTATATTAATTACTGTTCAATATTTTATTTTATTGATTCAATAATTGCTACGTTGATATTTTATATTATTATTGTTTCAATAATTATCACTGCATAGTATTTCTCATTATCAGATCAATAATTCAAATTATTTGAATAATATTATTAGATAGAATTATTGGCAATGTCTAAGGAAGTTCGGTCTAGGAAAGGGGTTTGGTCACTTAATTGCGCGCCAATAAGGAGAAATCCTTATCGGAAAGCCCCCTCTTTCCTGGGAACGACCTGGTTGTCATAATTGTGATTCTGTAATATTATTTGTGAATAATTAATTATTGATTTATATGATAAGGAAATATTTATTTTATGTGGATATAAATGATGGATATATTTATTGTGGTTATAAATGAAGTAATTAATGCTGAGGTATTTTATCAGTATTTTGTCGGAATGGAAGTTTTAAAAATCGTCCGTAAGTGAATTTTGGTCATTTTTCGTTTGAAATTTGGAAAAACTTAAACTTACAAAGTTGTAGAGAATTTAATTTCCTATGGAATAGACATGAGATTCGATTTTTTTTGATAAAAGGGCTATTTATTATGAATTATTGAAGTTTCAGAAATAAATGTTTTTATTAAAATATGGTGGGCCCCAATTTTGGTTAGTGAGTAATGAAATGTAATGGAATTTATTTTCAAAAGTGGCGGGTTTGAATAGTAGCAGGTAAAGCCATCAGGTAGCAGGTTAATCTGCTATGGCGTTCTAAGCATTTTCTTATAAATAGGGTGCTTAGTTAGAATTGAAAATCACACTAGAAACAAGTTTTCTCTCTTTCTCTCTCTATATTATCGAGCGTATTTTATGAGTATTTAGATACTTTGTGAGTTGCTATTCATCAGTGTAAGTTTTCTTCAGCCTTATACCGATATTCTGATCGAAAGTACTGTTATTTTGAGGTAAGAGATGTTATTTTCTTCATAATGATGTTATTCTTTTAATTTTATTATACCGAAATATTGGAATGAATTTTATTGTGGAATTTATACCTTTTTGTGTCAGGGTTACTATTCACGTATACGGCACTATTCACATATACGACACTATTCACCGAAAAATGAAATTTTCTCTTTTTTGTCCAAGATGTCTATTATGGTTACTATCTTTGATTGTATCCATGTTCTGATCTTTATTCTTGAATTTTCTCCACAATTAATTATTATATGGTATTTTTGAACTTGGATAAACTAAAGTACGAATACCTAATCTTTGATCTTTTATCTCACTTGATTCATTTTTTAAATGATGAATGATGGGATGTTTAGAAGTTTTTTGCAGTTCATGCAAAATCAGACGAGGGAGACTTGTGCATAAAATACGGGTGGAAATGATAGCAATGCGCGGCTTGTCACAGCCAAGGAGTTCAAGGAGTTGGGACCACCAGAATTTGCGGGAAAGCCGGATCCAATTAAGGCGTAAATATGGGTCAAGCAAATTACCAAGACATTCAATGTCTTGGGCTGCACGGAGGAACAAAAGGTTCCATTCGCCACCTTTATGTTCCGTGGTGAGGCAGACTACTGGTTGGAGTCTGTGAAGCGTACCCAGCCTACCGCACTTAGTATGTCTTGGGAAACGTTTCAGAAACTGTTTAATGATAAGTACTTTCCTGAAAGTATTCGTCATATGAAGGAGGTGGAGTTTGTTAGACTGGAACAAAACAACATGACTGTGTCCCAGTACGAGGCAAATTTTGCAGAGTTATCCAGGTTTGCACCTCATTTGGTAGAGAATGAGGAACGAATGATAAGGATGTTTTTGAGAGATCTAAAACCCGAGATTCGACAATATCTTATCTCTTATAAATTTTCTTTATATTCAGATATTGTCAACAAAGCTCAATTATTAGAGCGAAATAATGAGTATGCTCAACCAAGGGACCACAATCAGGGTCATACCGGTGACAGTAATTATCGGAGCAATGATAACCAGCGGGGAGGAAAGAATACAGGCAAAAGCGGTAACCACTCGGGTGGTAATCGTGGCCATGATAATTGGAGAGGTGAGTCAAGTGAAAATTTCAGAAAGAGGAGATTCAACAATGACGGAAAGACATCAGCAGCAGCACCAGCACCAACAACAAATTCTAGGGGAGGAGAACGACCACCAGTTAGATGCTACAAATGCGGAGAGGGGGGGACACATAAGTCCAAACTGTTCACAGCCTTCCAAGGTGTTTTTTATTTGTGGAAAAGACGGTCATATAGCCCAATTTTGTTTGGTAGCGAAGTAAAGTCCAACTGGAACGACGACACCAAAAGCGACTACGGACAAAACAAAGCCGGTGGTTCAAGGGAGGGCGTTTGTCATGACTGGCCAAAACGCGAGAAAATCGAACGAGGTGATCACGGGTAAGCTAATCATAAAATCTTGCGATGTTTATACCTTATTAGGTACCGGTTCTACCCATTCTTTTATCTCTCCTGCTTGTGCTCAACGTTTGAACTTAACTCCGGAGAAATTAGACCTTGACTTATCTGTTGAGACTCTGTTAGGAGAAAATTTTATTACATCTACTGTTTATAAATCTTGCTTGATTCAAGTTGAAACCATAGCATTACCTGCCGATCTTATTTTGTTGAAAATACTTACATTTGATGTGATTTTAGGGATTGATTGGTTAACCACTCATCATGCTAAAATTGATTATTTTCGTAAGGTTGTTAGTTTTCATATTCCTAACCAACCTGTTATGCGAATTCAAACAACAAACCCACTAAAGTTAATCACTGTATTAAGCCATAAAGCTATTCGTTTATTAAAAACGGATGTTAACATTTCTTAGCCCATGTCACGAACTTGAACAAAAACACGTCAGATTTGAATAATATTTTTATTGTTAGTGAATTTTATAACATATTTCTGGAAGAACTTTTCGGTCTACCCTCAGAACGTGAAATTGAATTCTTTATTGAACTTGAAAATGGTACAAAGCCCATTTCTAAAACCCCATATCGAATTACTCCTATTGAACTTCAGGAGTTGTTGGACATCGATTTCATTCGTTCTAGTACATCTCCTTGGGTTGCTCATGTGTTATTCGTAAAAAAGAAAGACGGGAGTATGCGACTTTGTATTAACTACCGAGAATTGAACCATGTCACCATCAATAATAGGTATCCGTTACCTCGCATTGACGACCTGTTTGACCAGTTACAAGGAGCACAATTCTTTTCAAAAATCGATCTTCGTTTTGGATATCATTAGCTGAAGATTAAAACTGAGGATATTCGAAAGACTGCCTTCAGAACTCGGTACGGGCATTATGAATTCTTAGTCATGTCTTTTAGATTGACTAATGCTCCTGCTGCTTTTATGGATATGATGAACCGTGTGTTCAAAGAATATTTGAATCAGTTCGTTATTGTCTTTATTGATGACATCCTCATCAATTCCAAAAGTCGTGAAGATCATGTTCACCATTTGAAGCTGGTACTATAAATGCTTCGTTATAACAAGCTATTTGCCAAGCTGAAGAAATGCGAGTTCTGGCTAGAGGAAGTAGCATTCCTTGGGCACGTGGTGTCAAAACATGGAGTATCTATCGACCCAACAAAGATTGAAGCCATACAAAGTTGGGAGCAACCAAAGTCGATGACTGAAGTACGTAGCTTTCTGGGCTTAGCTGGTTACTATCGGAGATTCGTGGAAGGATTTTCTCAAATCGCTACTCCGTTAACTCAGCTGACTCGTAAAGATACAAAATTTGGTTGGAGCGAGGATTGTGAGAAGAGTTTTCAAGAACTCAAGAGGAGACTCATTTCGGCACCTGTTCTGACAATACTGTCTGGTTCGGATGAATTTGTTATCTACAGTGATCCTTCAGGCAAAGGGTTAGGATGTGTTCTCATGCAACATGGAAAAGTCATAGCATATGCCTCGCGACAACTCAAAAATATCAGAGGAATTATCATACTTATGATTTGGAGTTGGCAGCAGTTGTTTTCACATTGAAGATCTAGAGACACTACCTGTATGGGGAGAAAGTGGAGATCTATACAGATCATAAAAGCCTCAAATATTTTTTCACCCAAAAGGAACTCAACATGCGGCAACGACGTTGGCTCGAGCTGTTGAAAGATTATGATCATACCATCCAATATCATCATGGAGAAGCAAACGTAGTAGCTGATGCATTGAGTAGAAAATCATATGCGGGTACGAGTGCAATGTTGTTAACACAAAGGTCCATTTTGTATGACTTGTAAAGGATGGAGATAGAGGTAAAGGCTCCAAGTACCCACGTGATGATATCAATCATACGAGTAGAACCGAATTTAATCGATAAAGTTAAAGCCGCTCAAGCTACGAACCTGGAGCTGATGCTTATGAAAAAGAAAGTGCAAGAATGTATTATTCCAGAAGCAAGAATCGATGAAGAAGGAATACTTCGAGTCAACTCCAGACTTTGTGTTCCTAACGATTTTGACTTGAAGCATAGAATCATGATGGAGGCACACAACACACCATTTGCAATCCATCTTGGGAGTACAAAATGTATCATGATCTTCGACATACATTTTGGAGAAATATGAAAAGAGAGATCGCGGAGTTTATCTCGATGTGTTTAACTTGTCAACGTGTAAAGGGGGAGCATCAAGTACCAAAGGGTCTATTACAACTACTTGAGATTCTGACATGGAAGTGGGAACACATTACTATGGATTTCGTTACGGGTCTTCCCAAGGTTTCTCAAGGCATATATGTGATTTGGGTTATTGTTAATAGATTAACAAGGTCTGCACATTTCTTGCCTATACTGGAGACTTATTCCCTTGAACGTCTTGCTAGTATGTATGTAAATGAGATTGTGAGATTGCATGGAATGCTAGTATCTATAGTTTCGGATCGTAACCCAAGATTCACTTCACGATTTTGGGTTAGCTTGCAGAAAGCTATGGGCACAGATTTACGATTCAGTTCGGCATACCATCCTTAAACAGACGGACAATCAGAAAGGACTATTTAAACTCTTGAAGATCTATTAAGACTCTGTGTCCTAGATTTCAAAGGGAGTTGGGATAAGTACCTGCCATTGGTGGAATTCTTCTAAAACAATAGTTATCATACAAGTATAGGTGTGGCTCCATTTGAAGCATTGTATTAACGAAAGTGTCGCTCTCCAGATTTGGTACGAATGACTACAGAGAAGATCCAAACGATTTGATAACGTATACAAACGGCACATGATCGACAAAAGAGTTATGCAGATCTTCATCGAAAGGATGTGAAATTTAATATTGGGGATCATGTATTGTTACGTATTGCTCCATGGAAGGGAGTTACAAGATTTGGGAAGAGGGGAAAGCTCAATCCAAGATTTGTTAGTCCATTTGAGATTCTTGACCGAATAGGAAATGTGACATATATACTCGTATTACCTCCAAGCGTGTCTCGTGTTCATAATGTTTTCACATATCTATGCTTCGTAAATATTTGAAAGACCCGAACCATATTATTGAGTTAGAACCAGACGAGATAGCCGAAGATTTAACGTATGAAGAGGTACCTGTTAAGATCTTGGATAGGAAAGAGCATGGCTTACGCACCAAGGTTATACCACAAGTTAAGGTTTTGTGGAGAAACCATGCTATTGAAGAAATGACCTAGGAATTGGAATCAGAAATGAAAGCGAGGTATCCTCACCTTTTCGAAACACCAGGTACGTACGTCAATTTCGAGGACGAAATTTCATAAGGAGGGGAGGTAGTAAGACCCAAACTTATTATAAATAAAATCGAATTTCCTCTATTTATTATTGTGAATAATAAGGTGTTAAATTGATATAATATTTTGGTTATGGGTGAATTGTGCAAATTTTAGAAAATAAGCAAGTGGTTATAAAATATTCATTGTTATCGGGGAATATTCGCTTGGTCATAGAATATTCTTGCTGACGGGGAATATTCATACGATGGCGCAACCATTTGTGGGCCCTATAACGAAAAACGGTCGGATGAAGAAAATGACAAGTTTGAATTTTTATAAATAACAGCGTAGTTGTTACCGTTAACACTGTTGGAATACTCGATGATTAAAATACAGTAATACGCGTGATTGCAGAGTAGCACACGGTATTGCACAATATTTTTGAATTATTGATTCTTACGTAAGAAGGCACTACTCAATAATTGTTACAGTAATTACTGTTCAATATTTTATTTTATTGATACAATAATTGCTACGTTGATATTTTATATTATTGTTGTTTCAATAATTGTCACTACACAATATTTCTCATTATCAGATCAATAATTCATATTATTTGAATAATATTATTAGATAGCATTATTGGCAATGTCTAAGAAAATTCTGTCTAGAAAAGGGGTTTGGTCAACTAATTGCGCGCTAATAAGGAGAAATCCTTATCGGAAAGCCTCCTCTTTCTTGGGAACGACCTGGTTGTCATAATTATAATTCTGTAATATTATTTGTGAATAATTATTTATTGATTTATATGATAAAGAAATATTTATTTTATGTGGATATAAATGATGGATATATTTATTGTGGTTATAAATGAAGGAATTAATGCTGAGGTGTTTTATCAGTATTTTATCGGAATGAATGTTTTGAAAATCGCCCGTATGTAGATTTCAGTCATTTTTTTCGTTTGGAATTTGGAAAAACATAAACTTACAAAGTTGTAGAGAATTTAATTTCCTATGGCATAGACATGAGATTCAAATTTTTTCGATAAAATAACTATTTATTATGAAGTATTGAAGTTTCAGAAATAAATATTTTTATTAAAATATGGTGGGCCCCATTTTGGTTGGTGAGTAATGAAATGTGCTGGAATTTATTTTCAAAAGTGGTGGGCTTGAATAGTAGCAGGTAAAGCCATCAGGTAGCAGGTTAGTCTGCTATGACGTTCTAAGCATTTTCTTATAAATAGGGTGCTTAGTTAGAATTGAAAATCACACCAGAAACAAGTTTTCTCTCTTTCTCTCTCTATATTATCGAGCGTATTTTGTGAGTATTTAGATACTTTGTGAGTTGTTATTCATCAGTGCAAGTTTCCTTCAGTCTTATACCGATATTCCGATCAGAAGTACTGTTATTTTGAGGTAAGAGATGTTATTTTCTTCATAATGATGTTATTCTTTCAATATTATTATACCGAAATATTGGTATAGATTTTATTGTGGAATTTCTACCTTTTTGTGTCGGGGTTACTATTCACGTACACGGCACTATTCACTGAAAAATGAAATTTTCTCATTTGTCAAAGATGTCTATTATAGTTACTATCTTTGATTGTATCCATATTTTGATCTTTATTCTTGAATTTTGCTCCACAATTGATTATTATAAGGTATTTTTTGAACTTGGATAAACTAAACTACGAATCCCTAATCTTTGACTTTTATCTCACTGGATTCATTTTCTTTAAGGTATTTTTCATCATCCTCAATCCTAAATAATGATATTACTGAATATCTTTGGCCTGTAGTGCAAATATGAATGATTAACTGATGAATGTCTTTGGCCTGCAGTGCAAAGATGAATGATTACCTAATGAATATCTTTGGCCCGTAGTGCAAAGATGAACTGGTGTTGAGATGAACATGACCAACTGGTGATACAAATGAATATCTTTGGCCTGTAGTGAAACGATGAATATTTGATTCAAGATGTATATTGATTGATGTTTTAGGGATAAAATATTGATGATGGACTTTTAAATCTTAGAAGATAGTCGAATTCTTTCTCTACTTGACTCTTCTAATGGATTGTTGTTCCGCTGCAGTTGTTGATCTAAAACTTGTTGTCTATTATATTTTATCAGATTTTTCCCAGTTAAAGACTAATGATAAATTTTTGTATATTATCTTAGTCATAATATTCTTTACTGGGCTAGTTGAGCTCACCCTTTTCCTTTTTGTTCCATTTTTCTTCTCAGAAGGTGAGAACATAGCAGGAACTAGCCTGGGTATGGAGTGATGATTCAGGATAGTTGTATTAGTAGTCCTCACTATTTTGTAAAATAGTGTATCAATAATTATAATGAAGACTCCTTTTGAGTTTGTATACTCTTTATTAGACAATAATTGTATTCAAACTCACAGTATATGTGTTGTCGTGTTTTGCATGACAATTGTATTACTGAAGTTGTATTTATCTGTACCATGTATTTGGCGACTCAGAATGGGTGATGTATACCTATTTTGGGGGCGTCACAATATAGTCACTTGATAATTTCATAATATACGAGTTAGTTTACAACATATGTGATAGTTACTAATTAAATTATAAATATATTTTGGTTGATAAACTTCATAGAAAACAACATCCAATCACTTGTTAATTTAGGTAAGGGATATCATTTACTTTTATACTCCATATTATGGTAAGAATTTGTTATTTGTTTTGATAACTTTTTCGTTAAATGGTGAAAAGTCCTAAACTATTTAGAACTTCTTTAATAGTTGTGCTTCATCTAATATCTTTTCACCTTAATCTTCTTATTTTCTGTTTACACATGCTTCATCTAAAATCTTTTCACCTGAATCTTCCTATTTCATTTTACACGTGAAAGTTGAATTGTGAATCTTATTAATCATATTCTTGTACTCTAATCAAATTTCCGGATATCATGTTGACAATTTGGAGATTATTGAACTCTGGATAAATTAAATGTCAAATCTCTGACGTTGATTCTTTTATCTTATTATTCTTACAACTTTCGTCCATTTTTATATCATTGTAATTTGTACTAATCATCAAATATTCAAGTTATGGTGAAAGTCTTTGGCTTGGGTGCAAGGACGATATGATTGTTGAGGTGTCTTTGGTTTGTATGGCAAGGACACCTGGTGAAATGTTCTCTTTGGCCCGTAGTGCAAAGATGGACAGTTAATTGGCATGATCAGGACCATTGTGTTCAAATTGAATATCTTTAGCCCGTAGTGCAAAGATGAACTATTAATTTGCATGATTATGATCAGGAAACATTGATTGGTGTTATAGGGATAAAATATTGATGGTGAACTTTTAATTTGGAGAAGATTGTGAACATCATGATCTATTTTACTCTCTTAATTAATTGATTGATATTTTCGTTGCAGTTATTGATCTAAAACTTGTTGCCTATTATTCTATCAGATTTTTCACTGTTGAAGGCTAAGGATAATATATTCTTCATTATATTAGTCATGATATTCTTTATTGGGCTATTTGAGCTCACCCTTTTCCTTTTGTTCTATTGTTCTTCTTAGAAAATAAGAGTATAACTGAGACTAGCTGGGGTGTGGAGTGATGGTCCGAGATAGATTCTATAGTTGTCTTCACCACGTTGTTAAATAGTGTGACAATAATCACGTTGAGGGCTTGTAATATGTGTTGTCATATTTTATACAACATTGTAATAATTTGAGTTTGGATATCATCGTATTTTCTACGATACTATATTAAAAGAACGTATTGTTGTAGTGCATATTTTTGTGATCCATATTAGGTTGTGTGGACCCTATTTTGGAGGCGTCACAGTTGATATCAAATCTTAGGGATATAATCTCTGATAGAGATTTGGGGAGGGAACTAGGAGAAGAGAGACGAATAGAACCAGTCCATAGTGTGTCCTATATAGTTAAAAATTGATATCTAATTAGTTGACTTGAATGTGGGGGTGAGAAATGGTATGTCAGTTGTTTAAACTAATCTTTGTTTTGTGACCACATTTCAGAATGACATCTGAAAATTAATAAGTGAACTATGAGGAAAATGTGGCTGAAAATCAGGAAGCTATGGATTATCCTGCTGCGAACTCAAGAAATAATGATGTTGACAATATGATGCATGATGTTTTTTTTCAGGAACTTCATGGAATTCATGCAGAATCTTGCGAGAGAAGCTCCTGCCCATAATGCTAGTGTAAACGTTGGTAACTTATGAATGGTTAGTGCCAATCAATTCAAGGAGTTAGGACCACCTGAATTTGATGGAAAGCCAGACCCACTCAAGGCAGAGGCATGACTCAAATAGATTGTGAAGATATTTGATGTACTGTGTTGCGCTGATGATCAAAAGGTTCCCTTTGCCACCTTTATGTTACGAGGAGAGGCATATCACTGATGGGAATCAGTGAAGCGTACACATCACGCAGCACTTGAAATGTCTTGGTCGGAGTTTCAAGAGCTCTTTAATGAAAAGTATATTTCGAAAAAAATTCGCCACATGAAAGTGTTAGGTTTTTAATATTTGTATAGACAATTAAAGTAGCGGAAGCATGGTAAAAACATATTTTAAAATTTTACAAACTATATACCCGGATCAACCTTATGCGCAATTATTAATTAAACAAAAGAGAAGGATAAGATTCATACCCTTGAAGATTCGAGCTTCCTCAGGTACAAGTTCAACTCCTAGTCCTTCGTGGTCTCCTTGAATACGCGGGATTGATTCCTTCCTTTGATCAAAGTTAGCCACCCAAACGTTTGGCCTCTAGAGATGATCCACCAAGGAAGAACAAAAAAACATGAAGAAGGCTATTTGGCTAAACCGTAGTTTATCCTATCTCCAATAGAAAAGGTGTACTCTTCTAACTCTTGAAATAAATTGTGTAACTTATCACCCTCTCTCCATAAAAAGACTTTTTTTATTTATAGATGTAGGGAACCCTCCTAAACTATTTAGGAATAGGTTTTTATTTAATTAATTAAACTTCTTTGATTAATTAGGCTTCCTAATCTCATTAGAAATAATTAATTAAACCTTTTAATTAATTAGCTTCCTAATCTTATTAGGAATATTTTAGAGTACTTATATTATTTAATTCTCAAACCCCTTTAAGAATTAATTTAATAATAATAGTAATAATAATAATAAGACTCCTCTTATTAATTTATATTTAATATTTCTACAATATTAAATAATAAATATTAAGCTATTTAATTTAATCTATCACCGTAGATTAAATTAAATATACTTAACTTATTATTATGATTATGCCATTTACTTCTTAAATAAATATTCTTCCTTTTATGGTGTGACCCTTTAGGTTCTCCATATAAAACCGATTATGATAAATAAATTAAACTATTTATTTATTTAAATAAATAATATTTATTTTACAATAAGGATAACCCTCCTTAGCGATCAACAACTTTCTAGATAATTTAGATTTTAACATTAATCATAAAAGAACTTTTGAGTAAATAGTTACCATACAATTCAATCCTTCTACCATACAATGTCCCAATTAAATATAAGACATGGAATTACTATCAAGTCTTTTTTTATTTAATTATATGTATTTCGATTCACAAATGTATAACTCCAAATAATGCAAATTAGAAACTTCTTTCTAATTTCATTCCACCTTGGCCAATGATTCCTAGATTGTGATTTATCAAATCACATAGGACATTCTCTCCTTTTACTAGAAGCGATAGATTCTTTATTGATCATTCATTATCTCCATATATAACTTATTACATCCAAACATACCATTTGATATACCCTAAGGGTCTTAAGGGACATGTCAAAGTATAACTTATCATACACAAGATACTATGATAATCTCAAGTTTAAGGATCACTTGTACTACTATCACTACATGAATTTCTATTGACAGATAAGTAAATCTCCATTAGGTATTTCTTAGCGAGTCACGTTCAGTGAACTTATTCTTCAATAAGCACCTAAATACTTGCTTTAGTGTCTCCACACAAATGATCATGAGATAAATCATCCTCATCCAATGAGCAAGTAACGTATGTACCAATCTATCCCGATTCACTAATCCCCTTTTTAGTAATCCAACGATTGAGAACATTTTAGTTTTTAAGCTATCTAAAAATTTAAATCTCATTAGCATGATCTCATCATGATTCTAAAAGCATTTCTTAAAACTATGAGTTTATCACATATTAAGTAACAACACCATGCAGATAAATTAAATGCCTTTAATAAATAAATACTTTTATTAATAAATGAATAAGATTTTTTACAAAGTATATGTTTTATCATGATACATGATTGGCTTGTATGCATAATACTTTCAGAAAGAAGTGGATTTTATTAAGTTAGAACAGAACAATATGACTGTCTTGCAGTACGAGGCCAAATTTGCTGTGTTGTCCCGATTTGCTCCCCATCTGGTGGACAACGAAGAGTGCATGACACGAATGTTCTTACGAGGTTTAAAATTTGAGATTCGTCAATATCTTATTTCTCATAAACTTTGTTTATATTCAGATATCGTGGATAGAGATCAATTAGTAGAACGAGAGA
The DNA here is from genome assembly GCA_020205505.1 of Panax japonicus. Lineage (NCBI taxonomy): Eukaryota > Viridiplantae > Streptophyta > Magnoliopsida > Apiales > Araliaceae > Panax > Panax japonicus. The sequence goes on along the minus strand of CM035101.1, from coordinate 51,586,504 downwards.
AAGAAACATTGCGACCAAGAGACAATGATCGACAACGAGAGAGAAATTATGATAATAATCGTAACAGTAGCAACAATCATCAGAGCAATGAGAACCATGGAGGAGGAAATCATCATACCAAAAATGGTAACCACTTCGGTGGAAATCCTGGCCCAAATAACAGAAGAAGTGAGGCGAGTGAAAACGACATTAAGAAAAGGAGATTCAACAATGACCATGGAAAGACATTGGCATCAGCACCATCATCAGTTTCAAGGGGAGGAGAACGAGCACCAGTCAAATTTTACAAGTGCAGACATGAAGGATACATCAGCCCAAACTGTACACACACATCCATGGTATGTTACAGTTGTGGAAAAGAAGGCCATATAGCTTGATTTTGTCCTGTAGCAAAATCAAGTCCTGCAGTGATGATGACACCAAAGGCTGGCACGAACAAGACAAAATTTGTAGTCCAGGGGAGAACTTTTGTCGTGTAGTCCCAAAAAGCATGGAACCCAAATGAAGTTATCACGGGTAAGCTATTTATCAACTCGTGTGAAGTGTATCCCTTGTTAGATACTGGTGCTACCCACTCTTTTATTTCACCTACATGTGCTCGACGTTTAAACTTGACTCCTAAAAAATTGGACTTTGACTTATCAGTTTAAACCCCACTAGGAGAAATATCCATTATATCTATTTTCTATATATCCTGTTTGGTCCAAATCAAGAATCTCACATTACCCGTTGATCTTATTTCTTTGGAAATGCATGAATTTGATGTAATTTTAGGAATTGATTGGTTGACTACATATCATGCTAAAATTGACTGCTTTCAGAAAATCATTAGTTTTCATATTCCTAATCAACTTATTACTCGAATTCAAGCAACTAAACCATTGAAATCAATAGCTGTCATTTCTAGTCAAAAAGTCATTCGTTTATTGAAAAACGGATGTTAAGCCTTCTTATCCCATATCATTGATTTGAACAAAAATACGTCAGACTTGAATGATATTCCCATTGTTAATGAATTTCCTGAAATTTTACCTGAATAACTTCCTAGCTTACCCCCAAACCGTGAAATTAAATTTTGTATTAATTTAGAACTCGGTACCAAACCTATTCCCAAAGCCCCATACCGAATAATTCTTGTTGAACTTCAAGAGTTAAAAGTTTAACTTCAAGAATTGTTTGATATTGGTTTTATACATCCGAGTACATTGCCTTCGGGTGCTCCTATTCTATTTGTGAAAAAAAAAAGATGGGAGTATGAGACTGTTTATTGATTATCGAGAGTTGAACCACGTCACCATCATAAATAGGTACCCGTTACCTAGAATTGATGACATGTTTGATCAATTACAAGGTACTCAATACTTTTAAAAGATTGATCTTCGTTTAGGGTATCATCAGTTGAAGGTTAAAGCTGATGACATTCATAAGACTACCTTCAGAACTCGCTACAGGCATTACGAGTTCTTAGTCACGCTTTTTGTATTAAACAATGTTCCTGCAACTTTCATGGACATGATAAACCGAATATTCAAGGAATATTTAAATCATTTTGTGATTGTCTTTATTGATGAAATCCTCATATACTCTAAGAGTCGTGATGATCATGAACAACACTTGAGATTGATACTCCAAAAGCTACGTGAGAACAAGTTGTATGCTAAGCTGAAGAAATTATAGTTCTGACTTGAGGAAGTAGCATTCCTTGGTCATGTGATTTCTAAAAAAAGAATATCGGTTGATCCTGCGAAGATGGAAGCAATTTTAAACTGGGAACAACCTAAGACAGTAACCGAAGTACGAAGTTTTCTGGGATTAGCTGGTTATTATAGGAGATTCGTAGAAGGATTTTCTCAAATTGCCACTCCATTAACTCAGCTAACTCGAAAAAGTAAAAAACTCAAATGGAACAAAGAATGCAATAAGAGCTTCCAAGAACTCAAGAGGAGACTTGTTTCAGCCCTTATTCAGACCATACCATCAGGATCAGGAGGATTTGTCATTTATAATGATGCTTCAGGCAGAGGTTTAGGTTGCGTTCTTATACAAAACGGGAAATTTATAGCTTATGCCTCCCAAAAACTCAAACATTGTGAGAAAAATTAGCAATTATTTGTTGTTTGGAACTCTTCCAACTCACTGCGCCACCATTCAGGGTAAACACATACCCTGAAAAGAATTTACTGTCATTTTGGTCCGTTTGAAAACTTGAGTCTGTGAAGCTTAGTTTCAATTCAGACTCACCATAGACAAGAAATACATCCTTAGTTCTTCTTAAGTACTTTAGGATGTTTTTACGACCTTCTACTGCTCTTCTCCAGGATTCGATTGATATCGATTTGTTACACTAAGTGCATGAGCGACATTCGATTTAGTACATATCATACCGTACATGATAGATCCTACTGCTGAAGCATAATGAATCTAACTCATACAGTATCTCTCCTCAGGTGTCTTTGGGGTCTGTTTCTTGGAGAGATGTATTCCATGGCTCATCGGCATGAGACATTTATTGGAATCTTCCATGCTAAACTTCTTTAGCATCGAGTCAATGTAGGTTCCTTGGGACAAGCCAAACATCATTTTAGATATTTCTCTTTAGATTTTATCCCCAAAATATAATATACTTCTCCCAAGTCCTTCATGGAGAAGTGTTTAGATAACCAGATTTTAATCGATAGCATAGGAATATCATTCCCTATCATTAATATATCATCAAAATATAGTACAAGGAATGAAACAACGCTCCCACTAACCTTCTTGTACATAATGGTTCATCCTCATTTTTGATAAAATCAAACTCTTTGATTGTCTCAACAAAATGGATGTTCCACCTATGAAATATATATTTCAACCCATAAATGAAATGTTGTAGCTTACAGACTTGATTTGTTCCAACCGTTGAGACAAATTCCTCTGGCTGTGTCATATGAACATCCTCCTCAAGTTTCCCATTTAGGAAGGCAATTTTCACATTCATCTGCCAGATTTCGTAGTCATGGTAAGCTGCAATCACAAGCAAAATATGAATGAACTTGAGCATAGCTACTGGTGAGAAGGTTTCATCATAGTCAACTCATTGTCTTTGTTTGAAACTGTTAGAGTTTATGCCCTAGAGGCCAATTATTTGATATAATTGCTTAACGTTTTGATATTATATTTGATTGAATAAATATATGATTTTATTATGGTTTTATTTACTGCGTAATATAATTGTTAACATAATAAAATTCCTTAGAATAGTGATACAAATTATATAGTTTCAAGTATGTGACTTGAACATGAGATTATATATTACCATTAGTATCAGTGTTCTTAAATGTCCCTAGTCGAGTATCATTGTTGATGGGACAACAATGATGCATTGAGACTAGTATGTTGATTGACTGATGACCAAATCTCATTGGTCATAAATATATGAGATATTAAGTCAATGCATAGGTACATGTTAGAGAACGATGTACTGGACAAACCCACCATGAGAATTCTATATGGAGCATTATGCGAAGTGCCATTAGCAATTCTCATAGTGACAATGATGTAATGGTCCTCCGACCTGAAATCGCTATATTACTACACGAGAATTTATGTACTTTGATATCATCAAATGTCACCTTTAATAGGGTGGACTATAAAGGTGATTATTGGGTTCATCATTAATCATGTGAGAAATATGAGTGATCTAGATGAAATTTAACCATCCTATATATTATGGGTGATATCCATAGGCCTCTTGATTGGGTAGGACTATGAAATGCATGGCCATGCTCAAATAGTGATTTGTTTCATATAGTCTACTCATTGATCAAGAAAACTCAGATTAAATTATGAAGAGTATGACACATTCCATGACTCGAGTTTAATCTAGGATATTAAGGTTAAAAGGATTAAATTGCATTGAAACATTGGTCACAAAAGGTTGCATCGAATCATTGATCTTATTATTACTTGGGTAGCAGTGATGCATTACTAGATGCCGCTCATTGTCTATAATTTTATAATATGATTTTAAAATTATTGCCAACGTAATAATAACCTATAGGGTCACACACATAGAACGTTATTTAAAAGGGAATTAATTTAAATTTTAAGGATTTAAATATATTAATATGATTAATAGTATTTAAATCACGAATTTAAATTAAAAGGAGAATTTGTATATATGTATATTAATTAAGTAAGACTTAATTAAGATATATATATATATATATATATATATATATATATATTTGGATTTTATAAAATTAGGTTTTGATTTTGATTAATTCATTTTAACTACTATATATATGATATATAGCAGCTACTTAGGGTAAGATATCAGAATTGAAAAACCCTAGCCGCTCTTAGAGAGAGACTAGAGAGAAAACAGTTTCAAAAATCCATTCCTTTTGGTGGCTAGTACCGCAAGTCCTTCTTATTGCAGAATCGTTCGACGGTTCGTGCGACGTTCGTGTGGATACCGTAGAGGTGCAATCGGTTTGTATTGCGTTGGAGATTCGAGGCGCAGTCGGTTTCAGATTCTCGTTTTTGTTTATATCTGGTATAATCTCTAAACCTCTGAATTAATTTATTTTCGCATGAATCCTGTTTTAGGGTTTCGAAAATTGTTTTAAAATTTTAATTTCCGCTGTGCGTTTCTGTGCCGAAGCCCAACAGAAACCTTTTGTAACCAGTCGGGCCTTATAGGTTTCTACCTTCCCGTCCGCTCCAGTCTTTCTCTTAAGGACCCATTTGCACCCAATAGGCTTAATGCCTTCAGGTGATGAAACCAAAGTCCATACTTGGTTCTCATACATGGAGTCCATCTCTGATTTTATGGCTTCTAGCCATTTTTCTGAGTCTTTACTATTCATAGCATGTTCGTAATTCAATGGATCACCATCATTTATGATCACCACCACCGCCAGGGGGGAGACCCCCCCTTGGACCCCCCCGTCGTAGCGCACAATGGTCGTGTCCCCTATATTTTATATATAGTTTTCTTTAATTATATATAAATTGTTATGTGCTTATTGTGATATGCATGGTGCGCAGTTATGGCCTTTTGACCCATAGTTTAGTGGTTTTTGGTTTTAAAATACGACTTGCATGTCGTGCCTTTCTATAAATTCTAATGTAATATTCTCTTCTCATCTAAATCCCCTCGAATGTAACTCGAGGTTTCTTTATGTCATGTAATAATCTGTAATTGATGAAGATGTCAAGATGGAGAACACAATGGAAAGATGATGATGGAGAGGAGGCGCATGCTAGAGGAAGATCCAAGGAAGTTATTTATTTTAAGATCTTTTACCACCTTAGATTGACCTTCAATCTTTCATTAGCTTGAAAAGATTGACAGTGGATTGGGCCATAGCTGTGACAAATTTAATTTTGCACTTTATTTATGCTTGTATATGATATGATATGATTAATAATGTGCATGCTTAACAAGATTAAAATTGGTGAGATCTAAATTAATAAAATCCCTCATTAAATTATTAAGTCTAAATCAGATGCCTTCCAATGAATAACACTCATCTAGACCTTGATCAATAGATGTAGGTTTGCCAAAGCAAAGTACCCTATTTATCTAGGTAAGATGCGATAGGATAATTGGGATATCCAAACTATTAAAATCATTGGGCCCGACTTAACTAAGTTATCTCAATAGGATTGTGGACTTAGAGGCATAAAGTTTGGTTGGTACCATTAGATGGACTAGAAACAAATGTTGTTTACCAAACTATCCAGGAGTTATATATGATATAATTGACAAAGGGTTGTCTACCTAAATAATTATGTTTTGAGAGAATAGCCAAAGCTAACTTAAGGCATAATGAAATATGGATCTTGTCTCACTAGAAAGATTTAATAGAAAATGCTTTCCGAATTAATGGTGAGGGCTATTAATTTGAATAAAATAGTGGGAGGTATATTTTGAATGTACTATTATCAATTATATAATATCAACTCTGTAATTTGACTTATTATTGTTGCACTTATAAATTGTAGATATCAAATGGCAAACAACAACAACACAAATAGTCTTTCATTACGATCAGTCCTTGAAAAGGACAAGCTAAGTGGAATTAATTTCCTTGACTGACATAGGAACTTGAGGATTGTCCTCAAACAAGAGCGTAAGCTATATGTCCTTGATGGGCCCATTCCTGCAGCACCAGCTGTCACTGCACCACGTGCGGAGCATAATGCTTACAAGAAGCATCAAGATGATGCTCTGGATGTGAGTTGTGTCATGATAGCAACCATGAACGCTGAGCTTCAGAAGCAACATGAGTTGATGGATGCTTATGAGATGATCGAGCATCTCAAGAAATTGTTCGAAGAGCATGCTCGACAGGAGAGGTATGATACAAGCAAGGCGTTGTATCACTGCAAAATGGGTGAACGTGATCCAGTTGGTCCACATGTGCTGAAAATGATTGGGTATATTGAGTACCTTGATAGGTTGGGTTTTCCAATCACTCCGGAAGCCCAAACTGACCTTGTTTTGCAATCTTTGAACAGCAGCTACTCTCAATTTGTTATGAACTATCTTATGAATGAAATTGAGAAACCCCTTACTGAGTTGTTGAGCATGTTAAGAACTGCCGAGAACAACATGAAAAAGGCAGGACCCGCTCCCATAATGATGGTGCAAAAGGGGAATGCTAAGGGAAATTGGAAAGGCAAGAAGAAGATAGGATCTAAATCTTTTGCCAAACCCAATTCCAAAACCAAACAGGCTTTAAAACCTAAAGGTGGGGTGGCTAAAGAAGGTGAATGTCACTTCTGTGGAAAACCTGGACACTGGAAAAGGAATTGTCATGCTTATCTGGAAGAAGTGAAGAAAAGAAAAGGAAGTATGACTTCTGATTCAGGTATATATGTTATAGAAGTCAACGTATCTACTTCTACATCATGGGTATTGGATACTGGATGCGGTTCTCACATTTGTGTTAATGTGCAGGGACTTCGAAGGAGTAGAACTTTGGCGAAAGGAGAGGTTGACCTACGAGTTGGAAATGGAGCAAAAGTTGCTGCACTGGCCGTAGGATCTTATCATTTATCTTTGCCCACTGGGCTAGTTTTAGAATTAGAAGATTGTTATTTTGTGCCTGCTATAAGCAAAAACATTATTTCTGTTTCTTGTTTGGACAAGAAAGGTTTTTCATTTATAATAAAGAACAATCGTTGTTTGTTTTACTTAAATGATATTTATTATGGTGTTGCACAATTGTTTAACGGTCTCTATATTCTTGATTTAGAAATGCCTATCTATAACATAAATACAAAATGATTTAAATCAAATGATTCAAATCCGACATATCTCTGGCACTGTCGTTTAGGCCATATAAATGAGAAACGCATATCCAAACTCCATAAAGATGGGTTCTTGGATTCATTTGATTTTGAATCATATGAGAAATGCGAGTCTTGTTTATTAGGCAAGATGACTAAAGCCCCTTTCACTGGACACAGTGAACGGGCTAGCGATGTATTGGGACTTATACATAGTGATGTATGTGGACCCATGAGTTCGTTAGCAAGAGGTAGGTTTTATTACTTCATTACATTTACTGATGACTTTAGTAGATATGGATATGTGTATCTTATGAGACACAAATCCGAATCCTTTGAAAAGTTCAAGGAATTCAAGAATGAAGTTCAAAACCAATTTGGCAAAAGCATAAAAGCCCTTCGATCCGATCGAGGAGGTGAATACTTAAGCCAAGACTTTGATGACCTTCTAAAGGAGTGTGGTATTATATCACAGCTCACTCCACCTGGAACACCGCAATGGAATGGTGTATCTGAGAGGAGAAATCGAACCTTGTTGGACATGGTACGATCAATGATGAGTCATGCAGATCTTCCAATAAGCTTCAGGGGTCATGCCCTAGAGACAGCTGCATTCACACTTAACCGTGTTCCTACAAAGACGGTTCAGAAGACACCATATGAAATGTGGACTGGGAAATGTCCTAGTATGTCGTTCATGAAGATTTGGGGTTACGAGGCGTTCGTAAAACGTCTGAATTCTGACAAGCTCGGACCCAAATCTGACAAATGTAATTTTGTAGGATACCCAAAGGAAACAAAAGGGTATTATTTCTACAAACCTTCTGAGAACAAAGTGGTTGTTGCTCGAACTGGTATTTTTCTAGAAAGAGAATTTGTCTCTAAAGGAAACAGTGGGAGGAAAGTAGAACTTGAAGAAATTCGAGAACCACAAAATATCATTGAACCTGAGTTGGAACATGAGCAGGAACCACAAGAAATTGTGGAAAGTGAACCTGCTCAAATTACACAAGTCATTCGTAGATCTGGTAGGACACGCCAAGAGCCTGAGAGATATTATGGATATCTTGTGACTGAAAACGGCGATGTGATGCTCATAGATCAAGATGAGCCTGCTTCCTACCAAGAAGCTATGAATGGACCAGATTCTGAGAAATAACTTGAAGCCATGAAATCTGAGATGGACTCCATGTATACTAACCAAGTATGGACTCTGGTTGATCCACCCGAAGGGGTAAAACCAATCGGGTGCAAGTGGGTTTTCAAGAAGAAAACCGACATGGATGGTAATGTACAAACCTATAAAGGCCGACTGGTAGCAAAAAGGTTTCAAACAAATTCAAGGTGTTGACTATGATGAAACCTTCTCTCCAGTGGCAATGATTAAATCCATCAGGATCTTACTTGTTATTGCAGCTTTTTATGATTACGAAATCTGGCAGATGGATGTCAAAACTGCTTTCCTTAACGGAAATCTCCTTGAGGATGTGTATATGACACAACCTGAGGGTTTTGTCACTCCAAAGGATGCTGGAAAGGTATGTAAGCTGCATCGATCCATTTATGGATTGAAGCAAGCCTCTCGGAGTTGGAATCTTCGATTTGATGAAGCAGTCAAAGAATTTGGCTTTATTAAAAATGAAGATGAACCTTGTATATATAAGAAGGTTAGTGGGAGTCACATTGTATTCCTAGTATTATATGTTGATGACATATTAATTATTGGGAATGACATTCCTTCCTTACAGGCTGTAAAAACATAGTTAGGAAAATGTTTCTCCATGAAAGATTTGGGCGATGCTGCCTACATTTTAGGTATCAAGATCTATAGAGATAGATCAAGAAAAATGCTCGGCCTAAGTCAAAGTACATATATTGATAAAGTGTTGAAACGGTTCAGCATACAAGAGGCGAAAAGAGGAAACTTACCCGTGACTCATGGTGTAAAGATCTCTAAGGCCCAATGTCCTAAATCACAAGATGATGAGGAGCGTATGAGAAAGATCCCTTATGCTTCGGCAATTGGATCTATCATGTATGCAATGATATGTACTCGTCCGGATGTCTCGTATGCTTTGAGCATGACGAGCAGATACCAGTCGAATCCAGGTGAAGGTCACTGGACAGCAGTCAAGAATATCCTCAAGTACCTGAAAAGGACTAAGGATTCATTCTTGGTATATGGAGGTGAAGACGAACTAGCAGTAAAGGGTTACACAGATGCTAGTTTCCAAACTGACAATGATGACTATAAGTCTCAGTCAGGTTTTGTGTTTTGCCTTAATGGTGGTGCTGTTAGCTGGAAAAGTTCGAAGCAAGAGACAGTAGCTGATTCTACAACAGAGGCTGAGTATATTGCTGCTTCTAGTGCAGCCAAGGAGGCTGTATGGATTAAAAAGTTCATCACTGAACTTGGTGTTGTTTCAACCATTGTTGATCCGGTTGCTCTATACTGTGATAATAATGGAGCCATTGCACAGGCTAAGGAACCCAGATCTCACCAACGATCCAAGCATATACTTAGGCGGTACCATCTCATCCGTGAAATCATTGATAGAGGAGATGTACATATAGGAAGAGTGCCAACAGATGATAATGTTGCAAATCCACTAACCAAGGCTTTGTCGCAGTAGAAGCACGACGGTCACACTAGTTCCATGGGTATTAGATACATGAGTGATTGACTCTAGTGCAAGTGGGAGACTGTTAGAGTTTATTCCCTAGAGGCCAATTATTTGATATAATTGCTTAACGTTTTGATATTATATTTGATTGAATAAATATATGATTTTATTATGGTTTTATTTACTGCATAATATAATTGTTAACATAATAAAATTCCTTAGAATAGTGATACAAATTATATAGTTTCAAGTATGTGACTTGAACATGAGATTATATATTACCATTAGTATCAGTTTTCTTAAATGTCCCTAGTCGAGTATCATTGTTGATGGGACAACAATGATGCATTGAGACTAGTATGTTGATTGACTGATGACCAAATCTCATTGGTCATAAATATATGAGATATTAAGTCAATGCATAGGTACATGTTAGAGAACGATGTACTGGACAGACCCACCATGAGAATTCTATATGGAGCATTATGCGAAGTGTCATTAGCAATTCTCATAGTGACAATGATGTAATGGTCCTCCGACCTGAAATCGCTATATTACTACACGAGAATTTATGTACTTTGATATCATCAAATGTCACCTTTAATAGGGTGGACTATAAAGGTGATTATTGGGTTCATCATTAATCATGTGAGAAATATGAGTGATCTAGATGAAATTTAACCATCCTATATATTATGGGTGATATCCATAGGCCTCTTGATTGAGTAGGACTATGAAATGCATGGCCATGCTCAAATAGTGATTTGTTTCATATAGTCTACTCATTGATCAAGAAAACTCAGATTAAATTATGAAGAGTATGACACATTCCATGACTCGAGTTTAATCTAGGATATTAAGGTTAAAAGGATTAAATTGCATTGAAACATTGGTCACAAAAGGTTGCATCGAATTATCGATCTTATTATTACTTGGGTAGCAGTGATGCATTACTAGATGCCGCTCACTGTTTATAATTTTATAATATGATTTTAAAATTATTACCAACGTAATAATAACCTATAGGGTCACACACATAGAACGTTATTTAAAAGGGAATTAATTTAAATTTTAAGGATTTAAATATATTAATATGATTAATAGTATTTAAATCACGAATTTAAATTAAAAGGAGAATTTGTATATATGTATATTAATTAAGTAAGACTTAATTAAGATATATATATATATATATATATATATATATATATATATATATATTCGGATTTTATAAAATTAGGTTTTGATTTTGATTAATTCATTTTAACTACTATATATATGATATATAGCAGCTACTTAGGGTAAGATATCAGAATTGAAAAACCCTAGCCGCTCTTAGAGAGAGACTAGAGAGAAAACAGTTTCAAAAATCCATTCCTTTTGGTGGCTAGTACCGCAAGTCCTTCTTATTGCAGAATCGTTCGACGGTTCGTGCGGCGTTCGTGTGGATACCGTAGAGGCGCAATCGGTTTGTATTGCGTTGGAGATTCGAGGCGCAGTCGGTTTCAGATTCTCGTTTTTGTTTATATCTGGTATAATCTCTAAACCTCTGAATTAATTGATTTTCGCATGGATCCTGTTTTAGGGTTTCGAAAATTGTTTTAAAATTTTAATTTCCGATGTGCGTTTCTGTGCCGAAGCCCAACAGAAACCTTTTGTAACCAGTCGGGCCTTATAGGTTTCTACCTTCCCGTCCGCTCCAGTCTTTCTCTTAAGGACCCATTTGCACCCAATAGGCTTAATGCCTTCAGGTGATGAAACCAAAGTCCATACTTGGTTCTCATACATGGAGTCCATCTCTGATTTCATGGCTTCTAGCCATTTTTCTGAGTCTTTACTATTCATAGCATGTTCGTAATTCAATGGATCACCATCATTTATGATGTGTACCTAATCTTTATTCTCTATGACGAATCCATACCTATCAGATATCGTTAGTACTCTTCCAGATTTTTGAATATGGTGTGATACAGTAGGTTCTTCCACTTGGTCAGGTACCTGAATTTGATCCATAGTATTTTGTGGTTCTTTAATTTCTTCAAGATATATCTTACTCCCACTGACCCCTTCAAGGATGAACTCCTTTTTCCAAGAAGGCATCATGTTTCCCATAAATTTACACTTGTCGGATCTAGTTTTTAGCTTATCATGCTCAAAATTTTTGACATATGCTGGAAAACCCCAAGTCTTAACAAACTCAAGATTTGGTTTCCTCCTTGTCCATATCTCATATGAGGTCTTTGAGACGTATTTGGTAGGTACCTTGTTAAGTAGATATATAGCTATTTCTAGAGCATAACCCCAGAATGATACTGGAAGATCGGTAAAACTCATCATGGATCGAACCATGACCAACAATATTCAATTTCTCATTTGAAATACACCATTTTGTCATGGTATTCTTGAAGGAGTCCATTGTGAGATTATAATGTTTTCTTTGAGACAATTGAGAAACTCACCGCTTAAGTATTCTCCTCCTTGATCCGATCGAAGAATCTTAATACTCTTGCCAGTTTGTTTCTTTACTTCACTTATGAACTCTTTGAACTTTTTAAATGATTCAGATTTGTATTTCAATAAATACACATATCCGTATCTTGAGTGATCATCAATGAAAGTAATAAAATAAGAATACACTCCTCGTGCAGTCGTTGTCATAAGTCCACATACATCTGTGTGTACCAATGCTAATAACTTTGTAACTCCTTCTCCTTTTCCACTAAAAAGAGATTTAGTCATCTTACGCATGAAACAAAATTCACAAGTTGGATATGATTCATAATCAGATAGCTCTAAGAGCCCATCTTTATACAACTTGAATAATCTTGTTTCAGTAATATAACCGAGTCTATAATGCCACATAAAGGTATAATTAACATCGTCTCTTTTCCTTTTCTTAGTTTGTTCAATTTGAAGTATATTTTCATGCAAGTCAGGTATGTGAAGTCCATTCAGCAATTTACTAACACTACATAAATTTTTTTTTTTATAAATAAAACATATTGTTCTTTATAATAATATCAAAACCATCCATATCCAATACAGAAATTAAAATAATGTTTCTAATGAGTGTTGGAACAAAATAACAATTATTTAAACTAATGGATTTGTCCGTAGGCAGTGCTAAACAATAAGTCCCTACAGCTAATGCAACAATCTTTGCTCTATTTTCCACTCGTAGGACGACCTTATCCTTGTTCGGTTTTCTACTTCTGACCAGTCCCTGCATTGTATTACATATGTTAGAACCACAGCCGGTATCCCATACCCAAGTAGAATTTTGACTTTCAGAAAATTTAATTTCAATCATAAACAAACCTTGATTATGAGTCGAAGCTTCTCCAAGCTTCTTCTATTTTTGTTCCACAAGGAACTACTTGTATTTCCTCTTCTAGTGACCTAACTTGTTGCAATGGAAGTAGATTCTTTTGCTAGCTGAATTAGGTTTCTTTTGATTCTTTACTTTTGCCTTGCCCTTAGCCTTCTTAGATTTTTTTTCTTTTCAAAAGATACCTTGGGCCTTTTCCTTTTCTTAGAAGAATCATCCACCATTAAGACTTGGTCCTTCTTGGAAGGGAAGTGACCTTCAGGAGTTTTTAACATGTTAAGTAATTCAGGCAAGCTGACATACAACTTATTCATGTGAAAATTCACAAAAAATTGTGAAAAGGTGTTAGGGAGTGACTGCAAGACTAAATCTTGACTTAACTTCATATCCATAACGAACCCGAGCTGTCCAAGACGTTCAATCGGATTGATCATTTTTAGGACATGAGTCTTAACAGCAGTGCCCTCGGTCATCCTAGATCGGAAGAGGTCCTTAGATATCTCATATCTAGCAGTCCTACTTTGCTCACCATACAACTCTTGGAGCTGTAGTAGTATAGTAGGAGCATCCATAGTTTAATATTGATGTTGAAGTTGGTTACTCATGTATGCGAGTATGATGCATTGAGCCACAGATGTATCATCTTGCCACTTCTTAAAAGTAGCAATCTCTTCCTCAGAGGCTTTTTCTGCAACATTTGCAGGGACATGCGAATTTAGGACATAAGAAATATTTTCAGCAGTGAGAACAATTCTAGAATTCTTTAACCCGTCCGTATAATTCGGTCCGGTTAGTTTGTTAGCATCAAATATGCTACACAATAAAATTAGTGAGTGTGACATTTTTAAAATTCTACATGTAAAAAAATAACATTTTAGCAAACATTCTTTTAATTAATTAATTTTACCAAAATAAATTAGGTCGTGTTTTAAATTGGTACCTCCCACTATTTTCTTCAAACTATATTATCCTCACTTATATAGTTCAACAAAATCTATTTAAAGATTTGCTAGTGACATTAAGGATCTCATTTCAAATATATATAGTTTTGTGTGACACAACAAACTATATATAAATAAATAGGTAGACAACTATTGTTAATTACATCAACATGTAACTCCTTTAATTTTTCCTTTTAAATTATTTTGATCAAGTGTGACACATCCGAATCAAAATTATTCAAGTTAAGTCCAACCTAGCAGTTCCATATATTCAAAAGAAAACATTGTCGTTGTGTGACACAACAAAACAACATCGTTCAATCTATTTATAAACATTTTAAATGTGATAAAATAACATCTCAAAAAAATTAAAATAAGACTTGTGTGACACAATAAACTTACAATGATTAACTGATACTCTATCGTTTTATCATGCTAGAAGGCGACGTTCGATATTCTAAATATCTTTGAACACTTCAGACTTAATATAATTTCTTTGAGGGGTTTGTTATTAATTATCTCATCTTGTTTAGCGCGCGCGCGCGCACACACACACACACACACATATATATATAAATAGTATAAGCATGCATATAGAATACTATATTCTACCCGGATTAATTATGAACTTTTATTCTAGTTTGGTTCTGTGACGACCCCAAAATGAGGACCGACTTAATCCAATATTAGGATTAATATTAGTCTTGACATTGTGCATTCAATACAATTTAAGTTCAGCCTTACATCAAAATTAGATGCAATATCGGTTAAAAAATGTGGATAATTAAAACTTCTATTATATATATTTCTTTTTCTGCGTTCCCTAAATCACAACCTTCACGATTCCCAATATAATCATAGTAAATGAGCTTTAAGAGTTCAATTATCAATACTTAACATCTTCTGTATTGATGTTCTATCTATATAAATCTACATACAAACACTCACCACAATACATTCTTGTTTCAAAACAAATATTTTATTTATTGAATATTTCAGGGATTTACACATCTGTATACTTGTACATCATTATCATGATGCCATCTAAGTTTCAAAATAAAGAAAACATGATTCTCTTGTACGCCTTCTTTTTCATGTCATCCAAATAGCAAGTATTGTTGCATTGTATCGCTAACCTATAAAAAGTTTATTTTTTCAAGATTGAGCTCGACAGCTCAGCAAATCTAGCAGTTTTCATGTCGCACATAGCACATAAGTTTCATGCTCAACATATATCTCAATTGAAAACAATTATACGATTTCATGCTCAACATAAATATCTGTTTCAAATAAATATAAGTTCCACATGCCTGATATATCACATATCACAAATTGAGTTCCATAACTCAACCAAATATATTCATAATTTGACTTTCCCAATTTATAGCAAGTAACATGCATTTCAACATTCAATATTGTTGCAACAAGTATATGTAATCAAAATCAAGAGCAAGTAGCAAATAGAAACTGGAAGACTTGCCTTGCGCGTAGATTATAGCGTATAGCTACCTGTGTCTTGTGAATCCTACACAATCAAGTGTATATACAAGCCACATCAGTTATACATACCAAATACAATTACTTAGCTTATTATGATCCTTAGTCTTGTTTATTGTGTTTTATTTGAAAACTTCTTATTCTACTTTCCTTTGATATCACCATTCCATGCTAGATCATGCTAAACATCTCATGTTTAATGTAATACATACTAGAAGACTCATGCTTACATATCCCAAAGCCCAGATTATATACAACTTGTCTTGACAGCTCTACAGCTGCGCTGCCTTTGGCTTGGGAGTGGCGCAGCTGCGCTACTCCCTGTCTAGACCAGACCCAAGATTTGGTAACTCTGTCCATTACCTATCATGTTAATACAATACTCAGGTTCTGTGACAGCCAATCTAGCTTATAACCATAGTGTTCTAGAAGCTTTGATCCATTCTTTTAAATATTTCATTTGATTTGATATTTAGAATTTTACAATTGAATTTCATCAATTTATACAAGCTCTGATTAGCTTCCTTATCTTCTCTTCATCAAGTCTTGAAAGGTATTATACATGTGCATCCAAGTCCTTTGATTAAACAATCTGTTTGTTCCATTTTTTTTAAAACTCAGTAGCATCAGCGCGGCTGCGCTGTGATTGGCCTATGAAACGGCGCAGTAGCGCCATGAATTCTTCTTGGTTTTCTTCGTGAAACAGTGGCATAGTTGCGCCCATTTTAAACTTGATATCGGCGCAGCAACGCCACACTGGCAGTGCTCACGCTCTGGTTATGTTCTCTGCAGAATCCCAGAATTTCATACACTGATGCTACCTTTGATTTCTAATTATTATATATCAAATTTAATTCATTTGAACCAAGTTTCTTCTCCATTTAATTTACATCAATTAGCTCTTTTTATAACCATAATCAATTACTAATACTTTAGTTAAGCATATATAGTTAACCAATTCATATTAGTAACTATTTTCATTATCAACTATTTTTTTTCATTCATAAATTAAAACATAGAAGAGATGAGGTATATACCTTTATTTGCTTCTAAGTTTACCCCTTATTGCTAGAATTCCCCTCGAATCCAACTCACTTGCTTAATGAAACAACCAAATTCGTGTTCCAAGCTTGTAATTGATTGAATATACATCCTCTTTTAAGCTGGCCTTACCCCAACCCTTCTCCACTTTCAGTACCCAACTTCAAATCCTTGCCAATCCATTGAAATTAGGAAAATTTCGATGACTTTAGATGTTTAAGAGTTTAACAGATAATGAAGAAAGAAAAATGGAACGGATGGAGAAGAGAGGAATGAGAGAGCATAACACTGATTTAACAATTTCAGAGTTTAATTGCTTAGTGGAATGTCTGAAGGCTTAAGGAGTGTCCACCTCATGCTTAGAGTCTTATGACTCAGCCTTAGCTATGCCGCTTCCTACTTGGCTTGTTAGATATACTGACTCACCAGGCCTAGTTATTTTTGCATCTCATGCTTTCTATATCCCATATATATTCATATATTGCATTTATATTACCTTCCGTAATTATCGCGTAGAAAGTTATTACATATTAAATATTATATCAAAAATCTTTTCCAAATAAATGGAAATTACACTTTAAATAAAATATTTTATTTAATATAATACATTTATTTTATATAAAAATAATTTATTATCAAAACTTATTTTAATACATTTTATTCAACGCATGCAAAATATTTTGTATACCTAAATTTAATATACTAAGCCCACCATATTAAAATAATTATATAAATCAGTTTAATATGGACTCATTCCTCTTTCTTTTAAATAAATTATTTTTTACAATTTATCTTTAATCAAAATATATAATATTATATTCGCTAAATTCTTTTTCCTTTCCTATACATTATATTCAACAATTTATTGATATATAATAATATATAATCATATATTTATTATTGTACAAATCACCACATTGCACAACAAAATTTTACTTGCGAAATCAAATATCACATAATAAGAATTTTATTTATTTAAATTCTTGTTTAATAATATTTGCACCATCATCAGTTTCAAGGGGAGGTGAGCGAGCAAAGTGCAGACAGGAAGGAAACATCAGCCCAAACTCTACACAGACATCCAAGGTATGTTACAGTTGTGGAAAGGAAGGCCATATAGCTGGATTTTGTCCTGTAGCAAAATCAAGTCCTGCAGTGATGACGACACCAAAGGCTGGCACGAACAAGATAAAATTTGTAGTCCAGGGGAGAGCTTTTGTTCCACAGTCCCAAAAAGCATGGAACATGAACGAAGTTATCACGGGTAAGCTGCTTATCAAATCTTGTGAAGTCTATGCCTTGTTAGACACTGGCGCTACCCACTCTTTTATTTCACACGTACGTGCTCGACATTTAAACTTGACTCCTGAAAAATTGGACTTTGACTTATCAGTTGAAACCTCACTAGGAGAAATAGCCATTACATTTATTATCTATAAATCCTGTTTGGTCCAAATCAAGAATCTCACATTACCTGTTGATCTTATTTCTTTGGAAATACATGAATTTGATGTAATTTTAAGAATTGATTGGTTGACTACCCATCATGCTAAAATTGACTACTTTCAGAAAAATTATTATTTTTCATATTCCTAATCAACCTATTACTCGAATTAAGCAACTAAACTATTGAAATCAATAGATGTCATTTCTAGTCAAAAAGTTATTCGTTTATTGAAAAACGGATATCAAGCCTTCTTATCCCATATAATTGATTTGAACAAAAATACGTCAGACATGAATGATATTCCCATTTTTAATGAATTTCCTGACTTTTTTCCTGAAGAACTTTTTGGCTTACCCCCAAACTGTGAAATTAAATTTTATATTGACCTAGAAATAGGTACCAAACCTATTTCTAAAGCCCCATACCGAATGACTCCTATTGAACTTCACGAGTTAAAAGTCTAACTTCAAGAATAGTTGGATATTGGTTTTATATGTCCGAGTACATCGCCTTAGGGTGCTCCTATTCTATTTGTGAAAAAGAAAATTGGGAGTGTGAGACAGTGTATTGATTAATGAGAGTTAAACCATGTCACCATAAAAAATAGGTACCCGTTACCTAGAATTGATGACATGTTTGATCAATTACAAGATGTTCAATATTTTTTAAAGATTTATCTTCGTTTAGGGTATCATCAGTTGAATGTTAAAATTGATGACATTGCTAAGACTGCATTCAGAACTCGTTACAGGCTTTACGAGTTTTTAGTCATGCCTTTTGGATTAACCAATGTTCTTGCAGCTTTTATAAACCCGATGAACCGAATATTCAAGGAATATTTGGATCATTTTGTTGTTTTCTTTATCTATGACATCCTCATATACTATAAGAGTCGTGAGGATCATGAACAACACTTGAGATTGATACTCCAAAAGCTACGCGAGAATAAGTTATATGCGAAGTTGAAGAAATATGAGTTCTGGCTTAAGGAAGTAGCATTCCCTGGTTATGTTATTTCTAAACAAGGAATAATGGTTGATCTTGCAAAGATTTAAGTGATTTTAAACTGGGAACAACCTAAGACAGTAACCAAAGTACGAAGCTTTCTGGGATTAGCTGGTTATTATTGTAGATTCGTAGAAGGATTTTCTCGAATTACCACTCCATTAACTCAACTAAGTCGGAAAAGTACAAAATTTTAATGGAACGAGGAATGAGATAAGAGCTTCTAATAACTCAAGAGGAGACTTGTTTCAGCCCCTGTTCTAACCATACCATTAGGATCAGGAGGATTTGTCATCTATAGTGATGCTTCAGACAGAGGTTTAGGTTGCGTTCTTATACAAAACTAAAAATTAATTGCTTATGCCTCCCAAAAACTCAAAGATTATAAGAAAAATTACCCTATTCATGATCTAGAGTTGGTAGCGGTCATTTTTGCATTGAAGATCTAGAGACACTACTTATACAGAGAGAAAGTAGAGATCTTTACAGATCACAAAAGCCTCAAATATTTTTTCACTCAGAAAGAACTTAATATGCGACAACGACGTTGGCTTGAGCTGTTAAAGGATTACGACCACACCATTCAGTATCACTCTAGAAAGGCGAACGTGGTAGCTGACACATTAATTAGAAGATCTTATGCGAGTACAAATACAATACTAACAACATAAGAAAGAATTTTGTGCGACTTACAAAAGATGGAGTTATAGATAAAGACACCAGGGACTAATATGCAGATTGCGCATGTACGAGTAGAACTAGTTTTAATCGATAAAATTAAAACTGCTCAAGCTATTGACCCAGAATTGATAAATATGATGAAGAAGGTACAAGAAGGTGATATTCCAGAAGCAATAATCGACGAGGAAGGGATACTTCAAGTTAATTCTCGACTTTGTGTCTGTAACGATCCCAAATTGAAACATAAAATCATGATGGAGGCACACAACACACCGTTTACAATCCACCCTGGAAGTACCAAAATATATCGTGACCTTTGACATACATTTTGGTGGAGCAACATGAAGATAGAGATTACGGAGTTTATTTCAAGGTGTTTAACTTGTCAACGTGTCAAGGCAGAGCATCAAGTACCTATGGGTCCATTGCAACCACTCGAAGTTTCAGAATGGAAGTGGGAACACATCAATATGAATTTCGTGACGGGTATTCCAAAAGTTTCTCAAGGCTTGGATGCAATTTGGGTCATTGTGGATGGATTGACCAAGTTCACTTATTTCTTACCAATACGAGAAAACTATTCATTAGAGCGTCTTGACAATATATATATATATATATATATATATATATATATAAGTGAGATTATGAGATTGCATGGCATGTTAGTGTCCATAGTTTCTGATCGAGACCTTAGATTCACTTCAAAATTTTGGATTAGCTTACAAAAAACTTTTGGCACCTAGCTACAATTCAGTTATGCATATCATCCCCAAATGAATGGCAAAATTAGAAAGGACAATTTAAACTCTCGAAGATCTATTGAGACTTTGTGTATTAGATGAAAGTAGTATGCATACAAGCCAATCATGTATGATGATAAAGCATATACTTTGTAATCAATCTTATTTATTTATTAAAAAAAAGAATTATTTATTAAAGGCATTTATTATCTATATGGTGTTGTTTTAACAATATGTGATAAACCCATAGTTTTAAGCAATGCTTTTAGAATCATGATGAGATCATGCTAATGAGATCTAAATTTTTAGATAACTTAAAACTAAATTGTTCCCAATCAATGGATTACTAAAAAGGGGAATAGGGAATCCGGATAGATTGGTACGTACGTTGCTTGCTCATTGGATGAGGATGATTGATCTCATGACCATTTGTGTGGAGACACTAAAGCAAATATGTAGGTGTTTATTAGAGAATAATTTCACTGAACGTGACTCGCTAAGGAATACCTAATGGAGTTTTACTTGTCTGTCAATAGGAATTCATGTAGTGATAGTAGTACAAATGATCCTTAGACTTGAGATCTTCATAGTATCTTATATATAATGAATTACACTTTGACTTATTCCTTAAGACTCTTAGAGTATATCAAAGGTTATGCTTGGGTGTAATAAGTTATATATGAAGATAATGAATGATCAATAAAGAATCTACCACTTCTAGTAAAAGAAGAGAAATGTCCTATATGATTCGATAAATGACAACCCAGGAATCCTTGGCCAAGGTGGAATGAAATTAAAAAGTAGTTTCTAATTTGCATTCATTAGGAGTTGTGCATTTGGGAATCGAAATACATATAATTAAATTAAATAAGACTTGACAGTAATTCCATGTCTTATATTTAATTGGGACATTGTATGGTAGAAGGATTGAATTGTACGGTAACTATTAACTCAAAGGTTCTTTTATGATTAATATTGAAATCTATATTATCTGGAAAGTCGTTGATCGCTAGGGAGATTTATCCATATTGTAGAATAAATATTATTTATTTAAATAAATTAATCATTTAATTAATTTATTTAAATAAGATTAGAATTGTTCTAATTGATTTATTCACAACCGGTTTAATATGGAGAACCTAAAGGGTCACACCATAAAAGGAAGAATAATTATTTAAGAAGTTAATGGCATAATCGTAATAATATGTTAAGTATATTTAATTTAATCTATGGTGATATAATAAATTAAATAACTTAATATTTATTATTTAATATTTTAAAAATATTAAATATAAATTAATAAGAGGAGTCTTATTAATATTATTACAATTATTATTATTTTAATTTCTAAAAGAGTTTAGGAATTAATTTAATATAAGTACTCTCATTTATTCCTAATAGGATTAGGAGGGAAAATTAGTTAAAGGAGTTTAATTAATTATCCCTAATAAGATTAAGGAGCCCATTTAATTAAAAGAGTTTAATTAAATAAATAATACCTTATTTTAATTAAAATAGGGTTACCTGATATCTATATAAGAGGAGTCTTATATCAGATATCAAAATATACGTAATTCCAATAATTGGAGAGTGCACTCCTTTTTCTATAGAGATAGGAAAAACTAGGGTTTGATCCAATACACCCTTCTTCTTAAAAATTCTTCTTCCTTGGTGGATCCACTACAAAAAAAAAGGTCATTGCCGACGGGGGTAATAACGAAGGCAGTGTTGCCGTCGATAATAACGTCAATGGCGACGGTCAAGCCATCGCTAATGATAACCGTCGCTAATGAGGTTTTTTTCGGTGGGAAAAGTTCGCGGTGGAGGGAAAAGTCATTGGCGACGGGGGGACTAGAGTTAATGGCGACGGGAAAACCGTCGATAATGACCCATTGGCGACGGGGGTTAATAGCGACGGTATTGCCGTCGAGAATGACCTTATATTTTTAACCCTCCCAGCGACGGCAACGTCTCTGCATTTCTTCCCTCTCCATTTTTCATTTTTCGCTCTCAGTTTCCCCACTCCTCACCATTGATTGTTAGCCTAGATTAACATAACTTTCAATTGATTTTCCGAATTGATTGTCACCCCATCCATCATCATTTCACCTTCATCATCTCGCCGACCCGTTTCATTTTCCAGCCGCTGCAGTACTTGATCCCATTTTTTCCGGCCGGCCACTTCTCGCTCGCCATTTCATCATCTCTGTGTGTGTGAAGAGGCGTGTATTGCTGAGCTTCTAGAGGTACCGTTCCTCCATCTTTATATTGTTGTCATTTCCCAGTCGCCACTCTCACTGTGGTTGGGAAAGGTACAAAATTTGGTCTCTGTATGTATTTTAGTTGTAATATTTGTTTATGTTGAGTTGCTTAGTGTTTATCATGTGTTAATTTGAGCTCATTTTATCAGTATGTGTAAGAATGATCATTTTTGGGAGCATTTGAATGAGATACTTCAATAATTTTGAAAGAGAGAATATATATGTTGCAGGTCGTGTAGGAATTGTCAAGACTATAGACCAGTTAAGGGTGTCAGTTGAGGAGTGATTCCTTGTTAGTATTATGGATTTTATTTGATTTTGAAGATAGACCTCATAGACCACAATTTTTTATAACGGCTTGATCATGCTATTGTATCTTTGATGTGATGAAGCCACCATAGTTGATAGTAAATTAATATATATGAGTATTGAATGATAATACATATGCTCATACATATGTGTTTTGATTTATTGAATGATTTTAGGTTTTGATAGAGATAATATTTGAATAGTGTTGCTTTTTGTATTTTTTAATGAACAGAAAAGGAAAGAAAATAGATGGGGTTTTTGTAATCTCTCACACCCTCTACATTACTAACATAATGAAACTTATTTTGTTTCACATTGATGACATTAATGGTTTGAAAAGTGAATGTGTATTTATATAGAATAATCCTTACTTTGACATGCACATATATTTTCATATAGTTTAGGAAGCTTAGAAACCCGTTTGAGATTCACTTAGTAGGAGTGAATCTCAAATAGTCCCCGTTTTGGGACTGTTCTTGTATGTTTCGATCTCACTTAGGTCGGTGTTAACGACTTGAGCACGTCTTTATATTTTTTGAATTTTCGGTCAGTATATATCTCTTGATGTTCTTCGGGTGCATATTTAGACTACGATGTGTTAGTCTATTTCGTGTACTTGAAGACCATGGGGAGGTGCTGCCGAAAATTCTGAAAAATGTAAAGATGTGTTCAAGTTGTTGGCATCAGTGAGGCGATACATCCGGGAATGGGATAGAAGCCTGACCCGTTAGAGTGGGAGATGAAGTTAAGAAACTCATAAGCTTGCATATACATTAACTTGGAGACTTGATTGTGTTTGTCTAACTTTCCATATATATAGCAGACAGTTGTCCGAGATGTCTGTTGATCGAAGTTGGATGGAACGTAGGGTAGCCACTGATAGGAGTGGGCTTAGCTCTGAGTATCGTAGTGGGGTTGAACAGTTTCTCAACTTCGCGTTTGAGCAAGTCAGCGGCGATGAGATCAGATGTCCTTGTAAGAGGTGTGTGAATGAACTGTGGAAGGAAAGGAGTGATGTCATGTGCGACTTATTTGCGTATGGGTTCAAGCAGGGTTATACGACATGGATCTATCATGGGGAAACCTGGTTGGATGAACATGAATCAGAACCGGAATCCAGAGGTGACGAAAACTTTGACTGTACTAACATGATAGTCGAAGCTGCTGGTTCGTACTTTCAGTGGAATACAGACAGGGATGGCAGTAGCGTCGAGCAAGAGCCGAATGATGGGGCTAAGGGTTTCTATGAGTTATTGCATGAAGCAGCGACACCACTGTATGACGGGCACGAAAAACACACCGTCTTATCTGCTGTGACTAAGTTTTTACACTTCAAGAATGAGCATGACTGTAGCGAGAGAGGTTTTAATGAACTGTTAAGCATTGTGAAGGAGTGTTTACCTGCAGGCAATAAGTTACCGGAGTCGTACTATGATGTGAAGAAAATGGTCAAAAGGCTCAATCTAGGGTATGAGAAGATTGATGCTTGTGAGAATGACTGTATGTTGTATTACGGTGATGTCAATAAAGATAAGAGGTCGTGTGATATTTGTGGTACAAGTAGATACTGTGAACAGCGCAAGAAAAAGGGAAAAGACGTGCCGAGAAAGATCTTACGTTACTTTCCCATTGCCCCGAGGCTTCAGCGGTTGTTCATGTCAATACATACTGCCGAGGATATGAGGTGGCACTCTACACGGGACATAGTCGAAGGTCAACTGACGCACCCGGCAGATGGGCTTGAGTGGAAAAATTTTGATAACAAGCACCCCTCGTTTGCTGAAGAGGTTCGCAATGTTAGGCTTGGACTTGCTACGGATGGGTTTAATCCGTTTAACGGGCCTTACACAAAGCCTTACTCAACTTGGCCGGTGATTATTATGGTGTATAACCTCCCGCCTTCGATGTGCATGAAAGATCCCTACATGTTCATGCCTTTACTGATTCCGGGTGATAAGAGTCCGAGTAAAGACATCAATGTATACCTCAGGCCGTTAGTTGATGAGTTGAAGATGTTGTGGGAAAAAGGGGTTCAAACTTATGATGTATCTCTTAAGCAGAACTTTGACATGAGGGCAGCTTTACTGTGGACAATAAATGACTTCCCGGCGTTAGGAATGATCAGCGGATGGTCGACTCATGGGGGCTTATCATGTCCCGTGTGCATGGGGTCAGTTAAAGCTGTGCGGCTCAAACATGGGGGGAAAATGAGTTTCTTCGCAACATCCAGACAGTTTTTGCCGATTGAACATCGTTATCGACGGATGAGTAGATAATTCAATCGAAAAACAGAGAAACGTCAAGTACCTGGCCGTCTTTCTGGGTCAGCAGTGTTGAGTTGGATTAGTCATTTGAAGTTTCCACCTCCAGGGAAGAATCACAGATTAGAGCGAGCTTATGGTTACGGTAAGGTTCACAACTGGACACACAGATCCATGTTCTTTGACCTGCCTTATTGGGCTACACTCTGCATCCGTCATTGTTTAGATCCGATGCATACTGAGAAGAACGTATTTGATAATATTTTTTATACAGTCATAGATGCCACTGGTAGAACAAAGGACAACAACAAGTCGAGGCTTGATTTGGTAGAAATGAACATTAGGGAAGATTTGTGGCTGTATCAGGAGGGTAGTAAGACGGTAATGCCTAAAGCTGAATATACTTTGACCAGGGAACAGTTGATATTGATATGTAATTGGATTAGTGGACTAAAGCTCCCAGATGGATATTCTTCGAATATAGCAAGGTGTTGTAAAGTTGAAGAGCTGAAGTTTCGGGGTCTCAAAAGTCATGATTGTCACGTATTCATACAGAAGCTGATCCCTGTGGCATTTATCGACTTGTTACCGAAACGTGTGGTTGAAGCACTGACAGAGCTTTCTAATTTCTTCAGAGATCTATGCTTGACGGAGCTTCAGGTCAAAGACATAGATAAAATGGAGATGCAGATAGTGGAAATAATGTGCAAGTTAGAAATGATCTTCCCTCCATCGTTTTTTAATTCAATGGAGCATTTACCTATTCACTTGCCATACGAAGCTAAGTTTGGCGGTCCCGTACAATATAGATGGATGTATCCATTTGAGAGGTAATGACATTAATGTTTTTAATGCGGTAAAATGTTCATTATTTTTTTGTTAATCTATATATCACATAGGTATATGTGACGTCTAAAGCAAAAGGTGAAGAATAGAGCCCGTGTAGAGGGGTCGATTGCTGAAAGTTATGTTATGGAGGAACTTGTTAATTTTTGCTCGTTGTACTTTGAGCCGAATGTTCATACGAAGCACAATCGATTACGTCGGAATCAGGCTGTTGCGCACGAGGAAAATGGAGAATTAACTGCCTTTAGTCATCCTGTACGCCCATTCGGCGGTAAAAAAAGGCGATTCTTGACCGATAGTGAGTATGCAGCTGCCACATTGTATGCACTTGTCAACATGAATGAAGTAGCGCCATACATTAAGTAAGTAGTCATAACTATATATATCTGGTGTAATTGTGTCAAGTTCCTTTCCAAACACATTGAGTATATAACTGTTGTGCAGTCAATATGATGTTGAAGTACGTGAAACGAATCCGAGTATATCGGACGAGGATTTGCAAAATTTGAGAAATGGAGAATTTGTGCAATGGTTTAAGGATCATGTAAGTCTAACCTTTAAACGTTCAATGAATCTACCATCATAGACTTATTCTTATGGCGTAATTAACTTTAGAATATGTTGTGTTAATGTACATTAGGTCCTCGCTGATGAGTTAGCTGACAATCGACTAAAGCTTATAGCCGACGGCCCCGAAAGATCTGTAGATACTTATACATGTTGCATTGTCAACGGTTACAGATTTAAGTGTTGCGATATTGGGGAAGTCGCTTCTGCTGATTCTGGTGTTGTGGTGAAAGGTAGCTGCTACGATAACATTTGGGATGACTGGTATGGACGATTGCTAGAAGTTGTCGTTCTCAAATATTGGGGTCATAAAGAATTAGTTTGCTTCAAATGTCATTGGTTTGATGTTCAGAATGGAGTTAAAGTAGATAAAAAATCAGGACGGGTGACTGTTAATGTTAAGTCAAAACTAAGACTGATGAGTGGTATGGACGAGCCTTTTATTTTAGCAAGTCAAGCGACACAGGTGTACTACGCGCGGAGTGTTAAGACTCCTTCAAGCCCATGGCATGCTGTTATAACCACCAAAGCCCGTGGTTTTCAAGGCACAACTCCTCGTCCAGACGATGAACCTTTACAAGTCGAGTCTACTAGTGTCACACCTGCTGTTGTGACAATTATTAGTGAGTCTAGTGAAGAAGAGGATGATGTTATCGCTGTCGAAAGTGAAGATGATGTTGTTGAGGAGGTAAATATAATTGAAGAAATCGTTGAAGACGACGAAGATGGTGATGACAACGATAGTGAAGATCTACTGCTCGAAGATGACGATTCTGATATTGATGGCTTTGACGATATAAATGATTAGGAGTATGTACTATTTGTGTCAGTTTAGTTGTATTCAAATGTAATAGTTTGTAGTAGTGCAATCATTATCTTCAACTTATATTAATCTACTAAATAAGGCGTTGAGTTGTTTTATGAGTATGTACTATTTATGTTGCATTCTTTTAATTGTATTTGTATGTAGGTTACTATTTATGTTGCATTCTTTTAATTGTATTTGTATGTAGGTTACTATTTATGCTGCATTAATTCTTTTAATTGTATCTGTATGTTATCCTCTATGTTATCCCTCTTTTACTGTATGTTGCATTCTTTTAGTTGACAGTATACATACATATGGCGCGCACACCACACGGCGATCGTGGTGGGCGTGCAGGTCGTGGGGGCCGTGGAGATTCTACGCGTGATGATCAGGAGGGATCGTCAGGTATAATTTATATTGTATTGACATTATATTCGTTTATATAAATATTGATGTATTTCAATACATAGGTGATCGACGTAGGCCTCCGCGGGGACTAGCACGTGGCTTGCTAGGGAATCCCCCCCAGGCGCCTCTTATATGTCGTGTTGGGACTCATAGGTAATTTCATAATCCTATATAATATTACTATAATATATCGTATTTAATTCTTATATATTCTTTGTAATTTTCAATTTTAACTGTAGTATCCTTGACGCCACGCCAAGGAACACGTTGCTTGGGATCGTCCGCAACCGATTCTCAAGCCCGTGGATGAGGTGGGCAGATGTGGATGATCGTACACGTCAGTTGATTATTGCTGAATTTAAGGTAGGATGTCAATCATTCATATGCTGTTACCTCTTTGATTTATGTTGTCTACTAAACTGCTTAATGTGTAATGTGCAGAGATATTATCGTTTTGAGGACGGGCAGGAAGCCCATGGCATGACTGTTCTGCACAGATACCTAGAGATGAATTGGCACAAGTGGGTCTACGATTGGAAGAAAAAGGCCCAGACGAAGATGGCTGATGGACAGCCACTTAAGGATGTCCGGCCAGATTTCATATCTGCTGCAGTGTGGGACCAGATGTGCAGCATTTGGGACGGCGAGGCCTTCAAGAAGATGTCGGCACAGCGTTCAGCTGCCCGACAGCAGAGTCGTCTCCCACACTGCACTGGGTCTCAGTCGTACGACCTATACCGGGAGAGACTTAAGGTGAGTTTAAAGCATGCACCCTCCCGCTTGGAGTTTTGGTGGCACGCCCACCAAAAGAAAGGTGACGGCGGTTATATCTCACCTGAGGCAGAACGCATTGCTGTAAGTTATTTAATTCTCTTATTTAATATGTATTTAAAATTCGGATATTCTTTTATATTATTTCATTTTATACTTTGCGTAACATCCCATCCACTACTGTGTTTTTTGTCAGCGACGGTTCGAAGATCTTGCAGTGGCCCGGAGCAGCCAGAGAGGTGACACTCCAGTAGACGAGTCTACGCGTGCAGACGAGGAGATAGAGGATTGGCTGCAGGCTACAGGGGGACCGAAGAAGGGTAGAGTTGTGGGCATTCCCCATGTCCCAGCTTACACCCTAGTCCCTGCTGCGAGATCTCGACGACGCCCTCCCACTGGAGGTAGTGGTGCGAGTGGATCGGGCGCCGGCCCTTCATTATCCGACGACTTCTTCCGGCGGATCATAGAGGGGTGCATGTCAAGCGGTGTAGTGCAGTCAGGCGCACCATCACGCGAGCGGATCTATCAGCTGGCTCAGGAGGTTGTCCACGGCTCTATCGATCCTACAGCTGCCGTTGACGATCTCATGGGTGTAGTACGGGAGGAGGCCATCCGCGTGTGTGCAGTTGTCTTGGCCAACATCTTCCCACCACATATTCGACAGGTAAAAATAATTAAATTATGTATTTCCTTTTTTAATTTATGTAATTTGTAATTGTATTGCTTAGATAAACATAAGATAAAACCCGAACGCCACGCAAACACACACACACAGCACCGCGTAGGTATTCGGCACGCGTTACAACTGACGGTACTCGATTCCGACATACGGAGACCGAGTTATCGCCTAGTTTGCGAAACTGAACCACACTTAGCCAAAAAGCCGAAAAAGAGCCCGAAACACGCATCGTCCGTCCGAACGCCACGCAAATACAAACACAGCACCGCGTAGGTATTCGGCACGCGTTACAACTGACGGTACTCGATTCCGACATACGGAGACCGAGTTATCGCCTAGTTTGCGAAACTGAACCACACTTAGCCAAAAAGCCGAAAAAGAGCCCGAAACACGCATCGTCCACCCGAACGCCACGCAAACACACACACAGCACCGCGTAGGTATTCGGCACGCGTTACAACTGACGGTACTCGATTCCGACATACGGAGACCGAGTTATCGCCTAGTTTGCGAAACTGAACCACACTTAGCCAAAAAGCTGAAAAAGAGCCCGAAACACGCATCGTCCGTCCGAACGCCACGCAAATACAAACACAGCACCGCGTAGGTATTCGGCACGCGTTACAACTGACGGTACTCGATTCCGACATACGGAGACCGAGTTATCGCCTAGTTTGCGAAACTGAACCACACTTAGCCAAAAAGCCGAAAAAGAGCCCGAAACACGCATCGTCCACCCGAACGCCACGCAAACACACACACAGCACCGCGTAGGTATTCGGCACGCGTTACAACTGACGGTACTCGATTCCGACATACGGAGACCGAGTTATCGCCTAGTTTGCGAAACTGAACCACACTTAGCAAAAAAGCCGAAAAATAGCCCGAAACACGCATCGTCCGTCCGAACGCCACCCAAACACAAACACAGCACCGCTTAGGTATTCGGCACGCGTTACAACTGACGGTACTCGATTCCGACATACGGAGACCGAGTTATCGCCTAGTTTGCGAAGCTGAACCACACTTAGCCAAAAAGCCGAAAAATAACCCGAAACACGCATCGTCCGTCCGAACGCCACGCAAACACACACACAGCACCGCGTAGGTATTAGACACGCGTTACAACTGACGGTACTCGATTCCGACATACGGAGACCGAGTTATCGCCTAGTTTGCGAAACTGAACCACACTTAGCCAAAAAGCCGAAAAAGAGCCCGAAACACGCATCGTCAGTCCGAACGCCACGCAAACACAAACACAGCACCGCGTAGGTATTCGACACGCGTTACAACTGACGGTACTCGATTCCGACATACGGAGACCGAGTTATCGCCTAGTTTGCGAAACTGAACCACACTTAGCCAAAAAGCCGAAAAAGAGCCCGAAACACGCATCGTCAGTCCGAACGCCACGCAAACACACACACAGCACCGCGTAGGTATTCGGCACGCGTTACAACTGACGGTACTCGATTCCGACATACGGAGACCGAGTTATCGCCTAGTTTGCGAAACTGAACCACACTTAGCCAAAAAGCCGAAAAAGAGCCCGAAACACGCATCGTCCACCCGAACGCCACGCAAACACACACACAGCACCGCATAGGTATTCGGCGCGCGTTACAACTGACGGTACTCGATTCCGACATACGGAGACCGAGTTATCGCCTAGTTTGCGAAACTGAACCACACTTAGCAAAAAAGCCGAAAAAGAGCCCGAAACACGCATCGTCCGTCCGAACGCCACGCAAACACAAACACAGCACCGCGTAGGTATTCGGCACGCGTTACAACTGACAGTACTCGATTCCAACATACAGAGACCGAGTTATCGCCTAGTTTGCGAAACTGAACCACACTTAGCCAAAAAGCCGAAAAAGAGCCCGAAACACGCATCGTCCGTCCGAACGCCACGCAAACACACACACAGCACCGCGTAGGTATTAGACACGCGTTATAACTGACGGTACTCGATTCCGACATACGGAGACCGAGTTATCGCCTAGTTTGCGAAACTGAACCACACTTAGCCAAAAAGCCGAAAAAGAGCCCGAAACACGCATCGTCCACCCGAACGCCACGCAAACACACACACAGCACCGCGTAGGTATTCGGCACGCGTTACAACTGACGGTACTCGATTCCGGCATACGGAGACCGAGTTATCGCCTAGTTATCGACATACTGACACGCGTTACAACTGACACAAACTAAAATAATATAAATATGATCTATTTTGGGGACTCCGTTATTAATATTTTAATTTTGTAGGGTCTTGTTGATGAGACTCGTGGAGGTGGAGATGGCGGCACAGGTGATGCTCGTGGAGGAGATGGTGATGATTTCCGAGCTGATGCGGATGAGACTATGGAGGATGGGACTGACGATGGGACAGAGATTCCTGATCTTGGGCAGTAGTTGTTTATATTTATATTTTGACTTTCATGTATGTATTTAGCTTTTGAGTTGTATAGATTTGAGTTTGGTATCTAATTATGTTAATTGTTGATAGTAAAAGATATGATTGTTATTGATATGCGTATATTGTCATTATTTATTTTTCTTAGTTTATAACAGGTACAACAGGTACAATGTATATGTAAATGAACAGGGGAATTTTGCAATTTTATTATTATTTTTTTTAAAGTGGGTCATTGGCGACGGGACCATTGGTGACGGCCATGCCGTCGGCAATGACTCATTGGCGACGGCACGCCGTCGCCAATGACATCCGTCGCCAATGACACACTTGCCGACGGCGAGCGACGGGAGACCGGGGCGACGACCCATACGGCGACGGGACGGGCGACGGACAATGCCGTCGCCAAAGACCTCATTGCCGACGGCAATAGGATCATTGGCGACGGTATATGCCGTCGGCAATGACCTACTTTTTTGTAGTGATCACTTCTAGAGGCCACACACTTGGGTGGCTAACATTGATCAAAGGAAAGAATCTACCTGGAGATTCAAGGAGATCGCGAAGAAGTAGGAGTTGAATTCATACATGTGGAAGCTCGTATCTACAAGGGTATGATTTCATAACTTCTTGTTCTTCGTTTTAATTAATAATATATATAAAGCATGATCCGGGTAAATGGTTTGTGAAAAATTTTAAAATTTGATTTTATCATACTTCCGCTATTTTTGCAATTTGATTGCTACTTTGATTTTTACAAAACCTAACAATGGTATCATAATCCAAACTTTATGCAAATTATTAATTATTTTGATTCCATTTATGTATTGGTATGTATTTAGAATAATTTATTGGACATAATTTGTTATATAAAATTATTATTTTATAGAGGAAAAAAATCGCAAAAACCGTTAGTTATTGCGAACTGTTCTTGGTTTTTTCGATATCCGTAAAAAAAAATTTCTCGCTCTCTGTGGTCATGTTGCAGTGCTGCGATACAATGTGAATTGTATATATATAGAGAGATATCATGTTGCAGTACTATATATATACTGATTTTGCTCCTCGCTGTCCGTGATTTAAAACATGTACTTGTATATATTATATATATTATAATAAGGTTTATATATATATATATAGTTTCTAGTGATCTTATTTATTTATATATATATATATATATATATATATATACTTTCATATGTTATCCTACAACATAACTTGCTGTTTACGTAATAATATGTATACTTTTATATTATACATGCTGATTCACGCCACTATAATATAATATATAATTGTTATATATATTATTTTTAATAATTTTATAATTAAAATAAATTTTTTATTTTAATCTTGAAATTGGATTTCATGCCACTTAAAATTGTCCATTAAATGATATTCATATATATATATATGGAATGATTTTATTTATTGATACATATGATGATTTGTATGATAATAAATGGGGTTGATTATGGACTATTGACCAATGTGATTGGATTTATTTTGGTTGGATATTTGAATGAATGAGTTTTATTAAATGGGGTATGCGTACCTCGTCTTTTCTGGTTTTCTTCTGATGTAAATTT
Organism: Panax japonicus; assembly: GCA_020205505.1. Lineage (NCBI taxonomy): Eukaryota > Viridiplantae > Streptophyta > Magnoliopsida > Apiales > Araliaceae > Panax > Panax japonicus. The sequence continues at coordinate 51,553,001 of CM035101.1, read as the reverse complement.
TATCTCTCTCCTATGTACTTCCCCTTGACTGCTGATCAAGGTTTCTATTAAATTAAATAGTTTAATGTAATAAGATTAGTTAGAATTTTTTCAAAGAACCAGAGATCAAGGAGCAAGGAGCACTCGAAGACCCGTTTGTAATGGAGCCCGGATTTAAATGTAATAGTTATATTTAAATGTTTATTCTTGCACCCTAGGGTTTGACCTTTTGGTTCACTTGGTGGCTCTAGTGAATCAAACTAGAATAAAAGTCCATAATCAATCCGGGTAGAATATAGTATTCTATATGTGCATGCTAGTATTATATATATTATATATTATGCAAACATGCTTCGCATGTTTAATAATATGACGCGTATTATATATATATATATATATATATATATATATATATATATATATATATATATATATATATATATTTGAATGCGCGCTAAATAAGATGAGACTAATAATAACAAACCTCTCAATGAAATTATATTAAGTTGTAACGTTCAAAGATATTTGGAATATCGAACGTCGCCTTCTAGCATGATAAAAATAATAGAGCATTGAATATTTAATATGAGTTTGTTGTGCACACACAAGGGCTGTAGTTTTCTCTTCACTTATATGGAAAATGCTGGGTATGACTTAACTTAAATCATTTTAGTTCGGATGTGCACACACTTGACCATTATGATTTAAGAGGCAAAATATAAGGAGTTACATGATGATATAGTTGACAAAGAGTTGTCTACCTATTTATTTATATATAGTTTGTTGTGCACACACAAGGCTATATACATTTGAAATAGGATTCTTATTCTCACTAGCAAATCTTTAATTAGATATTACCGAACTATATTCATGAAGGTAATATAGTTTGAAAATAATAGTGGGAGATACCAATATAAAATAAGACTTAATTTATTTTGGTAATTAATTAAATGAATGTTTGCTAAAATATTATCTTTTTACATGCAGAATTTTGAAAATGTCACATTCACTAATTTCACTGCGTAGCATACTTGATGCTAACAAATTGATCGGGCCGAATTACACGGACTGGTTAAGGAATTTGAGAATTGTTCTCACTACTGAAAAGATTTCTTATGTCCTAAATTCGCCTGTACCTGCAAAAGTTTCAGAAACAGCCTCTGAGGAAGAGATTGCTACTTTTAAACAGTGCAAGATGATGCATCAGTGGCTCAATGCATCATGCTCGTATCCATGTGTAATGAGCTTCAGCGTCAGCATGAAAACATGGATTCTCCTACTATGCTACTGCACCTTCGTGAGTTGTATGGTGAGCAAAGTAGGGATGCTAGATATGAAATATCTAAGGAGATCTTCCGATCTCGGATGACTGAGGTCACTACTGTTGAGACTCATGTCTTAAAGATGATCAATCTGATTGAACGTCTTGGACATCTTGGGTTCGTCATGGATGGGGAGTTGAGTCAAGATTTGATCTTGCAGACACTCCCTGACACCTTCTCATAATTTGTTGTGAATTTTCACATGAATAAGTTGGACGTCAGCTTGCCTGAGTTAGTTAACAAGTTGAAAACTGCTGAAGGTCACTTCCCATCCAAGAAGAATCATGTCTTACTGGTGGATGATTCTTCCAAGAAAAGGAAGAGGCCCAAGGTATCTTTTGAAAAGAAGAAATCCAAGAAGGCTAAGGGAAAGGTGTAAATGAAGGATCAAAAGAAACCTGATCCAGCTAGCAAAGGAATTTGCGTCCATTGAAATAAACCGGGTCACTGGAAGAGGAACTACAAGGATTATCTTGCGGAACAAAAGCAGAAGAACCTTGGAGAAGCTTCGAATCCTAATCAAGATTTTTTTATGATTGAAATTAATTTTTCTGAAAGTTAATCTTCTACTTGGGTATTGGATACCGGCTGTGGTTCTCACATATGTAATAATATACAGGGACTGGTCAGAAGTAGAAAGCTAAGCAAGGATGAGGTCGTCCTACGAGTGGGAAATGGAGCAAAGGTTGCTGCATTAGCTGTAGGGACTTATTAGTTTAAATAATTGTTATTTTATTCCGTCACTTATTAGAAACATTATTTCAATATCTGTATTAGATATGGATTGTTTTGACGTTATAATAAAGAACAATAGTTGTTCTATTTATAAGAATAATGTTTTATATCGTATTGATAATTTACGAAATGGACTTTACATTCTTGACTTGCATGAAAATATACTTCAAATTGAACAAACTAAGAAAAAGAAAAGAGATAATGTTAATTATACCTATATGTGGCACTGTAGACTTGGTCATATTAATGAAACAAGATTATCCAAGTTGTATAAAGATGGGCTCCTAGAGCTATCAGATTATGAATCATATCCAACTTGTATATCTTGTCTTATGGGAAAAATGACTAAATCTCCTTTTAGTGGAAAAGGAGAAAGAGTTACAGAGTTGCTAACGTTGGTACACACGGATGTATGTGGACCTATGACAACGAATGCACGAGGAGAGTATTCTTATTTTATTACATTCACTGACGATCACTCAAGATTTGGATATGTGTATTTAATGAAATACAAATCTGAATCATTTGAAAAGTTCAAAGAGTTCAGAAGTGAAGTAGAGAAACAAACGGGTAAAAGTATTAAGATCCTTCGATCTGATCGAGGTGGTGAATACTTAAGCAGTTAGTTTCTCAATTGTCTCAAAGAAAATGGTATAATCTCACAATGGACTCCACCAGGGACGCCACAACTGAATGGTGTATCTGAAAGGAGAAATCAAACACTGTTGGACATGGTTCGTTCCATGATGAGTTTTACCGATCTTCCGGTGTCATTCTGGGGATATGCCCTAGAAGCGGCTACATATCTACTAAATAAGGTTCCCTTGAAATCCATCCCTAAGACTCCATATGAGATGTAGAAAGGGAGGAAGCCTAGTCTTAAGCATGTTAAGATTTGGGGATGTCCAGCTTATGTGAAAAGGTTTCAAAATGATAAGCTTGGGACTAGATCTGATAAGTGTACTTTTGTGGGATATCCTAAAGAAAGTTTAGGATATTATTTCTACAATCCTACTGAACAAAAGGTGTTTGTTGCTAAACATGCTGCCTTATTGGAAAAGGAGTTTATCCTTGAAGGGGTCAGTGGGAGGAAAATAGATCTTGAAGAAATTCAAGAACCACAAACCACTACAGATCAAATGGATGAACTTGTCCAAGTAGAGATTCCTTCTGTACAACACCCTATTCGTAAATCTGGAAGAGTACCAAAGATACCTGATAGGTATGGACTTGTCATAGAGGATGACAATGAGGTACGCATCATAGATGATGATGATACATTGAATTATGAACATGCTATGAGTAGTAAAGACTGAAAGAAGTGGCAAGATGCCATGAAATCCGAGATGGACTCCATTTATGAAAACCAAGTATGGACTTTGGTTTCACCACCTGAAGGCATTAAGCCTATTGGGTGTAAATGGGTCTTTAAAAGAAAGACTGGAGCAGACGGAAAGGTAGAGACCTATAAGGCTCGACTGGTCGCAAAAGGTTTCAAACAAAGACAAGGAGTTGACTATGACGAAACCTTCTCATCAGTAGCAATGCTCAAGTCTATTTAGATTTTGCTTGCGATTGCAGCTTACCATGACTACGAAATCTGGCAGATGGACGTGAAAATGGCCTTCCTCAATGGGAAACTTGAGGAGGAGGTGTATATGACACAGCCAGAGGGATTTGTTTTAAAGGTTGGAATAAATCAAGTCTGTAAGCTACAACAATCCATTTATGGATTGAAGCAAGCTTCTCGTAGGTGGAACATCCGTTTTGATGAGACAATCAAAGAGTTTGATTTTATCAAAAATGAGGATGAACCATGTGTGTACAAGAAGGTTAGTGGGAGCGCTGTTTCATTCCTCGTATTATATGTTGATGATATATACTGATATAGAATGATATTCTTATGCTACAATCAATTAAAATCTGGTTATCTAAACACTTCTCCATGTAGGACTTGGGAGAAACATCCTATATTTTGGGGATAAAGATCTATAGAGATAGATCTAAAAGGATTCTTGGCTTGTCCCAAGGAACGTACATTGACTCGATGCTAAAAAGGTTTAGCATGGAAGATTCCAAAAGATGTCTCATGCCGATGAGCCATGGAATACATCTCTCCAAGAAATAGGCCCCAAAGACACTTGAGGAGAGAGACTGTATGAGTAAGATTCCTTATGCTACAGCAATAGGATCTATCATGTACGGTATGATATGTACTAGACCATATGTCGCTCATGCACTTAGTGTAACAAGCAGATATCAGTCGAATCCAGGAGAAGAGCACATGAAGATAGTGAAAAATATCCTAAAGTACTTAAGAAGAACTAAGGATGTATTTCTTGTCTACGGTGGGTCTAAATTGAAACTAGAGGGCTTCACAGACTCAAGTTTTCAAACGGACCAAGATGACAGTAAATCCGTTTCGGGGTATGTGTTTACCTTGAATGGTGGCGCAGTGATTTGGAAAAGTTCCAAACAGCAAACAGTTGCTGATTCAGTGATAGAGTCAGAGTACATAGCTGCAAGTGAAGCTGCAAAGGAAGCTGTTTGGATGAAGAAGTTCATTACCGAACTTGGTGTGGTTCCTAGCATTACAAGACCAGTACCTTTATTCCGTGACAACACTGGAGCTGTTGCGCAGGCTAAGGAACCCAGGTCTCATCAGAAATCCAAACACGTGTTGCGACGATTTTATTTGATCAGAGAGATCATTGAAAGAGGAGACGTCACCCTGGAGCGTGTGGACTCTCAAGATAATATTGCAGATCCATTTACTAAAGTGTTAACACAACAGCAGTTTGATCGTCACTTAGAGAAGATGGGTATGAGATACCACGACGATTGACTTTAGTGCAAGTGGAAGATTGAAAGTAGTATACATACAAGCCAATCATGTATGATGATAAAGCATATACTTTTTAATCAATCTTATTTATTTATTAATAAAAGAATTAATTATTAAAGGCATTTATTATCTATATGGTGCTGTTTTAACAATATGTGATAAACCCATAGTTTTAAGAAATGCTTTTAGAATCATGATGAGATCATGCTAATGAGATCTAAATTAATAGATAGCTTAGAACTAAATTGTTCCCAATCAATGGATTACTAAAAAGGGGATTAGTGAATCTGGATAGATTAGTATGTACGTTGCTTGCTCATTGGATGAGGATGATTGATCTCATGATCATTTGTGTGGAGACACTAAAGCAAGTATGTAGGTGCTTATTATTAGTGAATAATTTCACTAAACGTGACTCGCTAAGGAATACCTAATGGAGTTTTACTTGTCTGTCAATAGGAATTCCTGTAGTGATAGTAGTACAAATGATCCTTAGACTTGAGATCATCATAGTATCTTATATATAATGAATTACATTTTGACTTATTCCTTAAGACTCTTAGAGTATATCAAAGGCTATGCTTGGGTGTAATAAGTTATATATGAAGATAATGAATGATCAATAAAGAATCTATCACTTCTAGTAAAAGAAGAGAAATATCATATATGATTCGATAAATGACAACCCAGGAATCCTTGGCCAAGGTGGAATGAAATTAGAAAGTAGTTTCTAATTTGCATTCATTAGGAGTTGTGCATTTAGGAATCGAAATACATATAATTAAATTAAATAAGACTTGATAGTAATTCCATGTCTTATATTTAATTGGGACATTGCATGGTAGAAGGATTGAATTATACGGTAACTATTAACTCAAAGGTTCTTTTATGATTAATGTTGAAATCTATATTATCTGGAAAGTCGTTAATCGCTAGGGAGGCTTATCTCTATTGTAGAACAAATATTATTTATTTAAATAAATTAATCGTTTAATTTATTTATTTAAATAAGATTAGAATTGTTCTAATTGATTTATTCACAACCAGTTTAATATGGAGAACCTAAAGGGTCACACCATAAAAGGAAGAATAATTATTTAAGAAGTTAATGGCATAATCGTAATAATATGTTAAGTATATTTAATTTAATCTATGGTGATAGAATAAATTAAATAGCTTAATATTTATTATTTAATATTTTAAAAATATTAAATATAAATTAATAAGAGGAGTCTTATTAATATTATTACAATTATTATTATTTTAATTTCTAAAAGAGTTTAGGAATTAATTTAATATAAGTACTCTCATTTATTCCTAATAGGATTAGGAGGGAAAATTAGTTAAAGGAGTTTAATTAATTATCCCTAATAAGATTAAGGAGCCCATTTAATTAAAAGAGTTTAATTAAATAAATAATACCTTATTTTAATTAAAATAGGGTTACCTGATATCTATATAAGAGGAGTCTTATATCAGATATCAAAGTATACGTAATTACAATAATTGGAGAGTAAGCCCCTTTTTCTATAGAGATAAGAAAAACTAGGGTTTGAACCAATACACCCTTCTTCTTAAAAATTCTTATTCCTTGGTGGATCACCACTAGAGGCCACACACTTGGGTGGCTAACATTGATCAAAGGAAGGAATCTACCCGGAGATTTAAGGAGATCGTGGAGAAGTAGAAGTTTAACTCGTACCTGTGGAAGCTCGTATCTATAAGGGTATGATTTCATAACTTCTTGTTCTTTGTTTTAATTAATAATATTTAAAAGGATGATCCGGGTAAATGGTTTGTGAAAAATTTTAAAATATGATTTTATCATGCTTCCGCTATTTTTGCAATTTGATTGCTACTTTGATTTTCACAAAACCTAACAGTAGACTTCAAAGGAAGTTGGGATAAATATTTACCATTGGTTGAATTCTCCTACAACAACAGTTATCAAGCAAGTATAGGCATGTCCCTATTCAAAGCTTTGTATGGACGAAAGTGCCGCTCTCTAGTCTGATGGAGTGAGGTAAGAGAAGCAAAATTATTGGGACCCGAGTTAGTGCGCATGACAATAGAAAATATCCAAATGATCATTTGACAATGAATACAAACAGCTCAGGAACGAAAAAAGAGTTATGCGGATCTTCATCAAAGGGAAGAGAAATTCAATGTTAGAGATCATGTATTTTTATGTGTTTCTCCAAAGAAAGGAGTTACGCGATTCAGAAAAAGAGTAAAGCTCAACCCTCGATTTATTTACCCATTTAAAATTCTCGGTCGAGTAGGAGTTGTGGCCTATAAACTTGCCTTGCTGCCAAAAATCTCGCATTCATAACGTTTTTCACATATCAATGTTATGTAAGTATGTGAAGGATCCAAATCACATCATTGAGTTAGATCCAGATTTAATAGTAGAGGATTTACTTTATGCAAAAGGTATTTGTCAAGATCTTAGATAAAAGGAACAAATTCTACGCTCAAATGTTATACCTCAAGTCAAAGTTTTGTGGTTTTGTGGAGAAACCAAGATACAGAGGAAATGACTTGCGAACTAGAATTGAAATGAAAGCTAAATATCCTTAAGGACCTGTAAGACCCCAACTTTTTAATAAATAAAATTGAATTTTCTCTATTTATTATCTTGTAATAATAAGGTGATAATTTGATATAATACTTTGGTTATGGGTGAAATGTGTAAATGTCGGGGAATATTCATTTGGTCGTGGAATATTCTTGTTGTCGGGGAATATTCGTACGACGGCGCAGCCATTTGTGGGCCTCATAACAGAATAATTATCGGATGAAGAAAACGATAAATTTGAGTTTTTATAAATAACGACGTAATTGTTACTGTTAACACTGTTGAAATACCTGGTGGTTAAAATACAGTAATGCGCGTGGTTGCACAATAGCACACGGTATTGCATAATATTTTGAATTATTGATTCTTACGTAAGAAGACGCTACTCAATAGTTGTTACAATAATTAATATTCAATATTTTATTTTATTAATTCAATAATTGCTACATTGATATTTAAATTATTGTTGTTCCAATAATTGTCACTGCACAGTATCTCCATTATCATATCAATAATTCATATTATTTGAATAATATTGTTAGATAGAATTATTGGCAATGTCTAAGGAAGTTCTGTCTAGAAAAGGGGTTTGATCATCTAATTACGCGTCAATAAGGAGAAATTTTTATTAGAAAACTCCCTCTTTCCTGGGAACGACTTGGTTGTCATAATTATGATTCTGCAATATTATTTGTGAATAATTAATTATTAATTTATATGATAAGGAAATATTTATTTTATGTGGATATAAATGAAGGAATTAATGCTGGGGTATTTTATCAGTATTTTGTCAGAATGGAGTTATTAAAAATCGCCCGTATGTGTATTTTGGGCATTTTTCGTTTAGAATTTGGAAAAATTTAAAGCTACAAAGTTGTAGAGAATTTAATTTCCTATGGAATAGACATAAAATTTGTATTTTTCTGATAAAAGGACTATTTATTATGAATTATTGAAGTTTCGACAATTAAATATTTTTATTAAAATTATGTGTGAGACCCACTTTTGTTTTTTTGAAAACATGTGGGCTGCAATTTTTTTTTCCAAGATGGCATGCTCTGATTCAAAAGGTGTGGGCGTGGAAGGAAGAAAAAATAATTTATTTTATTAATTTAGTCTCATTTGGCGTTCTAGCAATTTCCTATAAATAGGGTGCTTAGTTAGAATTGAAAATCACACCAGAAATAAGTTTTCTCTCTCTCTATATTCTCGAGCATATTTTGTGAGTATTTAGATACTTTGAGAGTTGCTATTCAGTGCAAGTTTTCTTTGACTTTACATCCGATATTCCAGTCAGAAATATTATTCTTTTGAGGTAACGGATGTTATTTTTTTCGTAAATGATATTATTTTCTTCAATATCATTATGCCGAAATATTGATATGAATTTTATTATGGAATTTCTACCTTTTTGTGTCGGGTTACTATTCATGTATACGACACTATTCACGTATACAACACTATTCATCGAAAAATAAATTTTCTCATTTTTTTCCAAGATGTTTATTATTGTTACTATCTTTGATTATATCCATGTTTTGATCTTTATTTTTGAATTCTGCTTCACAATTGGTTATTATGGAGTATTATTGAACTTGGATAAACTGTAATACGAATCCATAATATTTTTCCTTCTGTCTCACTGGATTCGTTTTCTTTAAGATATTTTTCATCATCCTCAGTCCTTAATGATGATATTACTGAATATATTTGGCATGTAGTGCAAAGATGAATCATTAACTGATGAATATCTTTGGCCTGTAGTTCAAAGATGAACATGTGTTGAGATAAACATGACCAACGGGTGATACAAATGAATATCTTTGGCCTATAGTGCAAAGATGAATATTTGATTCAAGATGTATATTGATTGATGTTACATGGATAAAACATTGATGATGGACTTTTAAATCTTAGAAGATAGTAGAATTCATTCTCTACTTGATTCTTCCAATGGATTGCTGTTTCCACTGCAGTTTTTAATCTAAAACTTATTGTCTAATATATTATATCAGATTTTTTTCTGTTGAGGACTAATGATAATTTATTATATATTATCTTAGTCATAATATTTTTTACTGGGCTAGTTGAGCTCACCCTTTTCTTTTTTGTTCCATTTTTCTTCTCAGTAGGTGAGAATTTAGCAGGAACTAGTCGGAGTATGGAGTGATGATTCTAGAAAATTGTTTTAGCAGTCCTCACTATTTTTTGTAAAATAGTGTATCCATAATTGTAATGAGGACTCCTTTTGAGTTTGTATACTGTCTATTAGATAATATTTATATTTAAACGTACAGTATATGTGTTGTCGTATTTTGCACGATAATTGTATTAATGAAGTTGTATTTATTTATGTACCATGTATTTGGTGACTCAGAATGGGTGATATATACATATTTTGGGGGCGTCACACGACTTATTCAAAATGCAAGACGAAATGCCAGGTACTTCAATTTCGAGGACGAAATTTCATAATGAGGGGATGTTGTAAGACCCTGAATTTTATGAAATTAAAGTATTCAATTTTCCTTATAATTATTATTCTATTCAGTAAATGGTTAAATTGATAAAATATTAAAGTTAAGGGTGATATGTATAAATTATAAAAGTATGTCAGGTATTATTCGCTCTGTCGGAGAATATTCGTTTTGTTAGGAATATTAGGTAAAAGACTGATGGCACCAAAATAGCCAATAATTGGTGGGCCCCACAATAGAATATTGTCGGATGCAGAAAATGACATAAATAACCTTTTTAATAAAAAAAGTATAGTCAACGGTACTATTATTTTACTGTTTAAATACTCAGTGATAAAATTATAGTAGCACGCGGTATTCTATAGTGACACACGACATTCTACAGTATCACACGGTATTGCACATTACTTCATATTATTGATTCAATAATTGTTATAGTAGCAACTGCATAATATTTCATATTATTGACTCAATAATTGTCACAGTAGCAAATGCACAATATTTCATATTATTATAATTGACACGACACAGTAACTCATTTGATATGATATGATATTATTAGGCTAATATACATTATTGACAATGTCTAAAAAGTTTTGTCAAGGAAAGGGGTTATTTAATTGCTCGCCGTTCTATGCGAAAGGCCCCATTTTTCTTGGGAACAATCTAGTTGTCAATATTGTAAGTATATAATAATTATACTCATAAGAAATTAGTAAGCACTAGTCATGTGACGCCCCAAAATAGGTATACATCACCCATCTTGAGTCGCCAAATACATGGTACAGAAATCAGATACAAACTTCTTTAATACAACTGTCGTGTAAAAATATGACAAAACATAGCTGATTTTTTAAACGAATATTGTCTTCTACACAATATCCACACTCAATGAAGTCCTCATTACAATTATTATCACACTATTTCACATAATAGTGAGGACTACTAAAGCCACTTATCCTGGACCATCACTCTATTCCCCTACTCGTTCCAACTATATTCTCATTTCCTGAAGATAACAATGAAAGAAAAGGGTGAGCTCAACTAGCCCAGTAAGAAATATTATGACTAAGATAATGCAGAATAAATTATCATTAGCCTTCAACAGTATAACAACTGATAGAATACAATAGACAACAAGTTTTAGATCAACAACTGCAGCGGAACAAGCAATCCAATAGAAGAATTAAGCAGAGTATGATATCTACTACTCCCTCCGTCCCAAATTAATTGCTCAGTTTTGACTTTTTAAAGTCAAATTGACTATTTTTAAAACTAATCTTTTTACTATTTTTGCTAAAATATAGGTGAAGAGATTATAACTAAAAGAAAGTATATATAATTTATTACTAATCTTAATTTTTATAATTTTAGAAATATATTTATATATGCTTAATTATTAATTCTAAAAATAGTCAATTTATCTTTAAAAAGTCAAAATTGAGTAATTAATTTGGGACGGAGGGAGTATCTTCTATGATTTAAAAAGTTTATCATCAATTTTATCGTTGAGACTCAGCTTTATAAATAGACCACATCATCGAATCATCGATGCACTACGGGCCAAGGATATTCATGTAATCATCAATGGTCATGATTATACCGAATAATTCCTGGCATAATCATACCAAAAATTGTCCATCAATGCACTACGGGCTAATGAGGACTTTTACCACATCATTTGTAACATTACGGTCATGATTATACCAAATAATCACTGGTCATAATCATACAAATCAATAGTTCATATATGCACGTAAGCCACAGATGACTTTCATCACAATATAAGCATGAGGATGATGACAATGATATAAGCATTAATCAAACGAAATTAAGGATAAATATTAAAGACTTTAAATTTATCCAGAGTTTAAAAATATCCAAATTGTCAACATGATACTATTTTGTGGAGTAAAATTCAAGAATAATATTGTATCAAAATGATTTGGACAGCAAAGAAATCAATTTTTGTCATGAATAATTCCCCGGGTGAATAGTACCTGAGTGAATATATAGTACCCCGTGAATAGTACTTCAGGAATAGTTCCCCATGAATAGTACTTGTGAATAGTACTTTGTGAATAGTATCCATGAATAGAAATTTGTGAATAGTACCCCATGAATAGTACTTTGTGAATAGTACCGTAAAAATGAATACTACTCATGGACAGTACTCCAGCATAAAAAACTTAAAATTTAACAAGAATGTGCAGAAAATATCATTTTGAAACGGTACTAGATGAAACACAAATTTAAAGGATATTCTACTAATTTCACGGAGTATAGAAGCAATACTTTAATAAAATGAGGGTATAATCAGGAATACGAGACGAAATAATATTATTCACATACTACAGAGTCTGAAAGAAAATATTATTCCTTATGAATACTGAACAAAATAATATCCCTTACAACTGTTGAACGAAAATAATCTTCCTACGAATATTGAACGAAGATGATATTCCTTACGAATATTGAACGAAAATAATATTCATACGAATACGAAAAATAATATCTCTTCAGAATATGAACTAAATAATACCCCTTACCAATACAACAAATAATATCCCTTACGAATACAACAAATAATATCTCTTACCTCTGAAGAAGACTGGATACTAGAATAGTGAAGTAACAGACTTCTCTTCTTCTATCTCTCTATAGCTTCTATCTCTATAATTGCTCTTGTGAGTCTTAGTGAATTGGTGAGAATGAAGGAAGAATGAGCTTCTATTTATAGGAAAATATAGTTTCAATAATTGCACGTTTTGGGGCTCGAAATATTACAGTATAATACCTTCATCTTTTCTTTCATTTTTAATTTAGTCCTGCAAGTATTATCAAATTTGCACCACCTCCCCTAATAGTATATCATGTGAATGAATAGTACAATCATGTGACTCAATAGTTCTATAAATGTGAAAAAAAATAATTACAGTATAGTACCTTAATCTATATACCTTCATTTTTAATTTAGTCATGGAAGTATTATCAATCTTGCACCACCTCCCCTAATAATACATGCATGTGAATCAATAGTACACATATGTGAACAAATAGTTATAAGCATATGAATTAATAGCAATTAATTGCTCATTTATCCGATTAATTATCCGATTGGTCAATATAACCTCCAAAAATCAATTATTATCGAAATAAATATCGATTTCCATTAACACTAATAATCCCAACACAATGGAAATATCAATTTCATCTTTAATCAACACGAACTTCACTACAAGAAAAAGGCCAAACAGCGACCAATAATATCATCAACCGCATATCTGGTCGTTGATATTAGTAATAGCGATCGACATTTGCGACCATTCTTTAATTCAGTCGCTATGTTATATCAGCAACCGCATACGGTCGCAGATCGGTCGCTAAAACAAATTTCCCCCCCAAAATTTGGTAGGAAATATTGGTGCGTAGGTGTTTTGCGACCACTTACAATGGTCGCTAGTAGTGGTCGCTGATATGCATCCCAGCGACCAGATTTTGTGTGATGACTATAAGCGACGCTGATAAACCTTTTTGTTGTAGTGCTTATTCATCATTAATATTATCACTCATAATATTTAACAACCAGATCATTCCCAGGAAAGAGGGGGTTTTTCGATAAGGATTTTTCTCTATTGACGCGCAATTAGGTGACCAAATCTCTCCTCGACACAACTTTCTAGACATCATCAATATTGCAAATAATAATATGAATAACTTTGTCGTCTCAATTATTGATTTAATAATATAAAATATTATGCAGATGATACTGTGACAATAATTGTATCAATAATATGAGAGATATGATGCAGCAATTACTGTAGCAATAATTGAGTATAACTGAGTGACTGTACTGTAGCAATATTATGCAACCACGCGTATTACTGTATTTTTACTACCGGGTAGTTCAACAGTTTAACGGTAAAAACTTTCGCGCCGTTATTTTTATAAAAAGATAATTCTGTCATTTTCTAAATACGACAATACTTCTGTTGTGGGGTCCACCAATGATTGTGTCGTCGTACGAATATTTCCTGTTAAAATTAATATTCCCCGACACAACGAATATTTTATATCAACTTGCTTTCTTTGAAAAATTTTCAAATATCATCCTTAACTTTAACCTTTATCAATTTAACCATTTACTAAATAAAATAATAATTAGAAGGAAATTGAATACTTTCATTTCATAAAATTCGGAGTCTTACAAGTCCACTGTAGTAAGCACATGGATTTAGGGATGTCACAATAATTGTCACATCATCTCATATTATTGAACCAATAACTGACATCGTAGCAAGGGTAGTAATGGATTTATCTTTTTGAATAAATAATGATAATGGAATAATCTTTTTAATAATGGATTTATCTTTTTGAATAAATAATTATAATAAAATAATCTTTTTGATAATGGATTTATCTTTTTAAATAAATAATGATAATGAAATAATTTTTTAGAATAATTTTTTTGATAATGGATTTATCTTTTTGAATAAATAATTATAATGAAATAATCTATTTGAATAAATATTGATAGTGGATTATTATTTTTTAATAAAGTAAGGTAATGGGTAATTATTATGTTTAAAGTAAAGATAATGACTGAAAATGGGTAATCATTAGGTTTAAAGATAATGATAATGGATGAATAATATATTTATAAAATTGGGATATTTTGGCTATAAATAGAAAGGCTTAACATAAGGAAATTCATAACTTCCTTGCTTATATTTTCTTCTACTCTTTAAAAATTTCTTAGGGTAATCTATCTCTAAGTTTGTTAACTTATCTTGAGTATTTGCGAAGATCAGTAAGAGTACGAGTATTGTTCAAGTAAGTATTTTGTATAAAAGTTGGTCAAACACTCACACACATCACACAGTGTTTAATTCTTCCTTTAGAAGAGTTATTTTGAAAAACTTCATTTGGAAAATTTTATTTGAAAATATTATTTTGAAGTTTATTCTGTATACTACACAAATTTATACTATATAGTCACTTTTGATAATTTCATAATATACGAGTTAGTGTACACCATATGTGATAGTTACTAATTAAAGTATAAATATATTTAGGTTGATAAACATCATAGAAAATAGCATCCAATCACTTGTTAATTGAGGTAAGGGTTATCATTTTCTTTCATGTTCCATTTTATGGTAAGAAGTTATTCGTTTCAATAACTTTTTCGTTAAACGGTGAAAAGTCTTAACTATTTAGAACTTCCTTAATAGTTGTGCTTCATCTAATATCTTTTCACCTGAATCTTCTTATTTTCACTTTACACGTGCTTCATCTATTATCTTTTCACCTGAATCTTCCTATTTCGTTTTACACGTGATAGTTGAATTGTGATTCTTATTTATACTATTCTTGAACTCTAATCGAATTTCTGAATATCATGTTGATAATTTGGACATTATTGAACTTTAGATAAATTAAATATCAAATCTCAGACATTTTTTCTTTTGTCTTATTATTCTTACAACTTCCGTTCATTTTATATCACTGTAATTTGTACTAATCATCAAATATTCAAGTTATGGTGAAATACTTTGGCCTGGGTGCAAGGACGATATGATTGTTGAGTTGTCTTTGGTCTGTATGGCAAGGACATGTAGTAAAAATTTCTCTTTGACCCGTAATGCAAAGATGAACTGTTGATTGGCATGATCATGACCATTAATGTTAAAATTGAATATCTTTGATCCGTAGTGCAAAGATGAACTGTTGATTTATATGATTATGATCAAGAAATATTGATTGGTGTTAGGGATAAAATTTTGATGATGAAATTTTAATTTGGAGAAGATTGTGAATATCATGATCTATTTTACTCTCCTAATTAATTGATTGATATTTTCGTTGTAGTTGTTGATCTAAAACTTGTTGTCTATTATATTCTATCAGATTTTTCACTGTTTAAGGCTAAGGATAATATATTCTTCATTATCTTAGTCATGATATTCTTTACTGGACTATTTGAGCTCACTCTTTTTCTTTTTGTTCCATTGTTCTTCTCAGGAAATGAGAGTGTAGCTGGGACTAGCTGGGGTGTGGAGTGATGATCCGAGATAGTTTTTATAGTTGCCTTCACCATGTTGTTAAATAGTGTGGCAATAATCATGTTGAGTGCTTCTAATATGTGTTGTCGTATCTTATACAACAATGTAATAATTTAAGTATGGATATTTTCGTATTTTCTATGACGCTGTATTAAGAGAACGTATTGTTGTAGTGCGTATTTTGACAATGGAAATTGGGTTGTGTGGACCCTATTTTGAGGGCATCACATAAGGTCCCATGATAATGAAATATTATAATTGTAGGTGCTCGGGTCTATCGAGATAGTTTTCATGCCCGAAGATGGCCCGACCCTTTAAATTGCTTTCTTGTATGCATTATCACCCAAAACGATTTAATAAAACAACAAAAAGCTTTTACATATAAATAATAAAGCGTTTCGGGGTTAGAAAAATCTAAGTTTAATAACTGGAAGTATCAAAGGACCTTGATTCCTATTTGGCGAAGGATTTGCAAACCAGGTTTTCTAAGAACATCATTTCAATATTCTTTTGTTTTAAAATGGACTTTTTTGTAAATCAAATCCTTCGTGCATAAGTCCAAAGAGTTTCAATAGTACTTTCAAAAAATTTCCACTCATAGGCTAAAATAAGACTTTGAATAAACTTTAAAATCAAGACACTTAAAACACGAATCATATAAAGCTTTTTCACACACACACACACACACACACTTTATGCCTAGGAAAATCAACAAGACGCGGTAATCGTGTTTTCACAGAAGTCGGGGGGTGCCTAACACCTTCCTCTCGCTTAAGCAAACCCTTAAACTCTATGAATCTCGGCTTCTACACCAATTTTACGGAGTCACATATTGGGTCATATTACGAAAACCTTCAAAATTTGGATGAGTTGGTACATCCATTTGAAATTTTACCAATTGACGACTCTGTATAATTCGGCCCGATCATTAAAATCAATCTTTTCAAATTCGTAGGAATTTATGTCGGTCTTTTCCTAAAATCTCACCATTTAAATAAATTAATCAACATAGCGAAATACAAAAGGTAAGAACAATTAGGAATCTAAATTCCCGACGTCGATAATAATTTATATGAATGGTAATTATGATTATCAAATAGTCTAAACAGAAGCAATAAGTATTACTCCACAAGGCATCTAACTTATTAAACAATTTCATTCATTCTGTGTTATAGTTTTAGACTGAATTTCTATTTCATTCAGACTTTCTTAATTATTCAAACAATTTTATTCAATTTTATCAAGTACCCCTTACCTCAACTAATTCATGGTTCAAAGATTGGAAGTATATCTAAATAATTTACGCGGTTTAACTGGCATGAAAATTAAGACACAAATATACTTTGCACCCTGAACTTTACACCATTGTTGAGGTTTGCGCCACAAACTTGAAAAGGTGACTAAGTACACCCCAAACTTTATTTCGTCTAAACAAAATGCACACTTATTGGACTTACCTGGTCAAAAGTGATCAGCTAAGCTTATAACGCTATGTCAACTGATTTGGGGATTTGTCTGATAAGGTCACACTAGTGAAGATTAGTTGAATAATTCCTTCAACTTCAACTTGAAAGTCATATACCCAAATTACCTCTTTATAATAAGCGTTACATGCTTAGCGGATCACTTTGGACCGATTAAGTCCAAAAAGTGTGCATTTTGTTAAGACGAAATGAAGTTTTGGGTGAACTTAGGCAGTTTTTCAAGTTTGAGGTGCAAACCTCAACAATGATGTAAAGTTTGGGGTGCAAATTTATTTTAATTATAAATTAATGACGTTTTTTGTGTTGCCATAGATTATTCATTAGTCATGAATGTTTGTATGAATTAGACTCAAACGGGTTGAGCTATGATTGGGCTCAGTTAAAAATATATATCGGGCCAAAAAGATCCAATTTTTGTGGGACTATAAAAGTGAAGCCCAAGGCATAGGTGGTTGGGCTAGTTCACGGGCTTTTACTTTTTATTTTGGATTAATTACATATTTTAGTACATTTTTAGAAATAATTACAATAATGGTGCATCCATAAAATAATTATAAAAATAATACACTTTCCCATATTTATTTACAATATTAGTACAATTAGGATTCCTTAATTTAGGGGATTAATATGCAATTATGTTTTTTTTAATTTAGGGGATTAGTATGCAATTAGGATTCCTTAATTTATGGGAAATTTTCAAATCCCCTCCCTCCTCATCTGTTCCAAAGTATGGACTGATTATTTGATTTCTTTTTTGACGAATTTATTTTCATATAGATTTCGATTCTCCAATGTTTGATACTTGATGATTAATTGATTGTCAATCTCAAGTTCTCAAAATTTATTCAAGTTCTCAATTTTATTTCAGCAATCTCCTTAATTTATATCATGTTAGTAGTTTAGTGTATGTAAAAATTATTTGCGACAGGTTCACATTGTTAGGCTTTTTATATATATGTTGCAGGAAGAATGTTGCTAAAATAGTCACAAGGAGGTTTGTGTTTGATGGTGAATACTTGAACACGCAGTGAACTTAAGGGGAGAGAACAGTTCCGTTCAACTGCAACCCACCCGTGGGCTTCAATTTACTGTTGGCTGGCAAAGGGACGCCAGTTCTTAACAAATGGCCCACAAAAATTTAATTGGCAAATAGTTGTAGGTTCCGTAATTGGATTATGTGGAGCTGTATTTTGGAAGTGTAGGCGGTGTTGGTGGCATATTCGTCCCAATGCTTACCTTGATTATTGGATTTGATCCAAAATCAGCAACTGATAGAAGAGATTGGTAACCAAACATCCATACCAAGGTTACCAATCCACCCCACACCTGCATTTTTTTCATAGTGCAGTTGCTAACTAAACTTTCATACCAAGGTAACCAAACCGTCATACCAAGGTAATCAATCCACCTCCACACCTTCAATTTTTTCATAATGCAGTTGGTAACCAAACATTCATACCAATGTAACCAATCCACATCCACACCTGAAGTTTTTTCATAGTGCAGTTGATAGCCAAACATTCATACCAAGGTAACTAATTCAGTGTTATTAGGTTACCAATTTATTTTGAATGTGATGCAATTGGTAGCCAAACCTTCATGCAGTGGGTAATCAAACCTTTATACCAAGGTAACCAATTTAGTTTTATTAAGTTACCAATTTATTTTGAATGTGATGCAGTTGGTAGCCAAACCTTCATGCAGTTGGTTGTCAAACTTCCAGACCAAGATAATCAATTCATACTGGAGTAAATGTGGAGGTAGATTGGTTATTTTGGTATAAAAGTTTGGTTACCTTGGTATAAATATTTGGTTACCTTGGTACGAAGGTTTGGTTATCAATGTTACATTACACATTAATCTCTTATCTCTCTCTTTCCTATACAATGTTCTTATTTTCCTTTGGACATAAAATTGAAATTGGAATTTTCGGAGTCGTGCCGGAGAATCTCGCCGATACATGGTACTGGACAGATCAGTTTTACTTTGGAGATTATTTACCACAGCCGTATGATGAATTATCATTGCAGAACCCTGGAGCCAGAATTCGTACGGCGTTCTACATTCCATTCTACGATGGACTCGTGGTGGGCAAGTATTTATAGATGTCGAATTACACATTCAGGGACCGTAATCGCCATTGCAAGATGATTCTGAAGAAGGCAACCTCTGAAGAAAGAAATTCGTGGTGGAGTAGTGGCGGAGTAGCGGAGGAGAGGGCTACTGTGAAAGAGATGAAGATTTGAATTTGAATATTTGAATTTGAATTATTATTTTGAATTTATTTTTGTTGTTAGATCACATATATTTAAATTTGAAATATTAATTACTAGTAATTGCCCGTGCCTAAAGGCACGACGTAACAAAAAATTAGATTAAAATTCAAAAAATATTACATTACCTAAAGACTTTTTGCAACCTAAAATAATTTACAATAAGACATAACAATTATCATAATTCACCAAACCTCCACAATAATTAATTTTTCTTTAAAAATAAATATCCAAAAAAATCTAAACATGTTTACAAAACTTAAAAATCCTAAATAACAATTTTTATAATTCACCACACCACCAAAATAATAATTATTATTACTACTATTATTATAATAATAATAATTATTATTATCATTATTGTTATTTGATTTGGGCGGAAATTTTTAGTGTGAGATGAAATGTGAACCTTTAGATTAAGTTGAAAGAATTGAGATGAAATCTGAACCGTTCTTGTGGTTTGTCAAATGAAATATTCAAAATGATTTCTGTTTTATTATATAGATATTATAATTATAATAATAATAATAATAATAATCACTACCAAAAAAATGGTGATTTGTGATGGCCAAAATTCATCACAAAAAGTAAGAAAACCATCACGAAAGGTTTACGTGATGGCTTTAAGCATCACAATGGCCGTCTTGTATACGCCCATCATGAAAGGTTTTACGTGATGGTTTTGGCAATCACGCAAACGCTTAGTGCTTTTGTGATGATTATTACAATCACATTAACATATAATTTATTGTGATTGTCAAAGTCATCACAAAAAAATAAGGCTTTAGGGATCAAATGTAAGAACGTGAATCTCTATTTACGTATAATTTATTTTACTATATTAATTGTATCAAATGATACTTGTAGGATTCGAACACTCTCCCATTTGCAAACTAAATAACGAGTATTACCACTACACTAAAGTCCAGATCATGGTTATAATTTTAAAACAAAATATAAAAGGAAACATATGTGAGTTGACTTACTAAACAAAATTACTTTCAAACAAGATTTGGTGATTGCAATGGCAGTCAGAAATACTCTATAATGATGGTAAAATTAGTCATCACTAAGAGCCATCATATATTTTATTGTTTTGTGACGGCTTGAAAATTTCATCACAAAATACCTTCTTTTTGTAATTGCAAATAAAAGTCGTGTCAAAAATCTATCTTTTTAATTATTGTCACGACCGTCATAAAATATTATTTTGATTATTTCTTATATTAAAATATTAGTGATGGCTTAAATGCAATCACGAAAAGGGTATATCTATAAGTGATGACTTAGTGCGTCACAAAAATTTTTTTATTTTGCGTAAAAAAATTATGTGATTGACATGGCCATCACAATTATAATACATTGATGGCAAAATTAGTCATCACTAAGAGCCATCATATATACTATTATTTTGTGATTGCTTAAAAAGTCCATAACAAATTACTATCTTTTGTGATTGTTTTTAAAAACTGTCACAAAATTCCGTCACGTATTCTTGTTTTTCTAGTAGTGAATAATAATAATTATTATTATTAGTATTATTATTATTGTTGTTGTTGTTGTTGTTGTTGTTATTATTAGTATTATTATTATTTTTTTAATTTCTATTGTTATTATTAGTATAATTATTAGTATTATAATTACTATTATAATTATTATTATTGTAATATTATTACTATTATTAATTATTATTAGTATTATTATAATAATTGTTATTAATAATATTATTTATACCTATTATTATTATTATTATTACTATTATAATAATAATATTATAATAATAATAATAATTATTATTATTTTATTATTATTATAATAATTATTTTTATTATTATTATAATTATTATTACTTTTGTTATTATTATTATTATTATTATTGTTATAATAATAATAATAATTATTATTATTATTATTATTATTATTATGATTAGTAGTAGTAGTAGTAGTAGTAGTATTAGTAGTATTATAATTATAATAATAATAATTATTATATTATAATAATAATTATTATTATATTATAATTATTATTATTTTGAATTAAAATAAGAATGAATTTGAACTGTATTTGTTTGTTTCCGCCCAAATCAATTAGAATGAATCTAAATCTTTATTATATAAATTACTATTACTATTACTATTATTATTACAACTATTATTATAATTATTATTATTACTATAATAATTATTATTACTATAATTATTATTATTATTATTATTTGTACTATTATAATTATATAATAATAATAATAATAATTATTATTATTATTGTTATTATTAGTCATAATAGTAGTAGTACTTGTGCTTTTTCCCCCAAATTAATTAGAATAAATCTAAATCTTTATTATATAGATTATTATTATTATTATTATTGTAGTAATAATAATAATAATTATTATTATTACTATAATTATAATTATTACTATAATAATAAGTATTATTACTATTACTATTACTATTACTATTACTATTACTATTATTATTATTATTATTATTATTTGTACTATAATAATAATAATAATCAGTACAATTATAATTATAATAATAATTATTATTATTACTACTACTATTATTATTATTATTAGTAGTACTATTATAATAATAATTATTATTATAATAATAATAATTAGTAGTAGTAGTAGAACTATTATAATAATTATTATTAGTAGTAGTATTATAATTTTTATAATAATAATTATTATTAATAATATTATTATTAGTAGTAGTCGTAGTAGTTGTACTTGTGCTTTTTCCTCCAAATCAATTAGAATGAATCTAAATCTTTATTATATAGATTACTATCACTATTATTATTATAGTAATAATAATAATTATTATTACTATAATTATTATTATTACTATAATTATTACTATAATAATAAGTATTATTATTATTATTATTATTATTATTTGTACTATTATAATAATAATTAGTACTATTATTATTATTATTATTATTATTATTATTATTATTATTAGTAGTAGTAGTAGTAGTAGTAGTAGTACTATAATAATAATAATAATTAGTAGTAGTACTACTATTATAATAATTATTATTATTATTATTATTACTATTATTAGTAGTAGTAGTAGTACTATTATAATAATAATTACTATTAGTAGTAGTACTATTATAATAATAAATATTATTATTATTTGTTTGTGTGTGTGAAGAAGTGTGGAGAGAGAGATTTTGTGTGAAAGCATGAGAGAGTATGGTGTAGGGGTGAATTTGATTTGGGCAGGAAGAAATATGAGCCTTTAGATTAAGTTGGAAGAATTAAGTTACAATGAATCTGAACCGTCCTTGTGCTTTGTCAAATGAAAGATTTAAAAATAGGTTCAATTTTATTATATACATTATATTATTAGTACTATTATAATAATAATTATTATTATTATTATTATTATTATTATTAGTAGTAGTAGTAGTACTTGTGCTTTTCTGCCCAAATCAATTAGAATGAATCTAAATCTTTATTATACAGATTACTATTACTATTACTATTATTATTATTATTTGTACTATTATAATAATAATTAGTACTATTATAATTAAAATAATTATTATTATTACTATTACTATTATTATTATTAGTAGTAGTAGTACTATTATAATAATAATAATTATTAGTAGTAGTAGTACTAGTATAATAATTATTATTATTATTATTTGTTTGTGTGTGTGAAGAAGAGAGGAGAGAGAAAGATTTTGTGTGTGAGCATGAGAGAGTATGGTGTAGGGGTGAATTTGATTTGGGCTGGAAGAAATATGAACCTTTAGATTAAATTGGAAAAATTAAGTTATAATGAATCTGAGCCGTCCTTGTGCTTTGTCAAATGAAAGATTCAAAATAGATTCTGTTTTATTATATAGATTACTAATTTTCAAATACAACAAGTTCATAAGTTAAATAAGAATAAGGTTAGTCATACCTGTGAAATATAATCGATTTTGTTAGAATGATATTATAGCGCTATTACACCATCAAAACAAAAGTATGATTTTTTTATCTTTTATTTCTAAATACTTAATAGCTAAGTTGAAAGTACAAACTTAAAAAAAAAAAACCTTGAGTATTATTCTAGTGAACTGGACTAGTGGAGTAGTATTCAATATGGCTGGATAACACTTTTGACCTTCTAAATTATCACCCACTTTTAAAGTCGTCCATAAAATATATTTTTCAGCAATTGGGTTCTTAAATTGGCATTTTGTATCGATTTTGTTCATTTTTTCCGATTTGAACTCAACCTGGCCTATTTTGACCCAACCCGACCCAGTTTGATCTAACTCCAAATTTTAATTTTTAAAAATAAAATATTGTTTTAAAAATAATAATTTTATTTAATATTTAATATTCAAAAATGAGTATAATTTCACAAAATATAGATTAAAAAAACCTAAAGTTATTTTTTTAAAAAAATATAAATTATTTTTATGAAAATTTACACATCTTTAAAAAATAAAATAAAATATTTTGTTTTATGAAAATAAAGTTTTATTTTTTTGAATCTATATTTTATAAAAATTTACTCAAATTTTTAAAAAATTAAAAATTTTCTAATTTTTTTTCATGAAAATAATAAATTTTTTAAAAACTTTTTAATTTATTTTAAAAAAAAATTGAATCAGACTTTTTTATTTATCTTTTATGGTTTTTTTTATTTTAATTACAATTTTTAGTTTTTGTTTTTAAAAATTCTAATATTAAGAATACATATAATAATGGTAAAGATATTAACTTTTTTTTTTCCCTAAAAATAAAGTTTTGCATAACAAAGAAAAAAAATCTATTTTTTTAAATAAAGTTTATTTTTTTTACTGTGTCCGCTACTTCAACTAGCGAAAGACGAATTAGATATTTAAATATCAGCCTTTAATTTGTTTAATGTATGGTGAAGATGTTATTTGCCCATTTTCTATCCATAATAAATTCATGTTATGAATTATTTTTCATATAAGTGGGGCTGCGGGTAAAATTTTTGTAAATAAAAAGAAAACAAGTGGGACCACTCTCTTTTAAAAATTTTCAAAATGACGTACTTTTAATAAAGAAGTGCTATTTAAGGAGGAATGCTAGATGAGGGGAATGCTCTTGATCCTTACTAATATATATACGGTAAGGATCAAGAGCATTATTCTTAAATAGCATTCTTCCTTAAATAACATTCTTTTATTAAAACTACGTCGTTTTGGAGGGACGCGGAGGTATTTTTGTAATTACGCGGTGGCATTGTATTTACAAAAATGCCACCGCGCCCTCCAAAATGACGTAATTTTAATAAAAGAATGCTATTTAAGGAGAAATTCTATTTAAGGAGAATGCTCTTGATCCTTACTAATATATATACGGTAAGGATCAAGAGCATTCCTCTTTAAATATCATTCTTTTATTAAAACTACGTCGTTTTGGAGGGACGCGGAGACATTTTTATAAATACGCGGTAGCATTGTATTTATAAAAATGCCACAGCGTCCCTCCAAAACGGCGTAGTTTTAATAAAAGAATGCTATTTAAGGATGAATGCTATTTAAGGATGAATGCTATTTAAGGAGAATGTTTTTGATCCTTACTAATATATATACGGTAAGGATCAAGAGCATTCTCCTTAAATAATATTACTCCTTAAATAACATTCTTTTATTAAAACTACGTCGTTTTGGAGGGACGCGGAGATATTTTTATAAATGCGCGGTGGCATTGTATTTATAAAAATGTCACCGCGTCTCTCCAAAACGACGTAGTTTTAATAAAAGAATGCTATTTAAGGAGGAATGCTATTTAAGGAGAATGCTCTTGATCCTTACTAATATATATACAGTAAGGATCAATAGCATTCTCCTTAAATAACATTCTCCTTAAATAACATTTCTCCTTAAATAACATTTTTTTTATTAAAACTACGTCGTTTTGGATGGACGCGGAGGCATTTTTGTAAATACGTGGTGGTATTGTATTTACAAAAATGCCACCGCGTCCCTCCAAAACGACGTAATTTTAAAAAAAGAATGCTTTTTAAGGAGGAATGCTATTTAAGGAAAATGCTCTTGATCCTTACTATATATATATATATATATATATATATATATTACTCCATTATATTGAAACTTTTATATGTTTTAAATATTAACTAAGATAATATGAACAAATAAAATATAAATGAATATTTTAATAACTACATAGATATAGTGAAACTTGTCCATATAAATGAATCTTTTAATAAATTTTTAATCTCTTTATAATTATTGTGAGATAACGACGTCTGTCCTAAAGAGGGAAAATATATATCCACATAATGAATGCCATGAAGATGGAAGTGACTACATTAAAAGAGAATTATTATTTTCGAAATCTTCTTTAATTATCACACAATAATGTTTTCTTCACATACACACATACATGCTTTTTAAAAAGAAATACTAGCAGAAATTAAAAACTAAACCACAGAGAGAGGATTAATTAAGAACATTACAAGCTTTTACAAGGGTAGAGCAAGAATTAGAAAACGAAGAACACTAAACAACCGAGAAGAGAACCCCACAATTGTAGTGAAAATGCTTGTTTACGAATTGCCAATGAATTCAGGTTTTGTGGTTTTGGGATTGGGACATGTGGCAGATCTTCTGATTTTGGGAGTGGGAGTTCATGTGGGAGTACTTCAACGGTATATCTCAGCTGCCCCATGGCCCGGATCCTCTTAATCTCAACTCCTTCTATCTCTAGCTTCCGAGAGCTTAGGTGAACTTGTGTCAACCCACCTTCATGAAGCTGAGCATGGAATTGTTTGAGTCAATAAGAGGAAGGCTACCAGTGATCACAGTCTTACAGAGCAAATATATTGCATTATCTTAGACATGTTTTTGATTGATAATAAGAAGAGAACAAGGATTTAATTTCGTGGGGATAGGTTGCTTATCTTATTGAGTGGATATATATATATATATATATATATATATATATATATATATATATATATATATATATATATATATATACGGTCCGGATCAAGTGCATACCCCTTATCTTACTCACCCGTGCTCACCCCCCTTTCGTCGCTAAAAGTATAGATGAAAGTTGTATGACCGAAACCGTCGCCTAAAGGGGGGTGAGCACGGGTGAGTAAGATAAGGGGTATGCACTTGATCCTTGCTATATATATATATATATATATATATATATATATATATATATATATATATATAGTCGTTGTTGGAAAAATACGAATAAATATAGGATTCAACTGTCAAATAAAAGAAGGGCAGAAATAAACTTATTGATTTAGAGCGAATAATTTTGAGCAAAGACGTGCGGTACACTGTCCTTAAGTAAAAATTTCGCCCTTCGGAGAACTTTTCTCGGTGCTAAGGTCACTGGCGAAATCCTACTCTAGGATTCAACGACTTTTCACTCAACTAACCAACACTTGAAATAGTTGAATGAGCCAGGAACAACTTCTAATTTTCTCTTTGTTGGTTTATATACTTTGTGGTTTTAATAATGATAATATTTATATGGGCTTAATTGATTTTATATTGACTTATAATTGGGTCATGTTATTCTAATATGTTTATGCATATTAATTATATAATATATAATAGTTTGCATGGGTTATTGCATGGATTAATCACATTGGATCATGCATATAATTATATAATATATAATAGTTTGTATGGGTTATTGCATGGATTAATCACTTTGTTTCCTAGCTCACGAAAGTTACTGCAGTATTGGATTGAGTAAATCAAGTTGGTTATTTTTGTCACATGCTTTAAGTTTTTATATAGAATATATATCCAATCCTGATTTGCTTTGGAGACTAATTCAAATTGGAGTATTTTAAGGAGATTAAAAATCTGTTTAATATTCCTTAAATTTCTCATATTTAATTGTGGGATTATATCCTTCTAATATATATATATATATATATATATATATATATATATATATATATATATATATATATATATATTGAGCTACCAATTTATACGTAATTGGGAGATCTTTTAGGAATTGGTTTTATTAAGGATTCTTATTTAAAGTTGATGGAGCTATTATTTTGTCACATGATAAAACAGTAATTACTATTTTTAAGGGATCTTGGTAATTGCTAATAGGACTCTTTCAACTAGTATTTGAATCCTAATTGACTTCTTCATAGCTGAATTTTCTTATCTACTGATGTTATCTTTGGTAACGTGGATCTCCTATTTCAATCAAAAAGATATAGACATTGCAGGAGGATTTGGAAGGGTACATAGACGTTACTCTCTTCTTTATATATATACTGTTTACACGGCTTCAAGAAATAGACAATTCAAGACTACTGAGAAGAAACTCTTCAAGCTATACTTTCATCTATACTTTAAGCGACGGACAACATATAGCGTCGCTAAAAGTATAGACGACGGTTGTATGACCGAAACCGTCGCCTAAAGGGGGGTGAGCACGGGTGAGTAAGATAAATGGTATGCACTTGATACTTGTTATATATATATAGTAGTCGTTGTTGGAAAAATACGAATAAATATAGGATTCAACTGTCAAATAAAAGAAGGGCAGAAATAAACTTATCGATTTAGAGCGAATAATTTTGAGCAGAGACGTGCGGTACACTGTCCTTAAGTAAAAATTTCGCCCTTCGAAGAATTTTTCTCGGTGCTAAGGTCACTAACGAAATCCTACTCCAGGATTCAACGACTCTTCACTCAACTAACCAGCACTTGAAATAGTTGAATGAGCCAGGAATAACTTCTAATTTTCTCTTTGTTGGTTTATATACTTTGTGGTTTTAATAATGACAATATTTATATGGGCTTAATTGATTTTATATTGACTTATAATTGGGTCATGTTATTCTAATATGTTTATGCATATTAATTATATAATATATAATAGTTTGCATGAGTTATTGCATGGATTAATTACATTGGATCATGCATATTAATTATATAATATATAATTGTTTGCATGGGTTATTGCATGGATTAGTCACTTTGTTTCCTAGCTCACGAAAGTTACTGCATTATTGGAGTGAGTAAATCAAGTTGGTTATTTTTGTCACATGCTTTAAGTTTTTATATAGAATATATATCCAATTCTGATTTGCTTTGGAGACTAATTCAAATTGGATTATTTTAAGGAGATTGAAAATCTGTTTAATATTCCTTAAATTTCTCATATTTAATTGTGGGATTATATCCTTCCAATATATATATATATATATATATATTGAGCTACCAATTTATACGTAATTGAGAGATCATTTAGGAATTGGTTTTTATTAAGGATTCTTATTTAAAGTTGATGGAGCTATTATTTTGTCACATGCTAAAATTGTAATTGCTATTTTTAAGGGATCTTGGTAATTGCTAATAGGACTCTTTCAACTAGTATTTGATTCATAATTGACTTCTTCATAGCTGAATTTCCTTATCTACTGATGTTATCTTTGGTA
The DNA here is from genome assembly GCA_020205505.1 of Panax japonicus. Lineage (NCBI taxonomy): Eukaryota > Viridiplantae > Streptophyta > Magnoliopsida > Apiales > Araliaceae > Panax > Panax japonicus. The sequence goes on along the minus strand of CM035101.1, from coordinate 51,523,787 downwards.
ACGTGGATCTCCTATTTCAATCAAAAAGATATAGACGTTGCAGGAGGATTTGGAAGGGTACATAGCCGTTACTCTCTTCTTTATATATATACTGTTTACACGGCTTCAAGAAATACACAAGACTACTGAGCAGAAACTCTTTAAGCTTTCCAAGATACACATCAATTATCATATCATTATTTTAGTCTTGGTTTACAGTGTTCTTGTATTCTTTATTTCATATCTATTGTAAACATAGTACAAGTCTAGGTTGGCTTTGGGTTTTTATTTTAGTAATATTCAGTCTATACAACGAAGCTATCAAAGTCTCAGAGGTGAGAGATGTTGCAGAGGTCCAAAGGGGGCAGAGGTGTCCAATCGATCGTCTTTGTAACAGGGAGTTTTATTGTCTTTGTAATTGCAAAATATTATTTTAATAAAGTGAGTCTCCAATCCTAGTTGGGATTGGACATGGATTAGGCCACTAGAGTAGAGGATAGGGGCTGAACCACGTAAAAATCTCGGTGTGATTTACTACCTTTTTGCTTCTGTTTTTAGCTTTAATATTCTGCAATTTTGTTGTTTGCGTCGAAAAAGTTTTACACTAATCCGGACATGTATTAGCTATCCGTTTTTAACAGTTAAGAATATAACTAATACGGACTGGGTTAGACCGTCCGATTATAGTCTGCTATAGTAAACTTTAAAAATTGGCCACTGTAGACCACATCTAAGTATTTACACCTATTCACCCCCCTCTAGGTTTGCTTTATTATAGAATTACATTTGGTATCAAAGCAAGGCTCTACTAATATTGATCTTTGCAGGTCGTAGGGAAAGATCCTATGGCACACCTCAATTTTCAAGAAGGTTAATCCACAAGCCGACCACCTTTGTTGCTCGGAAGTGAAAACTTCAACTTTTGGAAGTTTAGAATGATGATTTATCTCAAACGAGACCCATGGGAATGGTGGGTTGTTGAAAATGGCCCTGTCATTCCAAGACATGATGATGGAAAACCGAAGACTCTCATGGAAATAGATTCAAATGAATCATACATGGTATCCTACGACTCCAAAGCCATGAACACGCTGCTACGTGGGATGATTCAAGCTGAAATTGACAAAGTTTCTGCATTCACAACTGCTAAAGAAATATGGGATACAATCATCATGAGCCATGAGGGAACTATAAAGGTAAAAGAAGTCAAATTAAGTATGCTAATGCAAGAATATGAACTTTTCAGGTTAGAGAAGAATGAATCCATCAAAGAAGCTCAAGCTAGATTCCTCACTCTTATGAAATCTCTAAGCATGCTCAGCCGGAAAATTGATCAAAGGGAGATAAATAGAAAGATACTTAGAGTCATGCCCAAACGGTTCACACCAAAAGTTACAACTCTTCAAGACTCAACTATAATCAGTACGATGGAAACTCTAACTTTGTTTGGAGAACTTGAAGAATTTGAAAACCAACTAAAGAGGTATAATGAAGAAGATAAAGGACCTAAAAGGAAGACCTTAGCTCTTCAAAGCTACATATAAGATGATGATGAAGACTCAGATGAAGAAATAGCTATGATGTCCCGAAATTTGAGAGAGCTAATTAGAAATAAGAATAAATCAAAGTTTCAAGGCAAGACATTCAACAACAAGAAAGATGCCAAACAAAAGCCACAAGAAGATAACTATTTTGAATGTGGAAGGCCCGAACATTTCAAGAGAGACTGTTTCCAATTAAAAAGGAAGAACAAAGCAAACAATTCAAAAGGAAAGGCGTTAATGACATGGAGCGATAATGAGTCCAATCATGACGAGGAAGAAGATGAAACTACTCAACTGTGTTTCACTAGATTATGCAATCAAGAATCATCTGAGGTAAACTCTGAACTTGGTGATATTACTATTTCTGATTATCTAGTTTTAAAAAATGAAAATATTCGTATTAAAGAGAAAAATGTTCATTTAAAAAATTGGATAAATGATTTAATGAAAGAGGTAGAAACATTAATTGAAGAAAAACAAGAAATAGTTAAAGATTGCACATCAAGTGAAGTATCTAAGTTAAATGCTAAAATTGATTATCTTGATAACTATAATAAAATTCTATATAATCGTGCAAACAAATTAAATGAAGAATTTAATGATCTTAAAAACGAAAATGATGTTTTAAAAGAAAGTTTGAAAATGAGAGATACTTGTATTGATGCTTTTAATGATGGAAAAATATTAAACATGCAAAATAATAATGAGGAAGAAATAATTTCATTGAAAAAGGATCTTGCAAAATTTGTTCAAGAAGAAGAGAATTTAAATATAATGTTAGGTGCTCAAAGGTCAAGTCTAGATAAACAAGGAATTGTGTACAATCCTGTTAAGAACATTACAAGCACTACTAATAAAATTAGAATAATAAATAATAAACCAAGGAACAAGCCTCTTTATTGCTCACCTTTTGTTACTTGCAAAAATTGTGGTTTAAAAGGACATTTTGATACAAACTGTAATAAAATTAAAATAAAACATGTTTGGGTAAAGAAAAGAGATTTAATTGCTACTAACAATACCGGACCCAAACAGATTTGGGTACCAAAATGATGAGCTACTTCTTTGTTTTGTAGGTGTGTTTTAAAGCTAAAGTACCATCACATAAATGGGTGCTAGACAGTGGATGTTCTAGACACATGACGGATGATAGTTCTAAATTCATCTCACTAACTACTAAGAAGGGAGGAACTGTTACCTTTGGAGATGACACCACATGCCAAATCGTCGGTAAAGGTAAAATTGGAAATGGTAAGGTTTTCATTGATAATGTTCATTGTGTTGAAGGATTAAAATATAATTTAATTAGTGTAAGTCACTAATGGATAGTGGACATAAAGTAATTTTTGAAAAAGATAAATGTGCTATTATTCATGCTTCTCACAATATTCCTTTAATTACTCAAAGGGAAGGTAATATTTATACAATTAATTTTGAAAATCAAAATGAAGATATTTGCCTAACTGCTATTCAAGATCAAACTATTCTTTGGCATAGAAGGTTAGGACATGTGCATATGGAATTGATTAACAAATTAGCTACCAAGAACCTTGTCAAAGGATTGCCAAAGCTAAAATATGAAAAGATAGGGATCTGTAATGCATGTCAGTTAGGTAAGCAAGCAATTAGCAATCATATTACTTGATGAATTGAGTAAGAAATATAAGAATGCAGTGCATTAACACTGATGTCTTTGGACTATATGAAACAATGTATAGAGTGAATATAACTTGATTCACAGGAATTTGGTGAAATAAAAATTTCTATGAACCATCTTCCTTATTATGAAACAGTAATCATATTACTCATACTACAAACTCGAATTAAAAGTTGTTCTACGCGATTTGGCACATTTTGGCCTTGCGCTATACCTGGAATTCATGAGCGCTCTAGAAAATCTGTCTTATTTTCATAAGAGGCGGCCCCACCTCTACACTAATATAGGTGTTTCCATCAAATGTGTTCTACAGTTAAACACATCACCCAACAAGACTATGGAAAACATTAAGAGTATATAACTCAATCTCTAACACTGTAGAATTACACTATCCTACACCATAGGGATGAACTCAAAAATGTATAAGATGGATAGTGTCTCAACCAATCAACTAATGACTTGTTGTTACCCATATGAACCTATTTCCTGGGATTACCATTCATATAGGTTGGGTTACCATCACTGTTGATTTCTGTAATAGACAGTAGTTCCATCCCCCTCGATGTATTGCTCACTAGCCTCTTGCTTAGTGGCTTTGTCAGAGGATCCGCAAGATTTAACTCTAACAAAATTAGGGGATATAATCCCATCACATAACAGTTGTCTCACAATATTATGTCTTAGGCATATATGCCTACTCTTGCCATTATAGCTCTTATTCTTATCTCTGCCTATAGCATCTTGGCAATTACAATGTAGAGATACGGATAGAACTGGCCTCGTCCACAAAGGAATATTTCCCAAAAGATTTCTGAGCCACTTTGCTTCAGAACCTACATTCTCTAAGGCAATAAACTCAGACTCCATAGTAGAGCGAGCTATACAAGTCTGTTTAGAAGACTTCCAAGAAACTGCTCCTCCTCCTAAGGTAAATTTGTAGCCACTCGTGGATTTGATTTCATCTGAATCAGAGATCCAGTTGGCATCACTATAGCCCTCAAGAACTGCAGGATTACCGCAATAATACAAACCAAATCCAATAGTACCTCGCAGATACTTGAGTATTCTACATAAAGCAGTCGGGCAAAGGTACAAAAATACCCCTGATGTTTATCCCGATATCCCACTTACACCCTAAACTATTTTTTTTCCAAAAGTACCCTTAATGTTACAAAATTCAGCCCAATTATGCCCCTCCCATTAACAGACTTGCCACCGAGGTAAACAGAGCAGACACGTTGACAAAATTTACTGACGGAGCAAAAATAATTTTTTTTCCTCTTTCTCACATTTTCCCTTAATTCTTTAATCTCATAAAGCTCAGCCCCACTGCTGAACCACCACTAATGCCATCGCAAAAGTCATCCCCAAATTCTCCAATCCCGCTAATTCCCCTCCTCATTCTGGCGAATTTCATCAAGTTCAATCAAACTCCTACAAATTTACTTCCAGTGTTGTCCAAATTTTATATCACACCAATAGAATGTCATGTAATCTGTCACAGCGCTTTCCATAAACAAAACTCTAATCTTCAATTACAATCACTATAAACAAGGAAGAAAAGATATATAAGAAGGAAAAACCAGAGATCACAACAGAATTTTGTTTACACTTGTCCCTAAATATTAGGGTTTTAAAAGAACAACAACAATTTTAATCCCTCAATGATAGAAAAAGACCAAAAAAAATGAAATCGCCTAATTGAATATGAATATACACATTCAAAAACATATATTTTCAGATGAAAAAAAGAAAATAAGAGACCTCTTTAGAATGGTGAAGACACTCGAGATAATCTTCACGGAGAAGAACGCAATCTTTGGATTCTCTACAACAAGACATACACTAGCTAAAGTCCATCCAAAAGTCATAACACCTTCATTTTTTCCTTGTTATTCCCTAACCTGACACCATCTCTCTCTTTAGCTGTCTGCTCCAACTCCAGGTAGAAGAAGATGCTTTAAGTGGATCGGATGAACCGGATTCGATTCCCCAACCCGACGCCATCTCTCTCTTTAGCGGCATGAAATCCTAACCTTTATATTCGGGTCAACAACAATTAGGTTTTGACAATCTTCTAAAGCTTCATTAATTAGCCGAGTCAATGAATTTGTTGAGGTGGGTTTGGAAACAGAGGGGCTACGGTTGATATATATTCGATGTTGATTACCATTTGGAGATTGGAATCGGAAGGGGAGGAAGACGATGGGGTTTGGGTGGGGTTTTTCAAGTCACGGTGATGACGATGGTGGAGACGGAGGGTGCAGGTGGTGGCGACGCCATTTTGGTGATGGAAATGAGAATCTGCAGAAGACAAAAATGAAGGAGATGGGGGAAGAAAGAGAAAATAATATAATTGGTTTTTAAATATTATTTTTGCCACGTGTCAGTAAAATTAGTTCCTTTTCATGTCTGGTCAGCAAAATTAGATGAGGTGGCACGTCTGTTAATAGGAGGGGTAGAGTTGACCTCAAATTTGTAACATCAAGGGTACTTTTGAAAAAAAAAATTAAGTTCAGGGTGGAAGTGGGATTTCTGGGAAAATATCAGGGGTATTTTTGGATCTTTGCCCTAAAGCAGTCTAATGATCCTTATTAGGATTATGAATGTATCTGCTGAGTCTATTAACTACATATTAGCAGTTATAGAACCAATTTTCCTTCCTTTTTTTTGGGGTTAGGTAACATTACCTTAGCAAGACACCCCCACATATTAAGATATTTCTTGACTTATCACTTTAGTATGAATGAATTAAACTGAGAGGTTCAGATTCTCTAACTAATATTGATTGCCATATTTTTTTAGTAGTTTTGCCTGTAGTGCAGGGATGATTCGATGATGTGTATTATTTATTGAGATGAGTCTCAACAATGAAATATTAATTCATGGATGTGATAATAATGAATATCTTTGGCCGTAGTGCAAAGATGATTTAATGATTACGAGCAGGAATTGTGATTTGGTATAACCATGATTTTTGATGTTTCAGGTGAAGACAGGTGATGAAAATTATCTTCGTCATGGGTACGAAGAGGAATTTAGAATCACAATTGTGATTATGAGTTATTCACATGATCGTGGACGATAATTGTTGATTGATGTTATAGGGATAAAACATTATTGGTGGACTTACATAGAGAAGATAATAGACCTTATGATCTATTTGACTCTTCTAATGGATTGCTCGTTCTGCTGCAACTATGGTTGAAAATTTTTATCATCTACCAAATGTTCTAAATCTCAGATTTATTATTGATGAAAGCTATTGATAATTTAATTATCTTTAGTCATGATATTCTTTACTGGGCTAGTTGTGCTCACCATTTCTACTTCAGAATTCCTTTCAGGTAATAAGAGTGTTGCCTTAAGAGTGTTGCCGAGTCGAGCGGGAATAACTGGGGAATAGAAAAGTGGTCTCGAGCTGTGGAGGTTCTCCCTAAACAGTATAGAAAAGTGTGTTGTATTCTATACAACATTTATTAGTTATATTTGGTGAATTAAATAGGGTGAGGTGAACCCAACTTTGGAAGGGTGTTTTGCCACTATCATACAAGATGTCTAATGACATACAACCTCGTGTTATCATAAGACATGGTTATGCACATCCACTTGCTGAGTATATCTACGGGCACTACCTATATGATCTTGGAGTTTCTTTGAAATATAATATTCACTTGGAGACAGTGGAGATAGTCATATGTCAAGAGAAGACTCACCATTGAAAAGAAGATGATAGTAATTTTCTCGTTTTTTATTGGGGTCTATTGGGTCAACCAAGGATAAATCTGTGGCCATATGATATCTATTATAACCTAGACGTATGGCCTCCCATTTACGAAGGTTTCCTTGACCACTTCCCAAAGATTTTAATTTCTAAAACAGTTTTTGACTATACTTTTATGTAAAGTACCATCGTAAGGTTGTGGTCGAGGCAGCATGAGAGTTACATATATTTGTATTAAAACTCACAGTTAACTGTGGTCGTATTCTATACGACAGCTCAACAGTTGTATAAATGAAGTTGTATTTGAATTTTGTACCATGTATCTGGCGACTCAGAATGAGTGATGTATACCTAATTTTGGGGGCGTCACAGTTGGTATCAGAGCTTAGGGATATGGTCGCTGGCAGAGATAAGAGTCTAGAACTAGGAGGGGAGAGACGAGTTATATACTTCGCTAGTGTGTGACTTACCTAAGCTGAAATTGTTTACTTGATAAGTTGACAAATTGTGATATGTCAATTAACCTTTATTTTGAAGATATATTCTAGAATGATATCTGAAATATAGGAGATGAGCAATGGAAAAATCATGATACAGATGATATAACCGGGAAGGTAAAATCCGAAAAGAAAGCAAGGTATTCTCATCTCTTCGAATATCAGATACGTACATAAATTTCGAGGGCGAAATTTCATAAGGAGGGGTGATTGTGAGACCCCGAATTTTATGAAATAAAAGTATTCAATTTTTCTATTTTGGTAAATAGTTAAATTGATAAAAGTTTAAAGTTAAGGGTAATATGTGAATTTTTTTTTGCAAAGTAACCAAGTTGATATAAAATATTCCATTCTATATTATTCTGTCGGAATATCCTGTCTGTGCGTTTACGCCGGACTTGGTTTCATTATTTATTATTTTATTGGCAATAACCTCTCTGTGCAGTCTATCGCACGCATGATGAATCCTTCTATTATTTTATTCTTTATTATCCTGTTGGAATAACCTGTCTATGTGGATTACCACATGCATGGTGAATGATCCTTTGAATTTCATTCCTTATTAAATTGTGGAAATGATTTGTTTACGTGGATTATGATGAAAGTCATAATAAAAATATTGGACTGATGAAAATCATGGGTATATATGGTATTAGTAAGTGTTATGATGAGTTATGTTGGTTATTATGTGAAAACATGAAAGTTTCTTAGAAATCATAAAGGGTTGAAAAGTCAGATTTTGGTGAAAATAGAACATGAAATTCAATTGACCATATCTCCTATTATATTTCGAATTTTTGAGTGTGGTCACGTTCTAGAGTTAGGTCTATGAGTTTTATAACTTATCCAAGTGGAATCACTGGAAAAGGTGTTGTAGATTGTCGTGTGGACTGATTTTAGCAAAGTACGAAAAACTCCAAAATATAAAAAAGGTTGCTGCCACAAGTTTAAAAGGGCTGTTTCGGCCACTTAATTTGTGAGAAAAATTCTGGCCTTTTGGGACATGAAAGCATATGGTATAAAGTATCTCCTGTCCAAAAATGAGCTTTTTCCGACCTAAAATGAGCAAGTTATGACCATTTTAATATTTAGGTTTCTCCGACGAAAAATGCTATAACCGGAGTTCTATAACTCCAATGACCATGAAATTTAAACTAGAAGCTCACGTTAACATTTCTAAGATCTTGTCAAGATTTGGGAATTTCTGGAGTTAACCATGAGGTAGCTAATTTCTTAAGGAATTAATTAAAAATTAATTTTGAAAAATAGTAAATGAATTTTAAAAAATGTCAAGAAAAATATATGTTCAATATGGGAGTATATTATGCTAAATCTCAGAAAAGAATAATTTTTGGGACTGATTTGATATTTTTCATGAAAATAGTTTAGCTACGAACATATGAGTTAAATATGTTATGTGGAGTTGAAAAATTGGTAAATAAGATTTTATGACTTGAGATTCCTATATAGTGCATATGAAGATTTTTGATGAGGGATTTGATCATTAATGATGAAATCTTAAGAGTATGACATTTTTGAATGATTAAATGCATTTTTGGGAAAAGTGTAAACAATTAAATGTAATTGTTTATAAGTTTAAGAAGTGATTAAAATAGTGTTATAGTATTAAAAGTATTAGATTATGATTTTATTAAGTGATTGATAATGTCTGAATAAATTTAAAATCTTTAATATGTATCCTTGATTTAGTTTGATTAATGCTTATAATATTGTTATCATCTTCATATTTATAATATGTTGAAAGTCATCTGTGGCCTGTAGTGCATAGATGGAGTTGGTATGATTATGACCAGGGATTATTCGGTATAATCATGACCGTAATGTTGCAAATGATGTGGAAAAAAGTCCTCCTTGGCCCATAGTGCATTGATGGACAATTTTTGGTATGATTATGGCTATGGATTCTCTTCGGCCAAGGGTGCAAAGATGAATTGTTTTATAGCATGATCAGGACCGTTGATAAAAACACGATTATCTTTGGCCTGTAGTGCATGGATAATTTGTGGTTGTGATACTAATGAAAAAGTCCTCATTGGCCCGTAGTGCATTGATGGACAATTTTTGGTATGATTATGGCTATGGATTCTCTTCGGCCAAGAGTGCAAAGATGAATTGTTTTATGGAATGATCAGGACCGTTGATGAAAACACGATTATCTTTGGCACGTAGTGCATGGATAATTCGTGGTCGTGATACTAAAGAATGTCCTTGGCCTGTAGTGCAGGGATGATTCGATGATGTGTATTATTTATTGAGCTTAGTCTCAACAATGAAATATTAATTCATGGATGTGATAATAATGAATATCTTTGGCCGTAGTGCAAAGATGATTTAATGATTATGAGCAGGAATTGTGATTTGGTATAACCATGATTTTTGATGTTTCAGGTGAAGACAGGTGATGAAAATTATCTTCATCATGGGTACGAAGAGGAATTTAGAATCACAATTGTGATTATGAGTTATTCACATGATCGTGCACGAGAATTGTTGATTGATGTTATAGGGATAAAACATTATTGGTGGACTTTTAACATAGAGAAGATAATAGACCTTATGATCTATTTGACTCTTCTAATGGATTGCTCGTTCTGCTGCAACTATGGTTGAAAAGTTTTATCATCTACCATATGTTCTAAATCTCTGATTTATTATTGATGAAAGCTATTGATAATTTAATTATCTTTAGTCATGATATTCTTTACTGGGCTAGTTGTGCTCACCATTTCTACTTCTGAATTCCTTTCAGGTAATAAGAGTGTTGCCGGGTCGAGCGGGAATAACAGGGGAATAGAACAGTAGTCTCTATCTGTGGAGGTTCTCCCTAAACAGTATAGAAAAGTGTGTTGTATTCTATACAACATTTAGTAGTTATATTTGGTGAATCAAATAGGGTGAGGGGAACACAACTTTTGAAAGGTGTTTTGCCACTATCATACAAGATGTCTAATGACATACAACCTCGTGTTATCATAAGACAGGGTTTTGCGCATCCACTTGCTGAGTATATCTACGGGCACTGCCTATATGATCTTGGAGTTTATTTGAAATATAATATTCACTTGGAGACAGTGAAGATAGTCATATGTCAAGAGAAGACTCACTATTGAAAAGAAGATGATAATAATTTTCTCATTTTTCTTTGGGGTCTATTGGGCCAACCAAGGATAATTCTGTGGCCATATGATATCTATTATAACCTAGACGCATGGCCTCCTATGTACGAAGGTTTCCTTGACCACTTCCCAAAGATTTTAATTTCTAAAACAGTTTTTGACTATACTTTTATGTAAAGTACCATCGTAAGGTTGTGGTCGAGGCAGCATGAGAGTTACATATATTTGTATTAAAACTTACAGTTAACTGTGGTCTTATTCTATACGACAGCTCAACAGTTGTATAAATGAAGTTGTATTTGAATTTTGTACCATGTATCTGGCGACTCAGAATGAGTGATGTATACCTAATTTTGGGGGCGTCACAGTTGGTATCAGAGCTTAGGGATATGGTCGCTGGCAGAGATAAGAGTCTAGAACTAGGAGGGGAGAGACGAGTTATATACTTCGCTAGTGTGTGACTTACCTAAGCTGAAATTGTTTACTTGATAAGTTGACAAATTGTGATATGTCAATTAACCTTTATTTTGAAGATATATTCTAGAATGATATCTGAAATATAGGAGATGAGCAATGGAAAAATCATGATATAGAGGATATAACCGGGAAGGTAAAATCCGAAAAGAAAGCAAGGTATTCTCATCTCTTCGAATATCAGGTACGTACATAAATTTCGAGGACGAAATTTCATATGGAGGGGTGATTGTGAGACCCCGAATTTTATGAAATAAAAGTATTCAATTTTTATATTTTGGTAAATAGTTAAATTCATAAAATTTTAAAGTTACGGCTTATATGTGAATTTTTTTTTGTAAAGTAAGCAAGTTGATATAAAATATTCGTTGTGTCGGGGAATATCCGTACGACGGTACAATCATTGGTGGACCCACAATGGAAATATTGTCGGATTGAGAAAACGACAAAAATATTTTTATGAAAATAACGACGGAAGTTTTACCGTTAACTGTTGAAACACCCGGTGTTAAAAGTATAGTAATACGCGTAGTTGCACAGTAACACACTGTATTGATTATTGATGCTTATGTGATTAGTCACTCAGTTTTATTTTATTGGTATTATTAATGTTATAAAACAGAAAAGCTTTTTATATAAAACAGAATACTTTTATAAAGTTATTCTATAAATAGAATATATTATATTCTATTATGCATAGTATTTTGCATAGTAAATTTTTTTTATATAAAACAGAATACTTTTATAAAGTTATTCTATAAATAGAATATATTATATTTTATTATGTATAGTGTTGTATAGTGTCTGCATATTATTTTGCATAGTAAAATCTTTTTATATAAAACAGAATACTTTTATAAAGTTATTCGTTTTATTAGATTATAAATAGAATATATTATATTTTATTTAAAAGATTTTGCTTTAAATATGGACCATCAGATTAAAGTAAATCAATCTGAACTGTTCATGAGTTAGTTACTATGCAGTCCATTTTTCTATAAATAGAAACTTATTCCTTCATTATTTTTACGAATTCACTGAAACTCTAGAGAGAAAAACTATAGAGAGTTCTTCTTCTATAATCTTGAGCATATTTCTTTAGAGTTTAAGAAAGCTTTGAGCATAGTACAAGTTTCTTCGAGTATATCCTCGCCTTACCAGTCGGAATACTCTTCTTTCAAAGGTAGGGAATATTATTTGTTGTACTCGTAAGGGGTATTCTTTCTTTCTCATTCATGAAGAGAACTTTTGTTATTCCATTCTTTATTATTTTATTGGAATAACCTATATACGTGGGCTACCCTATACTTGGTGAAATTCTTCAGTTATTCTATTCTTTATTATTCTGTTGGAATATCCTGTCTGTGCGTTTTACGCCAGACCTGGTTCCGTTATTTATTATTCTGGTGGAATATCCTGTCGACCTGGTTCTGTTATTATTATTCTGTTGGAATAACCTGTCTATCCGAAGTACCGTATGCATGGTGATTTCTGTTGTTATTCCATTCTATATTATTCTGTCGGAATATCCTGTCTGTGCGTTTACGCCGGACTTGGTTTCATTATTTATTATTTTATTGGCAATAACCTCTCTGTGCAGTCTATCGTACGCATGATGAATCCTTCTATTATTTCATTCTTTATTATCCTGTTGGAATAACCTGTCTATGTGGATTACCACATGCATGGTGAATGATCCTTTGAATTTCATTCCTTATTAAATTGTGGAAATGATTTGTTTACGTGGATTATGATGAAAGTCATAATAAAAACATTGGACTGATGAAAATCATGGGTATATGTGGTATTAGTAAGTGTTATGATGAGTTATGTTGGTTATTATGTGAAAACATGAAAGTTTCTTAGAAATCACAAAAGGTTGAAAAGTCAGATTTTGGTGAAAATGGAACATGAAATTCAATTGACCATATCTCCTATTATATTTCAAATTTTTGAGTGTGGTCAAGTTTTAGAGTTAGGTCTATGAGTTTTATAACTTATCCAAGTGGAATCACTGGAAAAGGTGTTGTAGATTTTCGTGTGGACTGATTTTAGCAAAGTTCGAAAAACTGCAAAATATGAAAAAGGCTGCTGCCATGATTTTAAAAGGGCTATTTCGGTCACTTAATTTGTGAGAAAAATTCTGGCCTTCTGGGACATGAAAGTATATGGTATAAAGTATCTCCTGTCCAAAAATGAGCTCATTCCGACTTAAAATGAACAAGTTATGACCATTTCAATATTTAGGTTTTTTTTGACGAAAAACGCTATAACTGGAGTTCTATAACTCCAATGACCATGAAATTTAAACTAGAAGCTTACGTTAACATGTGTAAGATCCTGCCAATATCTGGGAATTTTTGGAGTTAACAATGAGGTAGCTAATTTCTTAAGGAATTAATTAGAAATTGATTTTTGAAAAATAGTAAATAAATTTTAAAAAATGTCAAGAAAAATATATGTTCAATATGAGACTATATTATGCTAAATCTCAGAAAAGAATAATTTTTGGGAATTTTTTTTTTTGCAAAGTAAGCAAGTTGATATAAAATATTCGTTGTGTCGGGGAATATTCGATTAGTCGGGGAATATTCTTTTTGTCGGGGAATATCCGTACGACGGTACAATCATTGGTGGACGCAACAACGAAATTATTGTCGGATTGAGAAAACGACTAAAATATTTTTATGAAAATAATGGCGAAAATTTTTCCGTTAATTGTTGAAACACCCGGTGTTAAAAGTACAGTAATACGCGTAATTGCACAGTAGCACACAGTATTGATTATTGATACTTAATTGATAAGTCACTTAGTTTTGTTTTATTGGTATTATTAATATAATAAAACAGAAAAGTTTTTTATTTAAAACAGAATACTTTTATAAAGTTATTCTATAAATAGAATATATTATATTCTATTATGCATAGTATTTTGCATAGTAAAATCTTTTTATATAAAACAGAATACTTTTATAAACTTATTCTATAAATAGAATATATTATATTTTATTATGCATAGTATTGCATAGTATCTGCATAGTGTTTTGCATGGTAAACTCTTTTTATATAAAACAGAATATTTTTATAAAGTTATTCATTTTATTAGATTATAAATAGAATATATTATATTTTATTTAAATGATTTTGCTTTAAATATAGACCGTCAGATTAAAGTAAATCAATCTGGACCGTTCATGAGTTAGTTACTATGCAGTCCATTTTTCTATAAATAGAAGCTTATTCCTTCATTATTTCTTACGAATTCACTGAAACTCTAGAGAGAAAAACTATAGAGAGAGTTCTTCTTCTATAATCTTGAGCGTATTTCTTTAGAGTTTAAGAAAGCTTTGAGCGTATTTCTCCAAGAAACTGCAAGAACGATACTTCAAGAAAGTAAACTGACTAAAAGATTTTGGGCAGAAGCTGTAAGTACTGCATGTTACATTTTAAATAGAGTATTGATTAGACCCATTTTATTAAAAACACCGTATGAGTTACTAAACAAAAGGATCCCTAATATTAATTATTTTAAAGTGTTTGGTGCTAAATGTTTTATTTTAAATACTAATAGTAATCTTGGAAAATTTGATGCAAAATCAACCGAAGCTATTTTTGTTGGTTATTCAGTACATAGTAAGGCATATAGGGTTTATAATCTTGAGAAGTCAAAGGTGGAAGAATCAGTGCATGCAATATTTAATGAAGTTAACCATGATCTGTCAAAAGATGAGGATTCTGCAGGAAATAACAATTTGATTCGTGCAAGCCAAACTGCTAAATTCGGACAGCCTAAGCCGTCCGAATTAGAAGGAAATACAGTTGAAATCAGACAGCCTAAGCCGGCCGAATCAGAAGGAAATGGACCTGAAATCAGACAGCCTGACCCGTCTATTTTAGTAGAAAACTCAGACATACATACACTAAAAAATAGACAGTCAGACCCATCCAATATAGAAGAAAAATTAGACGAACACACTGATGCAGAATGTGACATACCTCAGTTTGAATCCAACGAAAAAAATGACTACAACAAGGCTTCCTAAACCATCTATAACAGTGAGAAATCATCCACCAAATCTGATCATAGGTGATCCTGACACTTGGATGAACACAAGAAGGAAAGCAAGGAATTACTGTGCATTCCCCGCATTTCTTTCACAAATAGAACCAAAGAATGCCAAGGAAGCTGTTCAAGATGAAAATTGGTCTATTGCCATGCAGGAAGAATTAAACCAATTCGAAAGGTGTCAGATATGGGTCTTGTCAAACCTCCTAAAGATGCTTCTATAATTGGTACAAAATGGATTTTTAAAAATAAACTTGATGAAAATGGCATAATCACTAGAAATAAGGCTAGATTGGTAGCTCAAGGCTATAATCAACAGGAAGGTATAGACTATGAAGAAACTTTTGCCCCTGTTGCAAGGTTGGAAGCTATAAGAATCTTATTAGCCTATGCATGCTTTAGACAATTTAAATTATTTCAAATGAATGTGAAAAGTGCTTTTTTAAATGGTTACTTAAATGAAGAAGTATATGTTAAGCAACCACCCGGTTTCGAACATGAAAAATATCCACATCATATGTTTAAATTGAAAAGGGCTTTGTATGGATTAAAACAAGCTCCAAGAGCTTGGTATGAAAGACTAAGCAAGTTTTTATTAGAAAATGGTTTTAATCGCGGTAAGATTGACTCTACTCTTTTTATTAAAACCAAAAATAAAGATTTATTAATTGTTCAAATTTATGTGGATGACATAATTTTTGGAGCTACTACTAACTCTTTGTGTGAGTGGTTTTCCCAATGTTAGCATAATGAGTTTGACATGAGCCTTATGGGAGAATTAAACTATTTTTTGGGGCTTCAAATCAAAAAATCCAATGAAGGGATTCACATTCACCAATCCAAATATGCAAAGGAGTTATTAAAGAGATTTGGTTTTGAAAATACCAAACCAAAGTCAACACCAATGAGTCCTGAAGATGGCTCCTATTTAACTTCAGGAGTTAAAGGTCCAACTACAGAAGTTGTTGGACATCGGTTTTATTCGTCTTAGTACATCTCCTTGGGGTGCTCCTATTTTATTCGTAAAGAAGAAAGGTGGTAGTATAAAACTTTGTATCGACTACCGGGAATTAAACCATGTCACTATCAAGAATAGGTATCCGCTAACTCGCATTGATGACCTGTTCGACCAGTTTCAAGGAGCACAATTCTTTTTAAAGATCGATCTTCGTTCTGGATATCATCAGCTGAAGATTAAAATTAAGGATATTCCAAAGACTCCATTCTGAATTCGGTACGGGCATTATGAATTCTTAGTCATGTCTTTTGGATTAACTAATGCTCCTGCTGCTTTCATGAATATGATGAACCGTGTGTTCAACGAATATTTGGATCAGTTCGTTGTTGTCTTTATTGAAGACATCCTCATCTATTCCAAAAGCCGTGAAGATCATGAGCACCATTTGAAACTGGTACTGCAAAGGCTTCGTGATAACAAGCTATATGCCAAGCGGAAGAAATGCGAGTTCTGGCTTGAGGAAGTAGCATTCCTTGGGCACGTGGTGTCAAAACATGGAGTATTTGTCGACCCGATGAAAATTGAAGCAATACAAAGTTAGGAGCAACCGAAGTCATTGACCGAAGTACGTAGCTTTCTAGGCTTAGCTGGTTATTATTAGAGATTCGTGGAAGGATTTTCTCGAATCGCTACTCCGTTAACTCATCTGACACATAAAGATACAAAATTCGGTTAGAGCGAGGATTGTGAGAAGAGTTTTCAAGAACTCAAGAGAAGACTCATTTCAGCACTTATTCCGACAATACCATCTGGTTCGGATAAATTTGTTATCTACAACGATGCTTCAGGCAAAGGGTTAGGATGTGTTCTCATGCAACATGGAAAAGTCATAGCATATGCCTCGCGACAACTCAAAGAATATGAGAGGAATTATCCTACTCATGATTTAAAGTTGGCAGCCGTCTTTTTCACGTTGAAGATCTGGAGACACTACCTGTATAGGGAGAAAGTGGAGATCTATACAGATCATAAAAGCCTCAAATATTTCTTCACTCAAAAGGAACTCAACATGTGGCAACGACGTTGGCTCGAGCTGTTGAAAGATTACGATCATACCATTCAATATCATCCTGGAAAAGCAAACGTGGTAGCTGACGCATTGAGTAGAAGATCATATGTGGGTATGAGTGAAATGTTGTTAACACAAAGGCCTATTTTGTATGACTTGCAAAGGATGGAGATAAAATTAAATGCTCCAAGTACCCACGTGATGATATCAAGCATACGAGTAGAACCGACTTTAATCTATAAAGTTAAAGCTGCTCAAGCTACGGACCTGGAGCTGATGCGTATGAAGAAGAAAGTGCAAGAAGGTGCTATTCCAGAAGCAAGAATCGATGAAGAAGGAATACTTTGAGTCAAATCCAGACTTTGTGTTCCTAACGATTCTGACTTGAAGCATAGAATCATGATGGAGACACACAACACACTATTTGCAATCCATCCTAGGAGTACCAAAATGTATCATGATCTTCGACATACATTTTGGTGGAGCAATATGAAAAGAGAGATTGCGGAGTTTATCTCGAGGTGTTTAACTTGTCAACGTGTAAAGGCAGAGCATCAAGTGCCAAAGGGTCCATTACAACCACTTGAGATTCTGACATGGAAATGGGAACACATTATATGGATTTTGTTACGGGTCTTCCCAAGGTTTCTCAAGGCATAGATGTGATTTGGGTTGTTTTTGATAGATTAACCAAGTCTGCGCATTTCTTGTCTATACGTGAGACTTATTCCCTTGAACGTCTTGCTAGTATATATGTAAATGAGATTGTAAGATTGCATAGCATGTCAGTATCCATAGTTTCGGATTGTGACCTAAGATTCACTTCACGATTTTGGATTAGCTTGAAGAAAGCTATGGGCACGGATTTATGATTCAGTTCGGCATACCATCCTCAAACGGACAGGTAATCAGAGAGTTCTATTCAAACTCTTGAAGATGTATTAAGACTCTGTGTCCTAGATTTCAAAGGGAGTTGGGATAAGTACCTACCATGGGTGGAATTCTCCTACAACAACAGTTATCAGGCAAGTATATATGTGACTCCATTCGAGGCATTGTATGGAAGAAAATTTCGTTCTCTAGTATGCTAGGACGAGGTGGGTGAAGCAACATTATTGGGACCAGAGTTGGTATGAATGACTATAGAGAAGATCCAAACAATTCGACAACGTATACGAACGACACAAGATCGAAAAAAGAGTTATGCAGATCTTCATCGAAAGGACGTGTAATTTAATATTGGGGATCATGTATTATTATGTATTGCTCCATGGAAGGGAGTTACAAGATTTGGGATGAGAGGAAAGCTCAATCCAAGATTTATTGGTCCATTTGAGATTCTTGACCGAATAGGAAATATGGCCTATAGACTTGCATTACCTCCAAGCATGTCTCGTGTTCATAATAATTTTCACATATCTATGCTTCGTAAATATGTTAAAGACCCGAACCAAATTATTGAGTTAGAACCGGATGAGATAGCCGAAGATTTAACGTACGAGAAAGTACCTGTAAAGGTCTTGGATAGGAAAAAGCATATCCTACGCACCAAGGTTATACCACAACATAAGGTTTTGTGGAGAAACCATGCTATTGAAGAAATGACTTGGGAGTTGGAATCAGAAATGAAAGCGAGGTATCCTTACATTTTCGAAACACCAGGTACGTACGTCAATTTTGAGGACAAAATTTCATAAGGAGGTGAGGTTGTAAGACCCCAACTTTTTAATGAATAAAATTGAATTTCCTTTATTTATTATTGTTAATAATAAGGTGTTAATTTGATATAATGCTTTGGTTATGGGTGAAATGTGCAAATTTTGTAAAATAAGCAAGTGGTTATAAAATATTCATTGTTGTCGGGGAATATTCGTTTGGTCGTGGAATATTCTTTTTATCAGGGAATATTCGTACGATGGCGCATCCATTTGTGGGCCCCATAATGAAAAACGGTCAGATGAAGATAACGACAATTTTGAGTTTCTATAAATAATGGCGTAGTTGTTACTATTAACATTATTGGAATACCCGGTGGTTAAAATACAATAATACGCGTGGTTGCACAGTAGCACACGGTATCGCACAATATTTTTGAATTATTGATTCTTACGTAAGAAGGCACTACTCAATAATTGTTACAGTAATTACTGTTCAATATTTTATTTTATTGATTCAATAATTGCTACATTGATATTTTATATTATTGTTGTTTCAATAATTGTTACTGCACATTATTTCCTATTATCAGATCAATAATTCATATTATTTGAATAATATTATTAGATAGCATTATTGACAATGTCTAAGGAAGTTCTGTCTAGGAAAGGGTTTTTTCACCTAATTGTGCGCCAGTAAGGAGAAATCCTTATCGGAAAGCCCCCCCTTTTCCTAGGAACGACTTGGTTTTCATAATTGTGATTATGTAATATTATTTGTGAATAATTAATTATTGATTTATATGATAAGGAAATATTTATTTTATGTGGATATAAATGATGGATATATTTATTGTGGTTATAAATGATGGAATTAATGTTGATGTATTTTATCAGTATGTTGTTAGAATGAAGGTATTAAAAATCGTCCTTATGTGAATTTCGGGCATTTTCTGTTTGGAATTTGGAAAAATTTTCTTCTACAAAGTTGTAGAGAATTCGATTTCCTATGGAATGGATATAAAATTCGTGTTTTTCCTGATAAAATGGCTATTTATTGTGAATTATTGAAGTTTCAGAAATAAATATTTTTATTTAAAATATGGGTGGGCCCCACTTTTGGTTGGTGAGAAATAAAATGTGCTGAAATTTATTTTCAAAAGTGGTGGACGTGAATAGTTGTAGGTAAAGCCACTAGGTAGCAAGTTAGTCTGTTATGGCGTTCTAAGCATTTTCCTATAAATAGAGTGCTTAGTTAGAATTGAAAATTATACTAGAAACAAGTTTTCTTTCTTTCTCTCTCTATATTATCGAGCGTATTTTGTGAGTATTTAGATAATTTATGAGTTGTTATTCATCAGTGCAAGTTTCCTTCAGCCTTATACCTGATATTTTCAGCCGGAAGTACTGTTCTTTTGAGGTAAGAGATGTTATTTTCTTCATAATGATGTTATTCTTTCAATATCATTATACTGAAATATTGGTATGTATTTTATTGTGTAATTTCTACCTTTTTGTGTCGGGGTTACTATTCACGTATACGACACTATTCATGTATACGACACTATTCACGAATACGACACTATTTATTGAAAAATAAAATTTTCTTCTTTTTGTCCAAGATGTATATTATAGTTACTATCTTTGATTGTATCCATGTTTTGATCTTATTTTTGAATTCTGCTTCACAATTGGTTATTATGGAGTATTATTGAACTCGAAAAAAATGTAATACGAATACCTAATATTTGTCTTTTTGTCTCACTGGATTCGTTTTCTTTAAGATATTTTTCATCATCCTCAGTCCTAAATGATAATCTTATTGAATATCTTTGGTCTGTAGTGCAAAGATGAACGATTAACTGATGAATATCTTTGGCCCGTAGTGCAAATATGAACATGTGTTGAGATGAACATGACCAACTGGTGATACTAATGAATATCTTTGGCATGTAGTGCAAAGATGAATATTTGATTCAAGATGTATATTGATTGATGTTAAAGGGATAAAATATTGATGATGGACTTTTAAATCTTAGAAGATAGTAGAATTCATTCTCTACTTGACTCTTCTAATGGATTGTTGTTTCCGCTGCAGTTGTTGATCTAAAACTTGTTGTCTATTATGTTCTATCAGATTTTTCCCTGTTGAAGACTAATGATAATTTTTTTATATTATCTTAGTCATAATATTCTTTACTAGGCTAGTTGAGCTCACCATTTTTTTGTTCCATTTTTCTTCTCATGAAGTGAGAAGAAAGCAGGAACTAGCCGGGGTATTGAGTGATGGTTCAGGATAGTTATTTTAGTAGTCCTCACTATTTTGTAAAATATTGTATCAGTAATTCTAATGATTACTCCTTTTGAGTTTGTATACTGTCTATTAGACAATATTTGTATTCAAACTCACAGTATATGTGTTGTCGTATTTTACACGATAATTGTATTACTGAACTTATAGTTTTCTTTCTGTACCCTGTATTTGGCGACTCAGAATGGGTGTTGTATACCTATTTTGGGAGCGTCACACTATTCACGGGGTAATATTCACCTGCGGAATTATTCATGACAAAAATTGATTTCTTTGCTATCCAAATCATTTTTGATACAATATTATTCTTGAATTTTACTCCACAAAGCAGTATCATGTTGACAATTTGGACATTATTTAATCCTGGATAAATTAAATTATACATTTTTAAAAATTTATCATTTGCTTTTGTGACAACCCGAGAATTTTAAATATTTTTAAAATTTTTATTAATTTATTTAGGGTTCAAAATTAGAACCTAGACAGAAAATAAGTGTATGCGTTTGATATTTTTAAGAAGGAATTTTGAGGATTTCAAAATTATGTGAAGGATTTAGGTGAATTATTCAGGATTAAGTGAATACGTGAATATGTTCTATGTACATGTGTACAATATGTGGTTAAGGGTATGTCAAGGGTTGACCAGATAAACGATATCTGTAACAAACCCTAGGTATATATTAAGAACGTCAACATTCGGTTAGAAAACCCTAGCAATGGATAAGAAACCCTAGAAACCGGTTCTGAAACCATAATTTCAGTTCTGGGAATCCGAAACCCTAATTCGGTGTATGAAACCCTAAATTGGGAAATTAATGGCTTAATTATAAATAATTATAATATTAATTAAGGTCAAGCGTAATTATTTATCAAACCCTAAATTTCAAATTTAGAAAACCCTAATTTATGGATTTGAAACCATAATTTATAATTCGGGAAACCTAAGTGTTAATTTAATAATTTTAATGTTAATTAGGAAATATTAATCATAATTTTCAAGATATGAGTAATTAAAAAACTCTAATCTAATTACAAAATCTAATTTCTATTTTAGAAAATTAATTTTCTATTAGAAACCCTAATTCTGGGTTAAAAACCCTAATGACCAATTTTGTCGTTAATTGTTAATAGGCAATTTTAATTAGGAAATACTAATCCTAATTAGCAAAATTTAAAGTATGATTAAGAAATTTTAATATAATTAGAAAATCCTAACTATAATTTAGAAATATTAATTTTCAATTTTTAAAACCTAAATTAGAAGTTTTAGAAATTAAATTGCAAAACCCTAAGGTTTTCAAACCCTAAACTCTAATCCAAACCCTAAACCCTAAGGGTTTGATCAAATGTCCAAAATGCCATTAATTTTGTATGCAAAATGATCAAAAAGCCCTTTAGTGCATTATTGGATGTTACTTGCAATCTTGCCAATATATGGGTTTGGTGACCAACTTAGTACCAGCCATGTGACATATCTCCAGCAGATCAGCTCCACTAACATCAGCCATTACATAGCAACATATTATATAAAGATTTAGAGAGAGAAAACCACTCACTTTTCTTGCTAACTTGTCCAAGACTTGTCTCTCTCAAAAATTTCGAGAGTTGGAGTGAAATAGAGTCAAATGTTAAGCTAATATCATCTTTTAACATTCCATGATCAGCAACAAAGAATCAGAATCAAAGATCAAAGCCTAAAAGGTATAAATCCTAATTTTTGTAAATCTTGTGTTTTGCTGTTAGTTGTTGGTTAGATATGTGTTAGGGGTGTCTTTTAATGATCTGGGTTGTTAGATCATGGATCCATAACATTTAGAGTCACGAAAATCAAATTTTAAAAACTGGTCAAGAACCCTAATTTTGTTGTCTGACAAGCCAATGTCAGGACTCTT
This sequence comes from Panax japonicus, assembly GCA_020205505.1. Classification (NCBI taxonomy): domain Eukaryota; kingdom Viridiplantae; phylum Streptophyta; class Magnoliopsida; order Apiales; family Araliaceae; genus Panax; species Panax japonicus. Next base: position 51,500,824 of record CM035101.1, on the reverse strand, counting down.
AGATTCTTGTGTGTTAACGATATATGGTGTCTTAAGTTATATATTTGTAGTATGTTATGTGTTCTTTATTCTGCAACTTGTAACATGGTCAGATTATATTTCAAACTCAAGTTATGATTGCTCAAATAGGATTGACCTTTCACGGGATCTGGTTTCTGGGTAACCCAGAAACCCAGATTTGTCTGATAGCGTATTTACAGGGCACATATCTTGCTAATGTTAATGTTGATGACCATGTTACTGTTTGATTTGGGTAGTATGATATGATAACTACACATCAAATCCCTTAGACCCACCAGATCATGCACGGGATCAAAGTTATGCAAGGTCAAAATGGCGTTGACCAACTCGCCTGATGACGATTCTTGGTAACCCAGATCTTCAAAGGGGCAGTTTATTTGCACAACTTTGACCAGCCCAAATCTTTAAAACATGATGTTAAGATGTTTATCTGATGATGTATTATTATACCCTGACATGACCACTACACATGTGAACCTTAATATCACACTCAGAAAGCTGGGATCATATAAATTAAAAGGGCCAAATTAGCACCTACGTCTATTCTTCATTTTCTGGAAAAACCCATAAAATGAAGAACAACGCTGTCAGGTTGTTTAGAGGCTCAGATCTTCGAAGTGTAAAGTTGTATGGTCGTGAACTTAGTTTATTGTTGTAGTATGACATAAATACTACTCCCTCCGTCCCAAATTAATTGCTCAGTTTTGACCTTTTAAAGTCAAATTGACCATTTTTAAAACTAATCTTTTTACTATTTTTGCTAAAATATAGGTGAAGAGATTATAACCAAAAGAAAGTATATACAATTTATTACTAATCCTAATTTTTATAATTTTAGAAATATATTTATATATGCTTAATTATTAATTCTAAAAATAGTCAATTTGACTTAAAAAAGTCAAAACTGAGCAGTTAACTTGGGACGGAGGGAGTACAAACTTAGCATGAATTAGAAGCCCAGAATCAACATGAACATAGATTAAAAGTCGGTCAAACCTAGTACCTTTAACACTGACATGGGTGTTCTGGGCAGCTCAAGAACACTTGAAGAACACCTATAGCGACGGTTCTGTCGCTATAGGGGCCTTTTATTATTTATTAATTCCAAAAAATTAATATTTTAATTAAATAAATAGAATTAAATAAATTTTAATTATTAAAAATACAAAATAAATTCTGAAAAATTATTTTAAAATCTGAAAAAATAGTTTTTAATTATTTTGAGTATATTTCATAAATATTTAATATTTTTGGAATATAAAAGGTATTTAATTTATTTAATTATAATATTAAATAAATTATTGAAAAATAATTTTAATTCATGAAAAATAATATTATGGTATAAGAAAATATTTAAAGATATTTTCAGTAATTTATATTTTGTGATGAATTTCATTAATTAATCAATATTATTGGTAATTAATTTAATTAATTAATATATTAAATAAATTATAGAAAAATAGAATTAATGATTTAAAAATCATATAAAAATGATTTAAGTATTATAAAAATATTTTAAGTTATAAAATATAACTTTTGATATTTTGTCATGAAAATATTAATATTTTAATATTATTGGATAATGGATTTAATGGTTTAAAAATCATATAAAGGTGATTTTAAAGTATTAAAAATACTTTGTGATATAATAAATATATTTTAATATTATGTTATGTATTTCATCAATATTTGATAATAAATAAATATTAATGATAAAGAAATTATGTGGTATTTAATTCATTTAGATACAATTTAATGATTGGAAATTCATGATAAATACTAATAATTATTTAAAAATTATTATAAGACTTGGAAAAATATTTCGACTGTTAATAAATTATCGTAGATAATGGTTAAGTGTTTAGACATAGTTTAATTAAACTTAGACTCGATAAAAGTCTGACTAGACCATTAGGATGTTAGAATTGTGTCGGGTTCAACTCAGACTGCAATAGTTTAACTTGATGCTGAGTCTTATGTGTGTTATAGACTGATAGGATTATGTGTTATGTGTTTAGGTTATTCTATGTATATCTATATATATAATAGTATTATATTGTGATGATATTATTCTAATATTGGAGATCTATATTACTAATATTAGGTCTTCGGATAAAGTGTTATAAATTGCATTGCGGTAATCAACGGTTCAGGCAAGTTTGTTTTTACTTAACTCTACTAAGAGTTATTTCATTCGGATAAGCTTATGATTAATCATTGCTGGTTGCCATGAATTGTACTCTGTACATATTGCGTGTATAAATCAGGTATGAAAGGCTGATCACCTTCATTTCCACTCGGTTCAGATATATTTGTTCATGTATAATACTTGTTCAATCATAAATTTGTTCCTGCTAGTTCACAATTATATTGTTGAATTATAGTCAGCTTATTATTCAGACTCTTTCAATCATGATATATCGTTATATTATTGAACTTAAACTTCCTGGGAAACTTTCATGCTCACCCTTGCTATATCATGATAAAACATTGCAAATAAGGCGAATGCGTTTGGATACAGGAAAAGAATAATGCCAAGTTCAGCTTTGGATAAAATGTGCAGCTAATTTGTAATAGTATAGTTTAATAATAATGTTGTGTTAGAAAAGTTATGATTTATGTATAAGTTAAGGTTACTCGACCTTGGGAAATAGTGTGTAGTGTATTTTATAAATAATTTATGTTTATATCTTCTGAAAATATAGTAATAGTGTTAGAATGATCGAACCGGATCCGCGGTGATTCGGGACCTTGGATTCGGGGGCCTCACAGTTGGTATCAAAGCTGTAGGTTATGAACCTTAGGTAGGAATACCTGAGACTAATAACCGCAATGACTAGGATAAGTACTAACTCAAATAGAGTTAGTTGGTCGGTAAGATTCAAAGATGAATCTCGACGAGTTATAAGATACAGAGTTTCCTAACTCTGATAATAAAGTTGAACAGTAGTGGTGAATAGATAGAGTCTAAAAGACTAAAAGTGCAGTGATAGGAGATCGTAAAACAAAAAGATCAATGCATAGAAATGAATCGTAATATATATGATGAGATCACCTCGTGATCGGATAAGGTTATAGTATGAAGAAGGATCAAGCGAATGATTGAAAAGTTTACAACAAGATTGCTAGGTGGCAGTTGTACTATGAATTGGTAAAGATTCAGGAATGGATTATGATTCCTTGTATGGGCGGGGAATTGTACTTGGTGTAATAACTACTTAGTTTTGACAATATTAATCATTGAAATATTTGTGTCGCTCTATTTGTTATATGCATGTTAAGAGGGTGATTCATTTCTCATGTGTATAACAGATAGATAGGTTATAGCTAGAGAATATAAGGTTAAGTACGAGTTCTTAAAACTCATACTTATATGACATTCTTGATTCATAGTTATATGAAATGTTTATGAACCCCTCAGCGAATGGACGCCAAAGGTATAGCTAGGACAAGTTCTTAAACTCATATGATTGTGGCAATTTATGGACTCATAAGTGTGGTTTGACGAACTGGGCATAGTTACGTGTGAATGGAGAATTGAGGATTATAGGATTAATAGATAAACTGTTTAAGCATATAATTATTAGTGGATACATAAGTTTTCCAAAACTCCTAGCTATGTTAAACTTCAAAATTTTGACATCAAGCTAAATACGCACTATGTGCTTTTTAAAAAAAAATATGTAGACTCATAGTCATTTTTGAAACGGTTTAAAGTATAGTCTATGCTTCTTATTTCAGCTAGATGCAAACAATTTGAAATATCAAAATATATTTTATTTATCACTCATGTACCATGTAACCTGGTGCAGAGATTATAAAAAATTGATGGAGCTGTAAATACAAGAATACTTAGTGTGAATTTGATCTAAAGTCGCTGTTCCACTATTGTATGATGTGTTATGACAAAGTCATATAATGATGGCATCCTCAAACGGACTGTTAATACAGTACGGTATCATGTCGTTATTTTCGAAAATATTTTTAAAAATTTTAATTTGCCAACGGGGTTTGGTTACACCTAAATAATTCGATTGAATTGAATTATTATATGAGTCTATGCTATTCGATTCAGCTATACTAATGTTTATGAAAACTCTAAGTGCTCATTGAAAGAAATTTCTCGATCCAAATTGTTTTGGTGCGGAATCCTATGATAAGACTGAGGTGGACTATGTTGTTTGGATAAATAATCCAATCAAGTAGCGTAAATATTCACTAGACATGATTAAGACGTTATGCATGACGTAAGAGTACGATAGGCTAATCACCTAAAGTACTAACAACGGTAGTTTACCATCTTTGTGATTGTAAACATACCAAGTAATGTATTGTTTTGCGGTATGAATACCGTTAAAACTATGTGTTCATGGTCTATATAACCCCTCAGCACAATTTGAAAACTTTTACTCTTGTGAGTGGTGTATTGTGTAGCATGTGATAATGTATGTGAATGGTGTAAGCAATATGGTGTAATGTGTAAGGTAAATTTTGGGGACGAAATTTTTAGAAGAAGGGGTGAATGTGACAACCCGAGAATTTTGAATATTATAAAAAAATTTATTAATTTATTTAGGGTTCAAAATTAGAACCTAGACAGAAAATAAGTGCATGCGTTTGATATTTTTAAGAACGAATTTTGAGGATTTCAAAATTCTGTGAAGGATTTAGGTGAATTATTCAGGATTAAGTGAATACGTGAATATGTTATGTGTATATGTGTACAGTATGTGGTAAAGGGTACGTTAAGGGTTGACCAGATAAATGATATCTGTAACAAACCCTAGGTATATATTAAGAACGTCAACGTTCGGTTAGAAAACCCTAGCAATGGATAAGAAATCCTAGAAACCGGTTCTGAAAACCCTAATTTCAGTTCTGGGAATCCGAAACCCTACTTCGGTGTACGAAACCCTAAATTGGGAACGTAATGGCGTAATTATAAATAATTATAATATTAATTAGGGTCAAGCTTAATTATTTAGCAAACCATAAATTTCAAATTTAGAAAACCCTAATTTATGGATTTGAAACCATAATTTATAATTTGGGAAAACCTAAGTGTTAATTTAATAATTTTAATGTTAATTAGGAAATATTAATCATAATTTTCAAGATATGAGTAATTAAAAAACCCTAATTTAATTACAAAATCTAATTTCTATTTTAGAAAATTAATTTTCTATTAAAAACCCTAATTCTGGGTTTAAAACCCTAATGACCAATTTTATCGTTAATTGCTAAATTAGCAATTTTAATTAGGAAATACTAATCCTAATTAGCAAAATTTAAAGTATGATTAAGAAATTTTAATATAATTAGAAAATTCTAATTATAATTTAAAAATATTAATTTTCAATTTTTAAAACCTAAATTGGAAGTTTTAGAAATTAAATTGCAAAACCCTAAGATTTTCAAACCCTAAACCCCAACTCAAATCCTAAACCCTAAGGGTTTGGTCAAATGTCCAAAATGCCATTAATATTGTATACAAAATGACCAAAAAGCCCTTTAGTGCATTATTGGATGTTACTTGCAATCTTGCCAATATATGGGGTTGGTGACCAACTTAGTACCAGCCATGTGACATATCTCTAGCAGATCAGCTCCACTAACATCAGCCATTACATAACAACATATTATATAAAGATTTAGAGAGAGAAAACCACTCACTTTTCTTGCTAACTTGTCTCTCTCAAAAATTTCGAGAGTTGGAGTGAAAGAGAGTCAAATGTTAAGCTAATATCATCCTTTAACATTCCATGATCAGCAACAAAGAATCAGAATCAAAGATCAAAGCCTAAAAGGTATAAATCCTAATTTTTTTGTAAATATTGTATTTTGATGTTAGTTGTTGGTTAGATATGTGTTAGGTGGTGTCTTTTAATGATCTGGGTTGTTGGATCATGGATCCATAACATTTAGAGTCACGAAAATCAAATTTTAAAAACTGGTCAAGAACCCTAATTTTGTTGTCTGACAAGCCAATGTCAGGGCTCTTAGATTCTTGTGTGTTAACGATATATGGTGTGTGTGTTAACGATATATGGTGTCTTAAGTTATATATTTGTAGTATGTTATGTGTTCTTTATTTTGAAACTTGAAACATTGTCAGATCCTATTTCAAACTCAAGTTATGATTGGTCAAACAGGGTTGACCTTTCATGGAATCTGGTTTCTGGGTAACCAGAAACCCAGATTTGTCTGACAGCGTATTTGCAGGGCACGGGTTTTGCTAATGTTAATGTTGATGACCATGTTACTATTTGATCTGGGTAGTATGACATGAGAACTACACATCAAATCCCTTAGGCCCACCAGATCATGCACGGGATTAAAGTTATGCAAGGTCAAAACGGCGTTGACCAACTCGTCTGATGACGATTCTGGGTAACCCAGATCTTCAAAGGGGCAGTTTCTTTGCAGAACTTTGACCGACCCAAATCTTTAAAACATGATGTTAAGATGTTTATCTGATGATGTATTATTGTACCCTGACATCACCACTACACATGTGAACCTTAATATCACGCTCAGAAAGCTAGGATCATATAAATTAAAAGGGCCAAAGTAGCACCTACGTCTATTCTTCATTTTCTGGAAAACCCAGAAAATGAAGAACATCGTTGTCAGGTTGTTTAGAGGCTCAGATCTTCGAAGTGTAAAGTTGTATGGCCGTGAACTTAGTTTATTGTTGTAGTATGACATAAGTACTACAAGCTTAACATGAATTAGAAGCCCAGAATCAACAAGAACATGGATTAAAAATCGGTCAAACATAGTACCTTTAACACTAACATTGGAGTTCTAGGCAGCTCAAGAACAGCTGAAGAACACTTATAGCGACGGTTCTGTCGCTATAGGGCCCTTTTATTATTTATTAATTTTGAAAAATTAATATTTTAATTAAATAAATAGAATTAAATAGATTTTAATTATTAAAAATACAAAATAAATTCTAAAAAATTATTTTAAAATCTGAAAAATAGTTTTTAATTATTTTGAGTATATTTCATAAATATTTAATATTTTTGGAATATAAAAGGTATTTAATTTATTTAATTATAATATTAAATAAATTATTGAAAAATAATTTTAATTCATGAAAAATAATATTATGGTATAAGAAAATATTTAAAGATATTTTCAGTAATTAATATTTTGTGATAAATTTTATTAATTAGTATATATTAATGGTAATTAATTTATTTAATTAATATATTAAATAAATTATAGAAAAATAGAATTAATGATTTAAAAATCATATAAAAATGATTTAAGTATTATAAAAATATTTTAAGTTAGAAAATATAAATTTTGATATTTTTTCATGAAAATATTAATATTTTAATATTAAAACCAATTATTGGATAATGGATTTAATGGTTTAAAAATCATATAATGGTGATTTTAAAGTATTAAAAATACTTTGTGATATTATAAATATATTATAATATTATGTTATGTATTTGATCAATATTTGATAATAAATAAATATTAATGATAAAGAAATTATGTGGTATTTATTTCATTTAGATACAATTTAATGATTGGAAATTCATGATAAATAGTAATAATTATTTATAAAATTTTATAAGACTTGGAAAAATATTTCGATTGTTAATAAATTATCATAGATAATGGTTAAGTGTTTAGACAGAGTTTAATTGAACTTAGACTCGATAAAAGTCTGACTAGACCGTCGAGATGTTAGAATTGGGTCGGGTTTAACTCAGACTACAATAGTTTGACTTGATACTGAGTTTTATGTGTGTTATAGACTGATAGGAATGTGTGTTATGTGTTTAGGTTATTCTATGTATATCTATATATATATAATAATAGTATACTGTGATGATATTATTCTAATATTGGAGATCTATATTACTAATATTAGGTCTTTGAGTAAAGCGTTATAAATTGCGTTGCGGTAATCAACGGTTCAGACAAGTTTGTTTTTAGTTAACTCTACTAAAAGTTATTTCATTCGAATAAGCATATGGTTAATGTGACGCCCCCAACATATGTATACATCACCCATTCTGAGTCGCCAAATACATGGTACAGAAACAAATACAACTTCAGTAATACAATTATCGTGCAAAGTACGAAACACATATATTGTGAGTTTAAATATAAATATTGTCTTCTAGACAATATCCGCACTCATATAAGTCCTCATTACAATTATTGATACACTATTTTACAAAAAATAGTGAGGACTACTAAAACAACTGTCTAGGATCATTACTCTATACCCCGACTGGTTACTGCTATATTCTCGCTTCCTGAGAAGAAAAATGGAACAAAAAGGAAAATGGTGAGCTCAACTAGCCCAGTAAAGAATATTATGACTAAGATAATATACAACAATTTATCATTAGTCTTCAACAGGGAAAAATCTGATAAAATATAATATACAACAAGTTTTAGGTCAACAACTGCAGCGGAACAACAATCCATTAGAAGAGTCAAGTAGAGAAAGAATTCTACTATCTTCTAAGATTTAAAAGTCCATCGTCAATATTTTATCCCTGTAACATCAATCAATATACATCTTGAATCAAATATTCATCTTTGCACTACAGGCCAAAGATATTCTTTTGTATCACCAGTTAGTCATGTTCATCTCAACACCTGTTCATCTTTGCACTACGGGCCAAAGATATTCATTAGGTAATCTTTCATCTTTGCACTACAGGCCAAAGATATTCATCAGTTAATCATTCATTTTTGCACTACAGGCCAAAGATATTCTGTAATATCATCATTTAGAACTGAGGATGATGAAAAAATATCTTAAAGAAAACGAATCCTGTGAGATAAAAGAGCAAATATTAGGGATTCGTATTACAGTTTATCCAAGTTCAATAATACTCCATAATAACCAATTTTGAAGAAGAATTCAAAAATAAAGATCAAAACATGGATACAATTAAAGATAGTAACCATAATAGACATCTTGGACAATAACGAGAAAATTTAATTTTTTGGTGAATAGTGTCGTATTCGTGAATAGTGCCGTATACGTGAATAGTGTCGTATACGTGAATAGTAACCCTGACACAAAAAGGTAAAAATTCTACAATAAAATTCATACCAATATTTCGGTATAATTATATAGAAAGAATAACATCATTACGAAAAAAATAACATCCCTTACCTAAAAATAACAATACTTCTGATCAGAATATCGGTATAAGGCTGAAGAAACCTTGCACTGATAAATAGAAACTCACAAAGTATCTAAATATTCACAAAATACGCTCGATAATACACTACAAAAAATGGACCTTTAGCAACGATTTTTCGGGCAACGACTTTATAAGTCGTTGCTAAAAGTATATGTTTAGCAATAAAATTTATCTTTCGTTGCAAATTGTGTCAGGCTTTCACTTTTTTTCAATAAAATTCATAAGTAGTTGCAAAATTTCGTTAGTAATTCACTGGCAGGAAAAAATTTCGCTAGAAATTCGTTGCAAAATTTTTGGCCACTTAATTTCCCGTCATCGTGGGCAACGAAAGTTTTTTTGTTGCTAAAAATGGGGCTTTAGCAACGATTTTTCAAGCAACAGCTTTATAAGTCGTTACGAAAAGTGTACGTTTAGCAACGAAACTTGTCATTCGTTGCAGATTGTATCAGGCTTTCACTTTTTGCAACAAAATTCATAAGTCGTTACAAAATTTGAAAACAAAATTCGTTAGAAATTCGTTGCAAAATTTCTAACCACTTGATTTCTCCTCATCGTCAGCAACAAAAAAATTTTTGTTGCTATATTTCGTTGCATAATATGGACCACATTCATTGGCAACAATTTTTATTTTCGTTGCATATTTTATACAACTTTTTGCAACGACTATTAAAATGTTGCCTTAAATTAAGATAATCCCAATAGACATGTTTTTATAAGACCATATTCGGTATTCGGAGAATTACCAAAAAAATATTCATATTTAGTATTTAAAAATTATATCCAAAAGCAAAACATATTCGAACCTGTGACTTATCATTTGGAACTTTGGTCATTTGACCGCTGGAGCAACATAAGTTATCTGTTAATATCTTGCAAATGATTATTATTTATATCAAAGCATGAGATTTCTCCCATATATTCCTTTCTTCTCCTTCACTACATACCATTAATATAATCTCAAGAAGTTATATACTACAAATAATACTTATAATAATAATAATAATAATAATAATAATAATAGTACTAATAACAATAATAAAAAAAAATAATAATAATAACAATAACAATAATAATAAAGTTGCACCAATGGTGTGTAAGTTTTTTTAACTCCCATTTTTCAAATTCTCTTTTTTCTTGACTTGTAATTTTTTATATAATCAAATATTAATTTCTCTTTATATCTTATATTAGAGGGTGTTTGGCAATGACTTATAAGTTGGTTAAACTAAGTTATAAGTCATTTGTTATTATTTAGTGTTTGACAATAACTTAAATTTTAACTTTTTTTTTACTTATAAGTCATTATTAATTTTTTTTTTCATGCTTCATGTGCTATACTTTTTATTATTACTACTATTACTATTACTATTATTATAATTATTATTATATTTACAATTATTATTATTACTATTATTATTAATTTTTTTTATTATTATTAGAATAATTATTACTAATCTTATAATTATTATTTTTATTATTATAATAATTATAATTATTACTATTATTATAATTTCTATTACTATTATTATTGTTGTTGTTGTTGTTGTTGTTGTTATTATTATTATTATTATTATTATTATTATTATTATTATTATAATTGTTACTATTATTATAATAATTATTATTGTTACTATTATTATTGTTATTATTATTATTATTACTATAATAATAATAATAATAATAATATTATTAATAATAATAATTATTATTATTATTATAATTGTTAGTATTAATTATAATTATTATTACTATTACTATTACTATTACTATTATTATAACTACTACTACTACTATTATTATTGTTATTATTAATCATTATTATAATTACTATTATTATTCCTATTCCTATTATTATTATTAATTATAATTATAATTATAATTATTACAATAATTATAATAGTACTAATAATAAAAAAAAGTCTGGCCTGACCCGTGGGCTTTTTAAAAAATAAAATAAAATAACGCTCTCATTGAGAATTGAACTCTAGACCTCCCACTCTCCTTAAATAAATGTTCAAACTAACTAAGCTATAAGGATTTTTTTTATAATAAAAATAATTACCTGACACTAAAATACTAAAAATACTAATTACATATTTACATCAAATACTAAAAATACAAATTAAAAAAAAATACTAAAATACTAAAAAAATCAAATTAAAAAAAATAATAAAATTCAAAAATAATAAAATTCAAAAAATACTAAAATACTAAAATTCAAATTATTTTGTTAATTAATCAAAAGAACAAAAATTCAAATTACATCATTAAAATACTAAAATCATATTTACATCATAACATATTTATATCATTTAATCAAAATACTAAAATTCAAATACTAAAATACTAAAATTTTACTCAAATACTAAAATTTTACCATAGTTGTATAACATATCAAAATACTAAAATTTTACCATTGTTGTATAACATATCAAAATACTAAAAGTCACCTACCTGATACTAAAATAATAATTACATATTTACATCAAATACTAAAAATACTAATTAGAAAAATACTAAAAAAAATCAAATTAAAAAAAATACTAAAATCCAAAAAAAATACTAAAATTCAAATTATTTTGTTAATTAATCAAAAGAACAAAAATTCAAATTACATCATTATAATACTAAAATCATAACATATTTACATCATAACATAACATATTATCATATTTACTTATTAACATCATAACATATTTACATCATTTAATCAAAATACTAAAATTCAAATACTAAAATACTAAAATTTTATCATAGTTGTATAACATATCAAAATACTAAAAGTCACTTACCCAACACTAAAATAGTAATTACATATTTACATCAAATACTAAAAATACTAATTAAAAAAACTAATTACATCAATAAAATACTAAAATCATAACATATTTATATCATTCACATCATAACATAACATATTATCATATTTACATATTTACATCATTTAGTATAATTGATATAATATGTACGTTATGATGTAAATATGATAATATGATAATTAATTATTATTATTATTATTATTATTATTATAATTATTACTAATAACAATAATAACAATAACAGTAATAATAATAATAGTACTAATAATAATAATAACAGTAATAATAATAATAATAATAATAATAATAATAATTATAATAATAATAACAGTAATAATAATAATAACAATAATAACAGTAACAGTAGTAATAATAATAATAATAATATTAGAACTAATAATAATAATAATAATAATAACAATAATATTTTAATAATAATAATAATAATTTTATTGAAAATATAAGTAAAATATATTTAATATTTTAATATTAAATATATTTTACCGGGAAAATATTTAATATTTTAATTAATGATTAATTAAAATATATTTTAGGTAAATTAAAAAAAATATTTATAAAAAATTACGTAATATTTTAGGTAATATATTATTATTATTATTGCTATATGAATAGTTTGGGATCTATTGTCTTTTAATTTGGTGATTTAATTGTTTAGTTATAAATATAAATCCTTGCAAAATAATAACAATAACTCATGTTGCTTAGTTGGTCATTGGACCAATGTTCCAAATTAGAGGTTCTATGTTCGAATCTGAGCATCTATATAATTTTGGGAAAAATTTCAAAATTGACCACGTCAGCTCGTCCACTTGTAAAATAAAATGAAAAATGTCCATATCAGATCTGCCACATCAGCAGGTCAACGCACATGTGGCGCTTGGGGCTCAAAGTCTAAATTTTTGAATAGAAATTGTGACGACCCCAAAATAGGTCCATTCCATCCAACCTATTCTGAGTCGTCAAATACATGGTACAAAAATAAATACAACTTCAGTAATACAATTGTCGTGCAAACTACAACAACACATATACTATGAGTTTGAATACAAATATTGTCTAATAGACAGTATAAAAACTCAAAAGGGGTCCTCATTACAATTATTGATACGTTATTTCACAACATAGTGATGACTACTAATGCAACCATCTGGACCGTCAATCCATTCCCCAACTAGACCCAGCTATATTCTCATTTCCTGAAGAGAACATTGAAAGAAATGGTGAGCTCAATTAGCCCAGTAAGAAATATTATGACTAAGATAATATAAAACAAATTATCGTTAGTCTTCAACAGGGAAAAATCTGATACAGCAGACAACAAGTTTTAGATCAACAACTGCAGCGGAAACAATAATCCATTAGAAGAGTCGAGTAGAGAAATAATTCTACTATCTTCTAAGATTTAAAAGTTCATCATCAATATTTTATCCCTGTAACATCAATCAATATATATCTTTAATCAAATATTCATCTTTGCACTACAGGCCAAAGATATTCATTTGTATCTCCAGTTGGTCATGTTCATCTCAACACCTGTTCATCTTTGCACTACGGGCCAAAGATATTCATCAGGTAATCATTCATCTTTGCACCACGGGCCAAAGATATTCATCAAGTAATCATTCATCTTTGCACTACGGGCCAAAGATATTCATCAAGTAATCATTCATCTTTTCATTACGGGCCAAAGATATTCATCAGGTAATCATTCATCTTTGCACTACAGGCCAAAGATATTCAGTAATAACATCATTTAGGACTGAGGATGATGAAAAATATTTTAAAGGAATGAATCCAGTGAAACAAAATAACAAATATTAGAGATTCGTATCGCAGTTTATCCAAGATCAATAATACTCCATAATAACCAATTTCGAAGTAAAATTCAAGAATAAAGATCAAACAATGGATACAATCAAAGATAGTAACCATAACAGACATCTTGGACAAAAGAAAAAAATTTCATTTTTCGGTGAATAGTGTCGTATACGTGAATAGTAACTCCGACACCAAAAGATAGAAATTCCACAAGAAAAATCATCATGCTTCGTGAATAGTACTTGTGAATAGTAACTCATGAATAATAACTCATGAATAGTAACCCCGACATGAAAAGTTCCAAATTTGATAAAAAGTTTCAACCAATATTTCAGCATAATGATATTGAAGAAATAATATCACTTACAAAGAAAATAACATCCCGTACCTCAAAAAGACTGGAATACTTGATATAGTACTAAAGGAACTTGCACCGATAATTAAAAACTCACAAAGTATCTAAATACTCACAAAATACACTCGATAATATAGAGAGAGAAAGAGAGAAAACTTGTTTCTGGTGTGATTTTCAATTCTAACTTAGCCCTCTATTTATAGGAAAATGTTAGCACACCGAAGCAGACTTAACCTGCAACCTGATGGCTTTACCTGCTACTATTCCACCCACCAAAAATCACCTATCTTCCCCAACAACCAAAAGTGAGGCCCACCCATTTCTAGAATTTTCCACCAAAATCATTTATAAACCTAATTTTCGAATCAGTCACCTCTTAAAATTCATAACAAATCATTCGTTCATTTTAACGGTTCAAAATTTGTGAACATATACTCAACTTATATATGTATAACATATCCAAAAATCTCAACGATCCAACGATCGGATCAAAATTATAACTCACACAATAAAGCTGTAAGAACACTGATTTAATCTTTTAATACCTCCAATCCGACAAAATACTGATAAAATACCTCAACATAAATTCCTTCATTTATAACCACATAAATAAACCCATCATTTATATCCACATCAAATAAATATTTCCTTATCATATAAATCAGTAATTAATTATTCACAAATAATATTACAGAATCACAATCATGATAACCAGGCTGTTCCCAAGAAAGAGGGGGCTTTCCGATAAGGATTTCTCCTTACTAGCGCGCAATTAGGTGACCAAACCTCTCCTTGACAGAACTTTCTAGACATTGCCAATAATGCTATCTAATAATATTATTCCAAATAATATGAATTATTGATCTAATAATGAAAAATACTGTGCAGTGACAATTATTGAAACAATAATAATATAAAATATCAACGCAACAATTATTGAACTAATAAAATAAAATATTGAACAGTAATTACTGTAACAATTATTGAGTAGTGCCTTCTTACGTAAGGATCAATAATTCAACAATACTGTGCAATACCGTGTGCTACTGTGCAATCACGCGTATTACTATATTTTAAGCACCGAGTATTCCAACAGTCTTAACGGTAATAACTACGCCGTTATTTATAACAACCCAAACTTTGCCTTTTTCTTCATCCGACAGTTATTCGTTATGGGGCCCACAAATGGCTACGCCGTCGTACGAATATTCCCCGACAGAAAGAATATTCCACGACCAAACGAATATTCCCCGACACAATGAATATTATATAACCACTTGCTTATTTTACAAAATTTACACATTTCACCCATAACCAAAGTATTATATCAAATTAACACCTTATTATTCACAATAATAATTAGAGAAAATTCGAATTTATTCATTAAAAAGTTGGGATCTTACAGAAATGGTAATAAAATTTATCTAATACACATAAAATATAACATAAGAAGCAAAAATATCACAACTAGGTTTTGAACGTAAGACCTATGAGTTATTTGGCCATTAAGCTACCACTGAGCCATTCTAATTTATTAATTAACTAAACTACCGCCATAACTTGTAGCGGTAGACAGTGTAGCACATGAGCAAATGAGTAATTTCTCATGTCGCTACAACCTGTAGCGGCAGGAGGAAATCCATTTCAATCCGAGTTATCCAATGTTGCGATCAACGGTATAGATTGTGGTTGCTGAAATAGTATCTATGACAACCGATTGCCAAATATTTTAGTTCCGGGCCTCCGACCCAAATAAACTCAACCTCATTAAACCTGATTATTATATCTATGCTTCCCAATGTTTCCTATTCCTAGATAGAAGTAGGATATACTTACAAGTACTCCCTCACTCCGAGAATGAAAGTAATGATTGATTTTATGGGAATTTAAAAAAAATGTCAAATGATAAAATTATTCATATTTAAATTCTCATCTAATTGCATATTTTTCTTTACATGACTAGTGATATTATATAAATATTTATAAATAATAAAAATATGATATTTAATACTAAGGATATTACGCATAAATTATTATAAAAACTAGATTATTTAATATACGTAAATATTTAACTTGAGATTACATAAAATAATAAGAACTTTTATTCTTAGACGGAGGGAGTAACTTAAATCATGAACATATTTTTATGTCTAAAAATAAAACATAAAAAGAAGAATAGTAATAGTTTACCCCTAGCTATTCCTAGTTCTCCTTTTACCTTTTTCCAAATATATTAAAAAATTAAATTAGAATACTATCAATTAGGACTGAGCAAAAAACAGGTATAACCGAATTATCGAACCGAACCGAAATAATTTAACCAAAATTTTCTGATAATTTAACCTAATTGATAAACGAATTCGGATACCCGAATAATCGAATAATATGTTCGTTCGAATAAAATAAATAGAAATAGATATTCTCCATAATCGAATATTATTTCGAATACTGAATACAGATAGTATTTTTAAAATCATTTGAATATATAATACGAATACAGATATGATATTATGACTTGAACTATTTTTTTAAATATTAGTTTTTTACATAATCATAGTTAATATATTGATATATACATTAAGTTTACTAGAAATATTTTTTAAATAACAAAGGTATATAATTTTCTTTATAAAATATTATATTATATGCTATAATAAATTATATAAATATATGTACGTGTTATACTAATTGAATATTACAGTACAAAGATAATAGTTGGTAAAATAATTAATTATAAAAATAAATTAAAAGTTAGTTTTAAAATATTATCTTAATTTTTCAAATTAAAATTTTATATTACTTATGCTTAAAATAAATATGGGCATTTATAGGTAAAAACATAAATTGATCGAAGAAAAGTTGGTTGATGACAACTATCTAGGATTGAGCAAAAAACGGGTATAATTGAATTATCGAACCGAACCGAACCGAACCAAAATAATTTAACCGATTTTTTTTGATAATTCGAATATTTCGGTTATATTTTGATTTTTTTTTACGATTTTTGATTAATTTGTACGGTTTCACTTTTGGGTTAGAACAAAGTTTTGCAAAGTTCAAATAATAATATAGCCGAACAAAACACTTGAGTTAAAATAATAAGCCCCAAACTCTCAACTGAAGTCTCAGATCTCGAATTCTCTCAGACCCTGAGACCCATATCTCGAACTCTCAAACCCACCCAGATCTCGAACTCTCTCTCAAACTCAGACCTGTCACACCTCTTCTCTTCTGGCACGACCCTCTCTCTCTCTTTCGTATAAACCCTAAAAATTATATCGACATCAAAGCAAGCCCTAACGGTTCCTTTACAATCCGATCATCTTCGAGCTTACAAGTACCTCTAGATGAAGTTTCATCGGAGGAGAGAGAAAAGTTTAGTTCGGAGCTACGAGATTCGACCCCTTTTTCGACGATTAAGGCGACGAAGAGGATCGTGATGGTGAGGCACGGGCAGAGCATGTGGAACGAGGAAGGGAGGATTCAAGGAAGTTCTAATTTCTCTGTGCTCACTCAGAAAAGGGAGTCTCGGGCCGAAACTTCTCGACAAATGCTTATTGATGATTCCTTTGATATCTGCTTCTCAAGGTTTGATTTTCTTGTTCAATTTCATTTTCCTGAAACTGTGTTTTGTTGTATTGGGGTCTTAATTTTGAATTGCAGAGTTTTCACTAGTTTTAACGTGGTCTTGTGTGTAATGTAAAAGTATAATTCCACTAAATAAATGCTCCTTCATTCAGAGATGGAAGTCCATATAGCAATTTTGTACATCCCATCCTGGTGATCACATCTTCAATTTGGTTTGGCTTATGTTTGACCAATTTTTTTCTTCTAGTCATTCCTCATTGGCTTCTCTCCTCTTTAGTCTTACCACAATTTCACCTGTTTATACTCTTGATAAAGTTGAACAACATTACAGACAATTATTTTCACTGATTACTGAATCTTGTATGCCAAAAAACATTTTTCAGACTGAGGCTGTCATCAGTAGAAAGAAGAAATTCATACACCTTGCACAATTCTAGTTTCAATGTATTTACATACAACCATTTAACATTTTGTCAATGTGTCAATATTACATATATTACACAACAAATTTATTGTATTGTCTATCTCCCTTGTTTGTTTCCTTATTCAAATGTTGCCCATCAGGCATGATTTTAAATTCATTGAAATGTAATTTCTCTCAATCCAGATTCTGTTTGGTTGCTGGTCATGGAATTCCTGTTGGTTTCCAAATGTAGGTGTTGAGTTTTATCCTGCCCGAGTCTGTAATATTTATGTTAAACGAGTTGTCAGGGAAACGAGGAGGGTCTGGACATTCTATAGAGGTGGCCAGATTAGTGAAATTGGATTGCGATCTGATATATTTTGGATTTAGGGTATAATATTATTCATTCTTCTGCATCGTGAACACTTAGATGTGTTCCTTCAACATATAATTTTCTAAGCTGAAAAGATTCAACTTTAGTAGGTACCTATATAAGTCTGCTTATTTTGTCAGGTCAGACGGTTCGTGCTGGTTTTATAAGCATTTGTTTCTGTTTGTATGAGCTCATGATGATAGTGAACAACTTGTTTGTAAGGTTACTTTTCCCATCTGATGTGGCATAACTTTGGATTATCATAATATTTGTTGCTCTATTATGTGCCATACAATATTTGTGATAGATTTTGCTTTTCTTGAACCACTAATGATAGGTTTTACTTTTCTTGAACCACTAATGACTTTGACGCTTAGCAGTTGCACATGAGTTAAGGGTAGAAAAAAGTATTCATTTCATAATTTGCTTTCCTTTGATATATGGTGGGGAATGGGATGACAAAATTTTCTTTATCATTTGTTAACAGGGTAATCTAGCCTACCTTTATTTCCGTAAAGTAGCAACATTTTTGGACATCTGAAAATAGAAAGTTGACATTGTACAAAAATTCATCCTAAATAATGTTTTAAATGAGATTCTTTATGTGGGATGGAGGGAGTACTATTTTTCTAATTGGCTTGTTACTATTCTATATATTTGTGGGTATATATCTTTTTCATACGTGTATGTTATTATTTAATCAAATATTTCTTCTTTAACATGGTTGGTAAAACAAGGACAGCGGACCAAATAAAAATATTAATGAGGCTACTCATATTGTTGTGCCTTGTTTATCCACCTCTCTTTTGTTATCTTTTTGTGCCTTGTTGAAGTAGTCATAACTTTTGTGCCTTGGGACTACCTTAGTTTCAGTAACTTCAATTCTTACCATAGAATTCTAGCTGATATGCAATATACTATTGCACACACATTTCTAAAACTTCGTTCACTTTATAACCTTTTTGGTTTTTGAGACTGGAAGAATTACATGGTAGAGATGCTATACAAGTTGGACGTGCTAATAGTTGTATTTTTATTAATGAAAAAACAACATTACTTTTACTTGTGCAACATATATGCAGGTTTTTAAATGTACATATATTCAAGTTAAGTTAGAAAGAGTTCATTAGTTTATCAATCTACTTCCTTCTAAAACAGATTCTTGGACCCACTCCTGATTCGTTAGATCCATTCAGAAAAAGAGAATTGATGTAGGAGTTGAACAAGTTAGAATTTCAAATCCCTAGAAAAAAGTATGAGCTGGTCTCACAAGACTTCAATGTCCTTTGGCCCACAAGATGTCCTTGTTAGGTTAAATTAAGTTATTGGTATTTCTAATTTTATTATTAAGTTTTGTAGTCCTAGTTGGTTAAGTCATCATATGCTCATAGCAGTTTTGTTATTTGGAATTGTCTTTTGTTATAGTTAGAAGAGTTTACTCTTTTAAATAGAGTTAAAATCTCGAATTTTGTTAATTGAATAACAGAAAGTGTGTTAAAAGCTTTGTGCTTTTTGTGTTTCTACCGATCTTTTGCAATGGTAGGTTTGTCCTTCATGTTTTTTCTTTTTTCCTCTTTATCTTCTAATACTTATTGTTCTCTTAGAGTTCCATAACATTTAATTTTTGACTTGGACTCAAGCATGTTATTCCCTGATGAATTCTTCTGTTATTAACTTACTATTTTAATTTCTTACAATTCATCTTAACAAGATTTTTTTGTAGAACTATAGGTCATCTCTTTAACTATGCGTTTAATTCCTCATATTAAATTCCAAGGGTACCTTGTAGTCAACTGTTGTACACCTTCCCATTGTTACAGCTTTGGTTAAAAATGCATTCTGTTCTAAATTTTGTAGTATTATTATCTGTCTCATTGTAACTGCTACTCTGGTTAAGCACATAGTACACTTGAATTAGAATTGTTGATTTTGAGTATATTTTCTCATGTATTTGTAATATCTAATATTACTTCATTTCCTACTTTATTGCTTCAGAGGAAGAAAAAGAATTTGGTGTCTTCTCACCCCAGTTTGACAATTATTTATCTGAATCAAATTCCAGTAAAGAGTTCAATACCCTGGGAGGCACTTCTCCGCATTCTGTCACCAGTTCACACACCAAGAATCCTTCATCTAAAAATTCATCAGAAGTTAATGATAAAAATCTTATTACAACTACTCCTGCAACTTCAAGTAGTGTAGGTAGTATCAGTACGGTCTTGCATGAAAAGAGTGTGTTTGAAAATAGACTTGTCAATGGATGTTGCAGTCAGGTGATTATGATTGATTTACTCTGTGCTGTATGCATGCAACTGCTCTATCGACCTGTGGTTCTTAATTGTGGCCATGGTTATGAACTAAATCTTCAACCTTTCTCAGTTGACATACTGAAAGTTGTTTAGTAGGGATTAATTCAGTATCAGTCATGCCTCAATTTTTATTGTTTCCTATGTTGCAGTATATTGTGAAGCTTGTATAATCTACCCAAATAATAAATTATGTGAATGCCCAATTTGCCAGTCCACGCATCCAAATGGGTTTCCAAAAGTTTGTTTAGTTCTAGAGCATTTCTTGTAGGAACATTTTTCTGAAGAATATGTAGCACGAAAGCTTTATGTACTTAAGCATGCTGATCGTCAGTATGGAAGTCCATCAACATGTGTGTCCAATTTAATCATTATTTGTTTCTTTGTTAGACAGGATGAAGCAAACCCACGGGTTTCTTATAACCTATGGTGCTGCTTATTGAATCACTTTGAGTTTGTCTAATTTTATCTTTCTCATCTTTCAATTCATACTTCTGCATTATCTTGTTTCAGGTTGCCAAGGAAGCTTCTGACATGGTTTTAGCAGATGATAATTTCAGCATAATTGTTGCTGCTGTTGGCGAAGGCAGGTCTATCTACAACAATATGAAGGCCTTCATCAGGTCCATTAATCTTCCTATTTTCTTTTGTAGCTTTTAGATCAGCCAACTTTAGATCAAAATAGATATTTGCTTCATTTTCCTAACTTTGCTATTATTTTTAAATATGTGCAGGAAGACTGCTTCTACGACTAACCTTACAATATTGGGTATCAAATTTTTGTGCTACGTTTTACGGAAGACAAGGGAAAAAATTATGAAGTGTACTATGTAGACTATGTAGATATATACTTTGATTGAAGAATTGTGGTAGCTTTAGATGATTAATTGTAAAGATAATGAATGATTATGTAGTGGATGATTTTATTAAGTTATAATATTTTAATTTTTTATATTTTTGCCATTATTTGCTATGGGGACATTGAGCCAGTCAGGTACACAAAAAGAATGTCAAATTTTGATTTGGCTACAATATAATTTGTTACCAAAGCATTGAACACGTTTTAATATAGCAACAATTTTTTATACATTTAGCAACAAATTTTCGTTGCTAATGGCATTAAAAATATAATATTTGGCAACGAAAAATCAACCTAATAACAATGAAGAGAATATTGTTGCTAATACTAAAATAAAAGGCAATATTTTTTATCGTTGCAAATCATATCAACTTTTGTTGCACATATAAAGAAACGGAAACATATAATGTCGTTGCTAATCGACGACTTTCGTTGCTATTGAAAAATAACCAGCAACAAACATTTTCGTTGCTGATTCAGCATAATGTCGTTGCCAAATATTATAATCAGCAACGAAAATCGTTGCTAAAAAGTTTACATTTCGCAACGAAAACAAACTTAGGCAACAATTTTTATAATTTACTGCAACGAAAAATGTCGTTGCAAAATGGTGTCAATTGCAACAAAAATGCATGGTCGTTGCAAAAAAAAAAGAGTTCATTTTGTTGCCAATTCGAAGGTTTTTGTAACGAAATGGAGTTTTTAGCAACGACATTTTATTTATTCTGTAACAATACATTTTGTTGCTAAAGGATCGATGTCTCTGTACGAAAACCAAATTTCGTTGCAAAATATAGTACTTTTGGCAACAAAAAAAATGTGTTCGTTGTGGAACAATTAGCAACGCTCATTGTGCAACGAAAGACGCAATGACAGTAAAGTCATTGCCAAAACCCTTTAACAACGAAATTTGGAACCTTTAGCAACAAAAATTGGTTATTGCTGAAGCCCCATTTTTTTGTAGTGATAGTGAGAGAAAGAAAACTTGTTTCTGGTATAATTTTCAATTCTAACTTAGCCCTCTATTTATAGGAAAATGTTAGCACGCTGAAGTAGACTTGACCTGCTACCTGATGGCTTTACCTGCTACTATTGCCACCCACCACATTTGAAATTCAATTTAAGCACATTTCTCACCAACCAAAAGTGGGGCCCACCAATTCTTGAATTTTTCACCAAAATGATAAATTTTGAAACTTCAATAATTTCTGAACCAGTCACCTCTTAAAATTCATAACAAATCATATGTTCATTTTTAATGGTACAAAATTTATGGACATATACTCAACTTATATATGTAAAACATATCCAAAAATCACAACGATCCAACGGTTCGATTAAAAATTATAACTTACGCAATATATCTCAAGAATAGTGATTTAATTTTTAATACCTCCATTCCGACAAAAATACCTCAACATTAATTCCTTTAATTATATCCACATAAAATAAATATATCCATCAATTATATCCACATAAAATAAATATTTCCTTATCATATAAATCAATAATTAATTATTCACAAATAATATTACAGAATCACATTTATGACAATCAGGCAGTTCCTAAGAAAGAGGGGGCTTTCCGAGAAGGATTTCTCCTTACTGGAGCGCAATTAGGTGACCAAACCTCTCATTGACAGAACTTTCTAGACATTGCCAAAAATGTTATCTCATAATATTATTCAAATAATATGAATTATTGATGATCCGATAATGGGAAATACTGTGCAATGACAATTATTGAAACAACAATAATATGAAATATCAACGCAGCAATTATTGAACCAATATAATAAAATATTGAATAGTAATTACTGTAACAATTATTGAGTAGTGCCTTCTTACGTAAGAATCAATAATTTAACAATACTGTGCAATACCGTGTGTTACTGTGGAACCACGTGTATTACTGTATTTTAACCACCAGGTATTTCAACATTGTTAATGGTAACAACTACGTCATTATTTATAAAAACTCATACTTTTTATTTTTTTCATCCGACTGTTATCCGTTATGGGGCCCACAAATGGTTGCGCCTTCGTACGAATATTCCCCGAAAGAAAGAATATTTCTCGACCAAACGAATATTCCCCGACAACAATGAATATTTTATAACCATTTGCTTATTTTACAAAATTTTCACATTCCACCCATAACCAAAACATTATATCAAGTTAACTCCATATTATTTCAAGATAATGAATTGAGAAAATTCAATTTTATTTATAAAAAATTGGGGTCTTACAACCTCCTCTCCTTATGAAATTTCTTCATCGAAATTGACGTACATACCTGGTATTTCGAACAGGTGAGGGTATCTCGCTTTCATTTTTGATTCCAACTCCCAGTTCATTTCATCAATAGCATGGTTCTTCCACAAAACCTTAACTTGAGGTATAACCTTTGTGCATAGGACATGTTCTTTCATATCCAAGATCTTGACAGGTACCTCCTTGTACGTTAAATCTTCGGCTATCTCATCTGGTTTGTAACGCAATAATGTTGTTTGGGTCGTCCACATATTTACGTAACATCGATACGTGAAAAATGTTATGAACACGTGACATACTTAGCGTTAAGGCGAGTCTATAGGCCACAGCTCCTACTCGATCGAGGATTTCAAATAAATCGAAGGCTTGAGCTTTCTTCTCTTCATCGACTCTTACTTCTTGAATAACGCCTTCTTGCACCTTCTTCTTTATATTCATCAGCTACAAGTCTGTAGTTTGAGCGGCTTTAACGTTATCGATTAAAGTCAATTTTACTTGTATATCATCACGTGGGTCCCTAGAGTCTTTAACTCTATCTCTATCATTTATAAATTATACAAAAAAGGTCTTTGTGTTCGATAATATCGCACTCGTACTCGCATACAATCTTCTACTCAACACGTCAGCTACTACGTTCGCTTTTCTAGGATGGTATGGTCAGAACACGTGCCGAAATGAGTCGCCTCTTGAGCTTTTGGAAAATCTTCTCGCATTCCTCACTCCATACGAATTTTGTATCTTTCCGAGTCAGCTAAGTTAACGAAGTAGTGATTCGAGAAAATCCTTCCACGAATCTCTGATAGTAACCAGCTAAGCCTAGAAAGCTAGATATTTCGATTACTGACTTAGGTTGCTCTCAACTGTGACTCATATCCCAATCTTGGATAACACATCACAATGGTGCCTATCAGTTTACCACCGCACGAATATATACGGAGAGTCTAGCTTCGGTGCATTCCACAAAAGAAGTCACTAGATAGAGGCTCGGGTACCAACTTTTATAGTTGGGTTTTTAACTCCTGAAGTTCAATAGGAGCCATTTGATATGAGATTCCAGAAATGGATTTTGTACCGGGTTCAAAGTCGATACAAAATTCAATAACACGCTCTGGGGTAGGCCAGAAAATTCTTTAGGAAATATGTCAGGAAATTCACTAACAACAAAAATATCATTCAAATCTGACGTATCTTTTGTTCAAGTCCATAACATGGGCTAAGAAAGCTTGACATCCATTTTTTAATAAACGAATGGCTTTATAGCTTGATATTAAAGAGTTTGACTTCAATGGTTTGGTGGCTTGAATTCAAATAACAGGTTGCTTAGGAATATAAAAACTAACAACTTACGAAAGCAATCAATTTTGGAATGATGAGTGGTTAACCAATTAATTCCTAAAATCACATCAAAATTAAGTATCTTTAAAGAGATAAGATCGACAGGTAATGTGTTGGTACCAATTTGGATTAAGCAAGATTTATAAACAGTGGATGTAATGAAATTTTCTCCTAACAGACACAGATAAGTCAAATTCTAATTTTTCTGGAGTCAAGTTTAAACGTTGAGCAAAAGCATAAGAGATAAAAGAATGGGTAGAATCGGAATCTAACAGGGTATAGACTTTACAAAAATTGATGATAAACTAACCCGTGATAACTTCATTCGGTTCCTCGCTTTTACAAAAGGCGCTCTCACTTGAACCACTGATTTTGACTTATCTGGGATAGCCTTTAGTTTTATCATTACCGCTAGAATTGCCTTTCACTATAGGGAATATTCCACCCTCAACTGCTTCATCGTACTCCTGTTTCATGATCTGAATCATTAATCTTCGATCCATATCGAATTGGGGTTGACCACAATGTACATGGTAATTCAAAACTCGATGTTGGGTTCTCTCAATTGCTGTCCAAAAAGAGAAATGCATATCATCTATTTTAGCCTTTTTAGATCAGACATATCTTTCCACAATATCAACGCGTCGTGCGACTTTTACCCATGCATCACTCATTTTTACTTTTTTAGTTGTTTCTTCTTTCAGCTCAGATTCTAGCTTTATCATATTATACTCTGCCAAAGAGTGCTTCTGTTAAAGCATCACATATCGGGTAACACAAGCTTGAATCGTTGCACCCTTTTGATCCACGACCGCCTTTCGTTCTTCAGCCTGCTCTTCTAACTCATGAATACGATTTTGCAATTATACGTTTTGATCATAAAATACCTCTAATAAATTCTCCTCAGGTTCCTCTTCTTCCTCACTCTCAGCTGCTACCTCTACGACTAGTTCGGGTTCAACTATTAATTCTTCCCTCACCACAAGAATATCTCTAATTCCTTGTTCGCCTGACATCACATTATCATGGTTGGTGATTAGAGGTGTCTACACGGTCTCATTCACTCCATTGTTAACGTTCTCAGCTGCCATTCATAAAAACTATCATAAAACAAGGGTTAATTAAACAAATTAACAGATCACATAATATCCTTATATTATAACCGACCATCGCTAAGCTTAGGTAGGACACACTAGCGAAGGATTTACCTGTCTCTCCCCTCCTAGTTCTAGTCTCACATCTCAGCCAAGGATCATATCCCTAACCTTTGATACCAACTGTGACGCCCCCAAAATAGGTATACATCACCCATTCTGAGTCGTCAAATACATGGTACAGAAACAAATACAACTTCAGTAATACAATTGTCGTGCAAAATACGACAACACATATACTGTGAGTTTAAATACAAATATTGTTTTCTAGACAATATCCACACTCATATAAGTTCTCATTACAATTATTGATACACTATTTTACAAAAAATAGTGAGGACTGCTAAAACAACTGTCTAGGACCATCAATCTATACCCCGACTGGTTACTGTTATGTTCTCGCTTCCTGAGAAGAAAAATGGAACAAAAAGAAAAAGGGTGAGCTCAACTAGCTCAGTAAAGAATATTATGACTAAGATAATATACAACAATTTATCATTAGTCTTCAACAGGGAAAAACCTGATAAAATATAATAGACAATAAGTTTTAGATAAACAACTGCAGCGGAACAACAATCTATTAGAAGAGTCAAGTAGAGAAAGAATTCTACTATCTTCTAAGATTTAAAAGTCTATCATCAATATTTTATCCCTGTAACATCAATCAATATACATCTTGAATCAAATATTCATCTTTGCACTAAAGGCCAAAGATGTTCATTTGTATCACCAATTGGTCATTTTCATCTCAACACCTGTTCATCTTTGCACTACGGGCCAAAGATATTCATTGGGTAATCATTCATCTTTGCACTACACGCCAAAGATATTCAGTAATATCAGCATTTAGGACTGAGGATGATGAAAAAATATCTTAAAGAAAATGAATCTAGTGAGATAAAAGAACAAATATTAGGGATTCGTATTACAGTTTATCCAAGTTCAATAATACTCCACAATAACCAATTTTGAAGCAGAATTCAAAAATAAAGATCAAAACATGGATACAATCAAAGATAATAACCATAATAGACATCTTGGACAAAAATGAGAAAATTTTATTTTTCAGTGAATAGTGTCGTATTCGTGAATAGTGACTTATTCGTGAATAGTGTCGTATATGTGAATAGTAACCCCGACACAAAAAGGTAAAAATTATTCCACAATAAATTCCATACTAATATTTCGGTATAATTATATTGAAAGAATAACATCATTACGAAAAAAATAACACCCATTACCTCAAAATAACAGTACTTCTGGTCGGAATATCGGTATAAGGCTGAAGGAAACTTACACTGATAAATAGAAGCTCACAAAGTATCTAAATACTCACAAAATACGCTCGATAATAAAGATAGAAAGGAAACTTGATTCTGATGTAATTTTTAATTCTAACTTAGCCCTCTATTTATAGGAAAATGTTAGCACGCCGAAGCAGACTTGACATGCTACCTGATGGCTTTACCTGCTACTATTGCCACCCACCACATTTGAAATTCAATTTGAGCACATTTCTCATCAACCAAAAGTGGGGCCCACCAATTCTAGAATTTTCCACCAAAATGATAAATTCTGAAACTTAAATAATTTCTGAACCAGTCACCTCTTAAAATTCATAACAAATAATACGTTCATTTTTAACGGTTCAAAATTTGTGGAATATACTCAACTTATATATGTATAACATATCCAAAAATCACAACGATCCAATGATCAGATTAAAAATTATAACTCACGCAATATATCTCAAGAATAGTGATTTAATTTTTAATACCTCCATTCCGATAAAAACACCTCAACATTAATTCCTTTAATTATATCCACATAAAATAAATATATCCATCAATTATATTCACACAAAATAAATATTTCATTATCATATAAATTAATAATTAATTATTCACAAATAATATTACAGAATCACATTTATGACAATCAGGCAGTTCCTAGGAAAGATGGGGCTTTCCGATAAGGATTTCTCCTTACTGGCGCGCAATTAGATGACCAAACCTCTACTTGACAGAACTTTCTAGACATTGCCAATAATGTTATCTCATAATATTATTCAAATAATATGAATTATTGATCCGATAATGGGAAATACTATGCAGTGACAATTATTGAAACAACAATAATATAAAATATCAACGCAGCAATTATTGAACCAATAAAATAAAATATTGAACAATAATTACTATAACAATTATTGATTAGTTCCTTCTTACGTAAGAATAAATAATTCAACAATAATATGCAATACCGTTTGCTATTGTGGAACCACACATATTAATGTATTTTAACCACTAGGTATTCCAACAGTGTTAACGGTAACAACTACACCATTAATTATAAAAACTCATACTTTGTCGTTTTCCTCATCCGACCGTTATTCGTTATGGGGCCCACAAATGGCTGCGACCAAACGAATATTCCTCGACAGAAAGAATATTCCACGATCAAACGAATATTCCCCGACAACAATGAATATTTTATAACCACTTGCTTATTTTGCAAAATTTTCACATTCCACCCATAACCAAAACATTATATCAAATCAACTCCATATTATTTCAAGATAATGAATAGAGAAAATTCATTTTTATTTATAAAATACTGGGGTCATACAGTTAATCATTGCTGGTTTCCATGAATTGTACTATGTACATATTACATGTATAAGTCAGGTATGAAAGGCTGATCACCTTCATTACCAGTTGGTTCAGATATATTTGTTCATGTATAATACTTGTTCATTCATAAATTTGTTTCTGCTAGTTCACAATTATATTGTTGAATTATAGCCAGCTTATTATTCAGACTCTTTTAATCATGTTATATCGTTATATTATTGAACTTAAACTTGCTGGGCAACTTTCATGCTCACCCTTGCTATATCATGATAAAACATTGCAGATAAGACGAATGCGTTTGGATACAGGAAAAGAATAATGCCAAGTTCAACTTATGATAAAATGTGCAACTAATTTGTAATAATATAGTTTAATAATAATGTTATGTGTTAGAAAAGTTATGATTTATGTATAAGTTAAGGTTACTCGACCTTGGGAAATAATGTGTAATGTATTGTATAAACAATTTATGTTTATATCTTCCACAAATATAGTAATAATGTTAGAATGATCGAACCAGATTCGCGATGATTCGGGACCTCAAATTCGGGGGCCTCACATCTTTCTTTTAATTGAATTCTCATATCATTGTCATCATCCTCATGCTTATATTGTGATAAAAGTCATCTGTGGCTTACGTGTATAGATGTACTATTGATCGGTATGATTATGACCAGGGATTATTCGATATAATCATTACCGTAATATTACAACTTATGTGGTAAAAGTCATCATTAGCCCGTAGTGTATTGATAGATAGTTGTTGGTATGATCATGACCATTGATGATTACATGAATATCCTTGGCCCATAGTGCAGGGATGATTCGATGATGTGGTTTATTTATTAAGTTGAGTCTCAGCGATAAAGTTGATGAAAAACTTTTTAAATCATAGAATATAGTAGATATCATGCTCTACTTGACTTTTCTAATGGATTACTTGTTCCACTGCTGTTAAACTTGATGTTTATTATATTTTATCAGTTTAACACTGTTGAAGGCTAAAGATAATTTATTTTTCATTATCTTAGTTATAATATTTCTTACTGGGCTAGTTGAGCTCACCCTTTTGCTTTCATTGTTCTATTTAGGAAATGAGAACGTAGTCGGGACTAATCGGGTAACAAAGTGACGGTCCGAGATGGTGGCTATAGTATTTCTCACTATTTTATGAAATAGTGTGATAATAAATGTAATGAGGACTTCATTTGAGTTTGAATACTGTCTATGAGACAATATTAATGTAAAAACTCTAAGCTACGTTGTTGTCGTATTGTATAAAAGAAGTTTGTATTTGATTTATGTACTATGTATTTGGCGAGTCAGAATGGGTGATGTATACCTATTTTAGTGGCGTCATAGTTGGTATCAAAGCTTAGGGATATGATCCCTAGATGAGATGTGAGACTAGAACTAGGAGGGGAGAGACAGAAAAATTCCTTCGCTAGTATGACCTACCTAAGTTTATTTGGTATTTATTTGGTCTGTCAGAGTATAGGGATAATATGTGACATGTCAATTAACCCTTGTTTTGTGGCTGTATTTGATAATGGCATCCAAAAATGTTGAGATAAACAATGAAACACATGAGGCCGTTGAGTCACCAATGATCAATACCCAGGATAATGTGCATCAGGATGGAAATAATCCTCAAGAAAACAACAACGCTGACCAAATGATGAATGATGGGATGTTCAGAGGTTTTATGCAATTCATGCAACATCAGGAGAGAAAGACTCCTGTTCAAAATGCAGGTGGAAACACTGGCATCTCTTGGACAGTCACCGCTAAACAGTTCAAGGAGCTGGGACCACCGGAGTTTTTGGGAGAGCCAAACCCACTTAAGGCAGAGATGTGGATAAAGCAAATCACCAAGATATTTGATGTCTTGGGATGCTCTGAGGAGCAAATGGTTCCCTTTGCCACCTTCATGTTTCGAGGAGAGGCAGATTACTGGTGGAAATCTATAAAGCGTACTCAACTTGCCCATAGAAAATTTCTTGGGAGAAATTCCAAGAACTGTTCAATGAAAAGTACTTTCCTGAAAGTATTCATCACATGAAGGAGGTAGAGTTTATCAAGATGGAGCAAAAAATATGACCGTATCACAGTACAAAGCTAAGTTTGCCGAGTTGTCCCGGTTTACGTCCCACTTGGTTCATAATGAGGAAAGAATTATGCGGATGTTTCTAAGAAGTTTGAAACCTGAGATACGTCAATACCTAATTTCTCATAAATTTTGTTTGTATTTAGATGTTGTAAATAAGGCTCTGTTATTGGACCGCGATAATGAGTCAACCCAACTAAGAGAGAGCAAATAACAAATTAATAATAACAGTGGTAGTAGTCATCGAAGCGGTGAGAACGTAGCCGGGACTAGTCGGGGAACAGAGTGACGGTCCGAGATGATGGCTATAGTAGCCCTCACTATTTTATGAAATAGTGTGATAATAAATGTAATGAGGACTTCATTTGAGTTTTAATACTGTCTATGAGACAATATTCGTGTAAAAACTCTAAGCTATATTGTTGTCATATTGTATAAAAGAAGTTTGTATTTGATTTATGTATCATGTATTTGACGACTTAGAATGGGTGATGTATACCTATTTTGGGGGTGTCATAAACGTAATTAATTTATTCTATATAATAGCGTAACCTTAGCTGTGATACCAGATGTTAAATAATTATATCAGAACGTTTTATTGAATAGAATAAAATAAAATCAATAATCATAATATTAAGTACTTACATGAATTGAGAGAAGCCATCTTATATGTATCACACTTCTGCTGCGCTTAAGGGTGAAAGTCTTCAATTGTCTCTCTTAATCTTAGGATGGATGTATAGATGTGTATAAAAATTCTTGAGACAACAATTGGGGTCTAATTCTTTTATTTATAGAATAGCTAAGGATAAAATTCATCCATCAAGATTATGAAACCCTAGGGTCCATTATGTCAAATACTATTAGGAATATTATGTATAGGCCACATAATTAATTACCAAACCCATAAATAAAGTGATTAAATTAATACAATATACAAGCCCAATAATTACATAAATAGTAGAGGCCACATAAGGAATAAAATATTCCAACAGGCTGGCCCTAGCGGGTGTAGATCCATCCCGTAGATATTATTTGATATCCTGGTACCAGGGCTGTTTGATGGGAGGTATTTCATCAGATACTTCTCCAATGTAATTTCCATAGGATAGTTTCATCTGGCTTGTGAATATGATGTTTAGAATTCCTCTTTTTGCAGTAATGATGACTAAGGAAATCAGGGTTTCTAGTGCATCTACGAAATCATTTAGATTTCGAGGAATGTGGATGAAGGCTGTATCTTCAAATTCGATAGTCAACTTTATAACCTACTGATGATAGGGCAACAAATGTAATCCTTTGGTGTGATATTCCACGGTGGTTTTTTTGATGACCAAATTGGAATCTCTAAAGACAGATAAATGTTTGATACCTATTTATTGGGCCAATTTCAATCCCATTAAGCAACCTTCATACTCGGCTTTGTTGTTAGTGTTAAAAACTGCAGCTTAGTAGCCATGGGATATTTTTCTCCAGTAATGGGTAGAAGAACTGCCCTTGCTCCTGCACCTTCCATCTGTACAGCCCCGTCGAAATACAGTTTCCAAAATTGGCATGTATCATTAGAGAAATAAGTTTCCAATGGTTTGAAGTCCCATGTTGGTGTTTCAGCCAATTTATCTACAATTCCTTGACCGTTGATGGCTTTTTGTGTTAGTAGATGATGTCAAATTGTTGGAAGATTAACTGCCACTTGGACAATATACAATTTAACATGGGCTTATTGAAAATGTATTTCAGAAGATCCCTACGGGATATGAGATAAGTTATGTGACCATAGAAGTAATGTCGTAACCTCATGGCGGCCCATGCTAAAGCACAACAGGTCTTTTCAATCAAAGTGTACCTCTGTTCATAGCTGCTAAACCTTTTACAGAGGTAATAGATGGCTCTTTCCTTGCCTCTATCATCTTTTTGCCATAACATATAACCCATGGCATTGGAATTGACTTATATGTATATGAAAAGTGGAACTTTATCTCTTGGAGGCACCAAAACAGGAGCTTCAATCAACGATTTCTTGATGGCGAGGAAGGCTTTTTGACATTCCTCATTCCACTTCCCAAAGGAATTTTTCCTTAACAGTTTGAAGATGGGTTCACAAGTTATTATAACCAGAGAGATGAATCTGTTTATGAAATTGATTCTCCCTAGGAATCCCTGTATCTCCTTCTATGTCTAAGGTACAAGCATCTCTTTGATGGCTTTAATCTTGGTTGGATCTAGCTCAATGTCTCTATTGCTATCTAGAAAACCCAACAATTTGCCGGATTTAACACTGAAATCAAACTTAGTTGGGTTCAACTTTAAGTTTTATTTGCTGAGCCGGTTGAATAGCTTTTTGAGATGGTCGGTGTGGTCATCTTCTTTTCTGGATTTACGATTATATCATCCATATAAACCTCTATTTCTTTGTGCATCGTATCGTGGAATAGGGCCATCATGGCTCTTTGATACATGGCACCGGCATTGATAAGACCGATAGCTAGTCGCCGATAGTAGGAGGTTCCCCAAGGGGTGATAAATTCAGTTTTCTCCCTATCTTCTTCAACAACCATGATTTGATGGTATCTAGAAAAATAATCCGTGAAGGAATACATGTCGAACTGTGTTGTGTTGTCTATCAACATGTGGATGAAAGGTACAAGGAACTCATCTTTGAGACTAGCCTTGTTCAGGTCCCTATAATCCACACATACTCGTACCTTCCCTCCTAGTTTAGGCACGAGAACCTTTAGTAGCCCTAAATTCCTAATCAGCACGGATCTGGTATACTAATTCTATAACTATTTGGAAAGATATAAACATAAATTGTTTATAAATTAAACATTACACATTATTATCCCAAGGTCGAGTAAACTTCACTTAATACACAATTCATAATCTAACTGACATACAATGTTATTATCCTACATTATTATTACAATTTAACTTCACATGTAAACTAAAGTTGGAACTGTCTTTGACCTTTTTCTTTGTCTCCGACGTATTCGTCTTAATCTGCAATGTTTATCATGATATAGCAAGGGTGAGAAACAAGTTTGCCCAGCAAGTATAAGTTTATTTTAGGATATATCATGATTGAAAGAATTTAAATAATAGCTGGCTAACATTCAACAATATAATTGTGAACTAGCATGAACAAACTTTCATAGCTGAACGAACATTGAACATAAGTAAATATATCTGAACCAGATGGTAATGAAGGTGATCAGCCTTTCATACCTGATGAGTACATGCAATATGCACAAGAGTGTGATTAAACAATTCATGGACATAGAAATCAGCAATGATTAACAACAAGTATATTTGAATGAAACAACTCGAGGTCGAGTTAAAGAAAACTTGCATGAACCGTTGATTATCGTTACACAACTTATTTAGATTTGTCTGAAAACCTAATATAAATAATACCAATCTCCAAATATTAGAATAATATCATCACAGTATAATACTATTATATATAATCATAGAATAACCTAAACACATAACACATAACCCTATCAGTCCACAAACTACCTAAGACTCGGTATCAAATCAAACTATTTCAGTCTGAATTGAAACCAACAAAATTTTGTCATCTCGACGACCTAGTCGGACAATTCTCGAGCCTAATATCGCTAAGACTCAGTTTAATCTGGTTCACAAATATCTTTGATAATTATATTATAAATTAAAAATAATTTTTCAAGTGTCATAATAATTTTTTAAGTAATTATTATAATTTATCATGATTTTTCAATCATTAATATAATATTTATATTATTTAAATAATTTAATCATATATATTAAAAGTTTTTCTATATCATCGAATAAGTCAAATACTAATCCAGCAACCTGGATATCCAAACATACCAATCCAGCAACCCATATTGCATTCTAGCAAACTGGATTCCAAATCCAGCAAGTTGGATTCCAAATCCAGTAACCAAATGGCCAATCCAGCAAACCAAATTGCAATCCAGCAAACTGGATTCCAAATCCAGCAACCAGATTGTAATGCAGCAAGCTGGATTCAACATCCTTTTCACGAAAATACCAAATAAATTTATTATTTTTCTATCTTTTGGCCAAACATATATACATATATTTCATACACAAAAATTATTTTTCCATAATTTTTTCAACTTCCTTTAGTATTTTTCAAAATCAAATTTATTAAATAGTTTAAGAAATTAGCCCCATCATGCTTAACTCCAGAAATTCCTATCTCTTGACACAATCTTATACGTGTTAACTTGAGCCTACAGTTTAAATTTTGTGGCCATCGGAGTTATAGAACTCCGGTTATAGCGATTTTCGTTTGAAAACCCCAAATATTGAAATGGTCATAACTTGGTCACTTTAAGTCGGAATGAACTCATTTTTGGACAGGAGCTACTTTCTATCATATATTCTCATTTCCAAAAAGGTTGGAATTTATTTCATTAATTAATTTGCCAAAAATGCCCTTAATAATATCTGGACAGTATGTTTTTTGGTATTTTGCATTTTTGCCTACTTTACTAAAAATAGTCCATATGGAAATGTACACACTCCTTTTTCAGTGATTCCACTTGGAGATGTTAGAAAATGAATAGTTCTAACTCTGGGAACTGATCACACTCAAAAATTCGAAATATAATAGGAGATATGATCATTTGAATTTCATGTTTCATTTTCACAAAAATCTGATTTTTAACCCTTTATGATTTCTAAGAAAACTTCTATGTTTTCACATAATAACCAACATATCTCATTATAACACTTACTGATACTTCATATACCCATGAATCTACCATAATACACGA
This sequence comes from Panax japonicus, assembly GCA_020205505.1. NCBI lineage: Eukaryota > Viridiplantae > Streptophyta > Magnoliopsida > Apiales > Araliaceae > Panax > Panax japonicus. Next base: position 51,464,775 of record CM035101.1, on the reverse strand, counting down.
TCTATTTAATCAAACAAGCATCAAACACGAGATTAAACACAATCAAGGCTAAGAAATATTAGGTTCTTTACTTTTTGAAAAACCTAGTTTCCATTTCATACTTTAGATCTAACTTTTAACACACAAGATGGATATATCCACACATAACACACTCTAGATCATGTAAATCTAGAGTTTTGAAGTTCAAGAACTTAAATCCATGTTTTTATTTAAATAACTAAGAATAACTTAGATAAAAAGTGGGTTATACCTTGATCTTTTGCTAGCCTTTCTTAATCTTTCAAAGTAGATGATGATCTTGGGTAGCTTGAAGATCAAAACCTCCTCTCTTTTACCTCTTGTGGCTGCCGAAATTGCTCATCTCTCTCTCTCTCTCTTGATTTTGTTTTGTTAGCTAAAAGGGAGTAATAGGATAAGAGAGAAATGAAATGGTTTTTGTGGTTTAGTAAAAAATGTATAGATATAATTGTATATCTAATATGCATTCCCCCCATTCACTCTCTCTTTCTCTTACTTCATCATTATAAAGTTGTTTGAAAACTTAAGATTGCTTGTAATCTAAATAAAATTATGTGGCCAAATAAAAGAGAGACGCCTATTTGTAGTTGGTGAACCACTTTGTAAACTAAAATAAGTTATCATCATTACATCACATGCTTCCTTTTTCTCCCATCCTTTCCGCCAATCTCTCCTCATTTCTATCCATTTTTGATTTATTTTTAATGCCTTATTTAGCTTTACTAAATGTCTAAAAAGTCCCTCTTCAAGTGGCTAAAAGATTGGGCTTTAATTAAATTCTTTTGGGCTTCTAAATTAATTTCTTGGGCCATGAAATTTATATAGTCCAATACTTTTAAATTCTTATCCAACCTTAATCATTTATTTAGGGTTTTCATTTCCTCAATTGTAAATTAATCTTTATTCACGTACACTTAATTTCTTAACCCAATTAGATTTGCTATAAATTGATTATAAAATTAATTAATTGAGATATATAAAATAAATCTCTTGGAATTAGTATATATTTTAAATAACATTATTTCCTCTCATACCATAACCCTTAACAATTAACACTTAAGCTTTTATACTTATCTTTTAAGCTCCTAAATTATGGTTTTATAATCCAAATTAGGGTTTCGGATTCTCGGAACACAAATTAGGGTTTTCGAGCATATCGTTAGGGTTCCTAACAGTTCATTAGAGTTTTCTCACTGAACAACCATGCTATTAACATAACTTTAGGGTTTGCTAAAGTTATACTTATCCTGATCAATAATTGATCCTTAACCCATAAATTGAGCACATAAAATCACTAATATAAATTATCTGATCAAAGTTTGATCTTTATCTACAATCCTGTACACATAGAACCATATACACAGAACATATACACTTATTCACTTAATCCTGAATAATTCACCACAAAAATTTTAAATTCACAAAATTCCTTCCCGGAAATCTCAAATACATTCACTTATTTTCTGTCTAGGTTTATTATTTAACCTTAATTCAATCTTTTAAGATTTAAATAATTATCTAAATTTTCAGGTTGTCACAGAACCACATTGGAATTGATAATGTCTATGATAATGTCTGCTTTGAATTACTTGATAATTTCTTCTTCAACTTTCAGGCTCCATTTAGGCTTCAGTCAACTGAGTTTCTGTTTGATTGGTTTGAAGCCCTCTTTTATGGGCAGTCGATGAATGACAACATCAATAGATAATCTGACCATGTATTCATGCGACCATGCAAACATATCCTGGAACTGGGTCAAGAGTTTAATCAAGTCTTTCTTTTGACTTGGGGTAAGGTCATTCCCAATTTGTAGTTTGGGATTTTTTGAGGTTCTTATATTGACATGGGTGGTTTGTTCGAGGTTTGGTTTGGGGTTGTCTTCGACCCATCCTTTGATCTCCTCAGGCACCTCATTGTCATCTATCTCCTCTTCATCAATTCCCATCAGGTCAGAGTCCAGTTCTACATAACAGTTGTAGTCACTGCTCTAATTCGGTAATTCATCAACAAAGCTAAACAAATTCAACTTTGAAAACCTAAAAACAAAATGCTTTTACTTAATATATGCAACTGTTTGATAAAAAAAAGTATCAGTAAAAAGCATAACAAAAGTAAATTGCTAGCACTAAGCAACAAAATTAAGCAGTTTAACAATATCTATACTTCAGAACAGATGGACTCCCTGCCGTTTTTACCCTATAACAGTGATGCAAGGAGTGATGCTGCAACTATCTAGAGTTTGGTTATGGTTGAAGTTGTGTTGCAGGGTTACTGTTGTCCTCCTCCTTGACGATGACAATAACTACATCCATATTAGGATTAGTATCTTTCCCTGGGACATGAGTTTGTGCCAAGTAGAACATCTTTCCAAATTGATCTTGAATTTCCTGCAGAAATTGTTCATTCTACATCTTTTCTTCCTTGGCGGGAAGGGGCGCATCATTTTATCCTCAACTGCATTGACCTTTGGGAATAACAGATTGGACATAGTGGTAGGAATCTTTTTCCCCTATTTCTTAAATCCTGCATTAGTGAGGTCCGGTAATAAGATGGTTGATAGATTAGTTGGCATATGTTTATGCTGGTTTTCGTGTTTGAATCCCGAGTAGTAGCCCAATCCAGCTTTCCCTACTTGGCTTAGTATTTGAATTGGATTCTTAATTCCTTGTTTATTCTTTCCTAACCCTTTCCTAGCTAGAAACCCAAGAATATCATCTCTTGACCAACATTCATTACTTCGGAATAGGTTTTTGGTTTCAAGGCTGGTGCACCGATTGGTCGATAGTGAGTGTTACTCACTTCGAATGCTTGAAAGCTAGTAGGCTTAACTCTTTCGTTGAGATTGATCGAAGTCATATCCCTTTGCATAGAGATTGGGTACTCTAGTTCGGCATTAACAGTCACCAAATTGTCATTGATGATGTATTTTAACTACTGATGGAATGTGGTTGGGACGACTCCCGCCATATGAATCCATGGTCTTCCCAACATTAAATTATATCACGTGGAGATGTATAACACTCGGATGGATATGTGGACTGTATGTGGGCCAATCTCCATTGAAAGCTCTATTTCTCCCATAATGTTTCGTCGAGATCCATCAAAGGCTCTTATGATGACATGACTGCTACGGATTCTATTTGGGTTGATCTTCATCTTTTCTAAGGTATCATAAGGGTATATGTTTAAGGATGATCCTCCATTTATCAATACCCCCAATCACATATATTGAGGATATTACTTCTATATGTAGTGACTTACCGTGGCCTATTCCTTCTTGTTGGTATGCCATCATCAGTGAATGATATCACATTACTGTTAAGAATGTGATATATGAGGTGCTCAAATTTTTCAGTGTCCACCATTCTTGGCAGATGCGCTTCTTTCATTACTTGCACTAGAATTTTAAGATGATCCTCTAAGGATAAGATCAAATCTATGATGGAGATCTGAATGGGTGCCTTTTTCAACCGTTGCATCACTCTGGCTTCATTATATCCCATTTTGCTGAGGAATTCTGCAGCCTTCTTCTCGGGTACTTTACCCGTTTTATCATGCGATGAGGTAAGTACATTGGATTATCCTTTGATAGGACAATGGTACAATCTGATGTGGATCCCACATTTTTCCTATAGTTCCATGTGAATCTTTTTAAACTTAGAATGAGATATTGGGGTAGATATTGCAACATTAATGGTTCTGGTGCAACTATCTTCATAGGATTCTTTCTTTTTTTTTATCCCCCATTTCTGGAATTACTAAAGGTTTTGTAGGCATGTATCCTTTAGAGGAAATGACTGCTACAACTTTCCTCCATCTCTGCGTTTCAGGAGGAAATATCTCCACTTCTTTATTCTCGGTACTGTCACTGATCATCATTTTCAAATCGCCACCATTAATTAGATTCTGGATTAGGTGACGAAGTTCGCAAAATCCTTCTGTGTTATGACCAGGAGTGTTGGAATGATATTGACATATCTTAGCGGCATCGAAACTCCTTGATCGGGGGTCCACTGGGGGTAACAGTTCTATAATCTTTCCTTCATTGCTAAACATTTGTAATATTTCCTCCATTGGTTGGCCTAAAGGAGTGAAATTTCTTTTAGCTGCAAACTCTCTACGAGCACGAAATCTTGCTTTCCTTGCAACTTTAACCTCCCACATTTCATTTTCTTGGAATCTAATGTGATCCTTCTTTGAAATCGGGAGGATATTTGTTTGACTTTGGCCGATCTGACTTATTAACTGTCGAGTGACTTGATGTTGATACACCATTAATTCTGCTAATTGATCGATCTATTCTTTGATGGAATTTAGCTCCTGCTCTATTAAAAGTTGTCCTTCTAAATAACTTATCTTTTCGAGTTAACTTTCATTTAAAGATTCTCCAATATACTTGAGGTATTTGGAACCTTCTTCACCCCACGTGATGATCCTGTGGATTATCTTGGAAATGTGGTTGTTCTGGTGTTGTCACAACAATTTCATTAATATCTATCATGTCTTATTCTTGTGTTTCAGAGACCAGCATTCTTCAGTATCATGGCTAAGGGACCCAGAATGGTAAGCACACTATTTGCTTGGATCAAAACTTTTCCCAATTGGATTTGCAGGGGGAAGGAGTTGAATGATTTTCTTTTGTGTTGTTAGAAGCTTCAGTATGTTTTCAAATGAGTCCCCTAAGGGTGTAAAAGTTTTTATGTGTTTAACTTCTCCTGCTTTCTGAAATTGAGGATTTGGAGGCTTTATAGATGTTTAGAACGAAGAGTAATTGATGAGTATGAAATATGTTATATTTTTATTTCTTAATACTTAATCTTTTGTATTTATTTTGTGCCTAAATAAACTCATTATTTTTATATTTTTATTTTAGGTACAATTGATGTGATCTGTGATTTTGGAAATAATTTGAAGACAAATTGAGCATTATTGGATCAAGGGAGCTAAAATTCACATGGGTTAAAGATTATTTAACAGAGGAATATCAAAAATGGGCCACATCAAAAATGACATTCAGTAAGCTATCATGAACATGATTTACAAGGCATCATTAAAGGTCACGTGGGCCACGAATTGTTATTCATGTCCAGCCATCCTAATTTCCATGCAATTGATATTGAAGTACATTGATCTCCAAATTCAACAAGGAAAGTCAGCAAGTTCACGCGTCTCAGCACACGAAAAATTGTTGAATTTAATTCCAACTTCAATTCTGAATTTTGGATTCTAGAAGATTAATTTTTACAATTCTATTGTAATTAGGATTTCTTTTAGACAAAGATTTATTTCCAAATTGAATTCTATTTCTTTATGGAAATTAGGGTAATTTGTAATTCCTTTTAGGATTTGGATTTCTACTTCCTATAGGATTTAGGACTTTGTCTAGCACTATAAATAGATGAGGCTAGTCAGGGTTTTATGCATTCAATTATCAACTATAATCTATTGGAGTGCAGATTCAAGAGCATGTCAGGCTAGTTCTTTTCATTCAGTTCTAAAGGGAGGTGAATCCTTGTTACAAGTAATTAATTAATTGAGTATTATTATTTATTCATTCTTGTGTGAAATTTCTTCTGATAATCTATTTTCATTGATTACACGCTAACTGAATTAATTAATTTATTATGTCCAATTGAATTAGTTTGATCATTATCGTATGCTAGATTAAGATTGGTATTACGTGTAATTGATATCTGTCTTCATCATAAGTAGCAACTTGATAATAATAATTATGGACAAGCTTTTGTTTATTTCTAAGATTATCAAAAAACAAGTTAAACAAATCGAGCTTATGTGTTTGTTGCTTGGATTAGCCTAATTCTCTATTTCTTAATGCTTCTATCATATTAAATCTAGAGAGCTTGTTCTAGGTTGTATGTTAGTTAGAATCTGGTGGAGAGCTTGTTTCATACAATGATAATCTACGGAGAATTTCGGATAGCAGAGCTTATTGTTTTCTAGGGCTAATAATTTCATTGAAGGAAAAATAATAATAACTTGATTAATTGATTATTGTACTTGGCGAAACTGAACTGCAGAACTGATGTTTTTACATATTTGGATAATTTCATCATTAATTCTTGTTCTCTTAGTTTAAAAATATTTTCCAAAAACCCCCATTGTTATTTTATGTTGAAATAGTAAAATAATTCTAAAACAACTTTACTCTCTATGGGATCGATCCTTACTTGCTACTGTGCTAATTATTATAAATTGTGAAGTGAAAGTGAGCTTAATTTAGGAGTATCAATGACAGCTCCCAAATTGTGAAGTGAAAGTGAGGTTAATTTAGGAGTATCTGTTTATGTTTCCTTAAATCTAGGCCCTTTAAAAATACTGGTGTGATTATACAATTGGCAAATCATACTAACACTTACCCCCGAGGGGTAATTGAAGATGTCTTAGTGCAGGTGAACGAACTAATCTTTCCTGTAGATTTTTACATTGTGGATATGGAAGATGATACATCACCAAACCCTTCCCACATCTTGTTAGGAAGACCCTTCCTGAAAACAGCAAGAACCATGATCGATGTGCATAATGGGACCTTGACTATGGAGTTTGATGGCGAGAAAATTCAGTTTAACATCTATGATGCCATGAGGTACCCTAGTGATATAGGACAAGTTTTTGCTATCGATGTGAGAGACTCCTTGGTGCATAGAGTTTTTGAATAACTACATAGGGACAGTTTGGAGATTGCAATCACCAACAGTTTGGACATGGACAGAGAAGATGAGATTGAGCAAATCCTGGAATTGAAGGAGAATGTAGCTGTATTACATTCATTGTCCAAAATTCTCTAATAATTAAACAGTATATTCTATTCAATTTCCTGTTTCTCATCAAAAGTTATTACCTTCTGTTGTATAAGACCCAACTCTATAATTGAAACAATTACCTGCTCATTTGAAATATGCATATTTGGGGACTAATGACACTTTGCCAGTAATTATTGCTAGTAATCTAACCAATGTGCAGGAAGAAAAATTGTTGAGAGTCCTAAGGGACCATATTACAGTTTTTGGTTGGACAATAGCGGATATCAAGGGTATTAGTCCTGTAATGTGCATGCATCAGATATTGTTAGAGGATGGAGCTAAGCCTACAAGAGATGCGCAAAGGAGATTGAATCCACCCATGATGGAGGTGGTGAAAAAAGAAGTTCTCAAATTACTTGATACCGGTATCATCTATCCTATTTCAGATAGCCAATGGGTGAGTCTAGTGCAGGTAGTCCCAAAGAAATCCGAAATCACCGTTGTCAAGAATGATGATAATGAGTTGGTGCCCACACGAATGCAAACTGGATGGAGAGTGTATAGATTATAGAAAATTGAATGCTGTAACAAGAAAAGATCACTTTCCTCTTCCTTTTATTGATCAAATATTGGAGAGATTAGCTGGGCACACTTATTATTTTTTCCTAGATGGTTTTTTAGGATATAACCAGACTGTGATTGCACCCGAGGACCAAGAGAAGGCCACATTCACATGTCCTTTTGTTACTTTTGCCTATCGACAAATATCTTTTGGACTGTGTAATGCCCCTGGTACTTTTCAGCGATGCATGATAAGCATTTTTTTGGACCTTTTAGAAGAATGCATCGAGGTTTTTATGGATGATTTCACAATTCATGGTGATTCTTTGGATGCATGATTAGATAATTTAAATCGTGTTCTAAATAGATGAATGGAAACTAATCTTGTTCTAAATTGGGAAAAATGTCATTTCATGGTAGAACAGGGAATAATATTTGGTCATGTTGTGTCATCTAAAGGTCTTGAAGTTGATAAAGCTAAGATAGATGTTATATCTGCTTTGCCTTACCCCGTCAGCGTGCCGGAGATTCACTCTTTTCTTGGTCATACAGGATTTTATCGATGATTTATCAAGGACTTCTCGAAGATTGCATTACCCTTATGTAAGTTGCTGCAAAAAGATGTGGACTTTCAGTTTGATGATGAATGCAAGGAGGCTTTGACACTTTAAAGAAATTATTAACTTCTGCTCCTATCATTCAACCGCCAAATTAGAAGTTGCCATTTGAGATCATGTGTGACGCAAGCAACTATGCAGTGGGGGATGTTTTGGGACAAAGGATTGACAAAGCCGTTCATGCCGTATACTATGCTTCGAGGACTTTTAATGAGGCTCAGATAAACTATTCCACAACTGAAAAAGAACTTTTATCTGTGGTTTTTGCTTTAGATAAATTTCGATCATATTTGCTTGGTACTAAAATTATAGTTTATTCTGACCATGCTGCTCTCAGGTATTTGCTCACCAAGAAGGATTCTAAACCAAGGGTTATTCGATGGATTCTGTTCCTACAAGAATTAGACTTAGAAATCAAGGATAAGAAAGGTACAGACAACTTAGTAGAGGATCACTTGAGTAGGTTATTGAGAGACGAGGAGGAGCTACCGTTACATGATTCTTTCCCTGGATGAACATCTACTTTCCATCCATACTGAGAGTCCCTGGTATGCAGATACGGTGAATTATTTGGTAAGTGCATATTTTCCTAAAGAATTTTCCAAATCCCAAAAGGAAAAGTTAAAAAGTGATGCTAGACACTATGTTTGGGATGATCCATACTTATGGAAATTTTATGCGGACTAGATAGTTAGACGATGTGTGCCTAACAGTGAATTTCAATCTACTCTTTCCTTTTGTCATTCTTATGCTTGTGGAGGAGATTTTGGTCTAAAAAGAACTGCTAATAAAGTTTTGGAAAGTGGTTTTTATTGGCCATCGCTTTTTAAAGATTCCTATCTATTTTGTAAAACATGTGTTAATTGCTAAAGGACGGGGAATATTTCTCAACGAAATCAAATGCCCCAAACTCCTATTTTAGTTGTTGAAATTTTTGATGTTTGGAGTATAGATTTTATTGGACCTTTTCCTTCATCCTTTGGGAATTTATATATTCTTTTGGCTGTTGATTATGTCTCAAAATGGGTGGAAGCTAAAGCCACTAGGACTGACGATTCTAAAGTTGTTGTAGATTTTGTTAGGACTAACATATTTGTCAGGTTTGGAACACCACGAGCCATCATTAGTGATCGCGGAACCCACTTTTGCAATAGAGTGTTAGCGGCTTTGTTCAAGAAATACAATGTTCTGCACAAGGTTTCTACATCCTACCATCCCCAGAGTAATGGTCAAGCTGAGGTGTCTAACCGAGAGATCAAATCCATTTTGGAGAAGGTAGTTAACCCGAGCAGAAAGGATTGGAGTATTAGATTAGATGATGCACTTTGGGCCTATAGAACGGCGTATAAAACACCTATTGGGATGTCACCATACAGGATTGTGTTTGGAAAACCATGCCACTTACCTGTTGAATTGGAGCATAGGGCTATTTGGGCAATCAAGCAGTGCAACATGAGTTTAGAGGCAGCTGGAGTACACAGGAAATTGCAGTTACAAGAGGTGGAAGAATTGAGGAATGAAGCCTATGAAAGTTCAAAAATTTACAAGGAAAAGACCAAACCTTTTCATGATAAGCAGATTGTGCGAAAAACCTTTATTGTGGGACAAAAAGTTTTGCTATATCATTCTCGGCTTAAGTTATTTCCAGGCAAATTGAGATCTAGATGGGTTGGTCCTTTTGTTATCACTAATGTGTTTCTTCATGGTGCAGTTGAGATTCAAAGTCCTAGTACAGACAAGATCCTTAAGGTGAACAGAGATAGATTAAAGCCTTTCTATGAGGGGCATCAGGTGGAAAATATTGAGATGGTGGAGCTAGACGATCCGATCTATGAAAGCTGAGAAGAGAGGCATGACGTCGCGCCAAAGACGTTAAAAACGGGCAGCTGCTTGGGAGGCAACCCAAGATCTCAGATTTGATTTTTCTATCCCTTTACTTTTTTGTTTTTTTATTATTACTATTAGTATTACATGTTCGCTAGTATTATTTTCTTCGTTGCATGATTTCCTTACATTGGGGACAATGTAAGGTTTGAGTGTGGGGGGTGGGGGGAGATTTAGGTTTTATTTTATGTAGGAATAATAATCCAATTTTGATGGGAAGTTGAAAATTTTGAAAAAAACTGAAAACTTGGGTTCCATGGTTCTATTTGCTTATGTGTTCGAAGTTTAAAGTCAAGATTGAAAATTGATGCTAAAATTCATAATCTGTTTGATGCTTAATTTGTTAATGAATGATGACAACTAAGCCATGATGCATAGTAATTGATTTGAATTGAATTTGTGATACATGAATACTTGAATATGATAAGCATGTTTATTTGGCTAAATTATTTCTGGAGTTGTCTATGTCCACTGATTTCATGACTTAGAACTGTTTAACTTGCTTATGTTGTTGCAGAACCATGTGAAAAAATGATGAATGAAAAAAAAAATTAAAAATTGAAAATCTGCTTCAATGTCCATTGTGCGAAATAACAGGGTATCTAAGCCTCGGGAAGCATCGGTATTCATGCTGAAAAGTGTGATGGATAAAAGCAGCTTGACTAGTCGACGTTTGTGGCCTTTGTTACTTGAATAAGTAAGCCCTTAGGGGTGTCTCTATACCTAGCGCCCTAAGATCATCTGGTTTAGGAGTCGTTGGTGGAAAGTTCGCTAATGGGTAACTCTGAAAAGCCTAAGAAAATGAGACATTTCACATGTCAAGAAGAAAAAAAAATACGAAAAAAGAAGGAGCATAAAAATACATTCATCTGTGCTAAAAAGTAGGTTCTATGAAAAAAAAAGCAAGAAAAATTTGTTCTCGGTTGTGAGTCTGTGTGCACGGTTTTTGCTCCATGGTAACTAAGTTGAGTAAGTATGGTGATTTTGGGAAAGTTACTTATGTGGTTACAATTTGGTTTAATGAAATTCATTGTTGAAATAGTAAGGTTGTTCATTGTGAGTTAACTGATAAGGCATTGATTAGATTTTGGCAAATTTAGTGTTGATAGTCATGATTTGTACCTTTAACTCTTTTGACACTGTGGTTGAATAGAATTTTTTTTTTTGCAAATCAATTTTTTGGTTTACACGAGGATGTGTAAAAAGATAAGTGTGGGGGAATTTGATGAGTATGAAATATGTTATATTTTTATTCCTTAATACTTAATCTTTTGTATTTATTTTGTGCCTAAATAAACTCATTATTTTTATATTTTTATTTTAGGTACAATTGATGGGATCTGTGATTTTGGAAATAATTTGAAGACAAATTGAGCATTATTGGATCAAGGGAGCTAAAATTCACATGGGTTGAAGATTATTTAACGGAGGAATATAAAAAATGGGCCACATCAAAAATGACATTCAGTAAGCTATCATGAACGTGATTTACAAGGCATCATTAAAGGTCACGTGGGCCACAGATTGTTATTCATGTACAACCATCCTTATTTCCATGAAATTGATATTGAAGTACATTGATCTCCAAATTCAACAAGGAAAGTCAGCAGCTTCACGCGTCTCAGCACACGAAAAATTGTGGAATTTAATTCCAACTTCAATTCTGAATTTTGGATTCTAGAAGATTAATTTTTATAATTCTATTGTAATTAGGATTTCTTTTAGATTAAGATTTATTTCCAAATTGAATTCTATTTCTTTATGGAAATTAGGGTAATTTGTAATTACTTTTAGGATTTGGATTTCTACTTCCTATAGGATTTAGGACTTTGTCTAGCACTATAAATAGAGGAGGCTAGTCAGGGTTTTATGCATTCAATTATCAATTATCATCTATTGGAGTGCAGACTCAAGAGCATGCCAGGCTTGTTCTTTTCATTCAGTTCTAAAGGGAGGTGAATCCTTGTTACAAGTAATTAATTAATTGAGTATTGTTATTTATTCATTCTTGTGTGAAATTTCTTCTGATAATCTATTTTTATTGATTACACGCTAATTGATTTAATTAATTTAATATGGCCAATCGAATTAGTTTGATCATTAACGTATGCTAGATTAAGATTGGTATTACGTGTAATTGATATTTGTCTTCATTATAAGTAGCAAATTGGTAATAATAATTGTGGACAAGCTTTTGTTTATTGCTAAGATTATCAGAAAACAAGTTAAACAAATCGAGCTTATGTGTTTGTTGCTTGGATTAGCCTAATTCTCTATTTCCTAATGCTTCTATCATATTAAATCTAGAGAGCTTGTTCTAGGTTGTATGTTAGTTAGAATCTGGTGGAGAGTTTGTTTCATACAGTGATAATCTATGGAAAATTTCGGATAACAGAACTTATTGTTATCTAGGGCTAATAATTTCATTGAAGGAAAAATAATAATAACTTGATTAATTGATTATTGTACTTGGTGAAACTGAACTGTAGAACTGAAGTTTTTACATATTTGGTTAATTTCATCATTAATTCTTGTTCTCTTAGTTTAAAAATATTTTTCAAAAACCCCCATTGTTATTTTCTGTTGAAATAGTAGAATAATTCTAAAACAACTTTATTCTCTGTGGGATCGATCCTTACTTGCTACTGTGCTAATTATTATAAATTGTGAAGTGAAAGTGAGGTTAATTTAGGAGTATCAACGACAGCTCCCAGTAATTATTCTGCTTTTGAATGGGTGGGTTCTGGTTGCCTTACCGATTTTAACCCTGAAGTATCAAGGACACATCTGCTTCCTTTTTCTTGTAGGTTCTTCTGGGATTAATCCAAAAATTTTCGATCTGGATGTGCTTAGCTACTGCCTCTAAAGCAGTGAGGACTTTAATCTTTTCTGATTTTAACCCCATTTCAGCCATTTCTCCATGTTTAATCATTTTTTGAGAACGGTTTTCCTATTCTAGCTAGGACCCTTTCATAATATGGAGCTTCCTGTATATCGATGAATGTCATCAGATTTCAGTTTCTGTCATGGGAGGAATAACTTGTGTTTCCATACGTCTCCATCTTTGTGCATATTCCCGAAAAGACCCAGTATTCTGCTTTTTTACTCTGGTCACTTGATACCTATCCGAAGCCATTTGTGATTGGAAACTATATTAATTTAGGAAGGCATGACCAAGCTCTTCCCAACTGTGGATTTTGGAGTTGTCAAGTCCGGCATACCATGCTCTGGCTTCTCCAGTCAAACTTTTCTGAAATAACTGTATTCTCAGCTTTTCGTCCTCTGCATAAGATCCGAGTTCTCCGATGTATACTTTCAAATGGGTATACAGATTTCCTAACCCGTTGTACTTTTCAAAATCTAGGACTTGGAATTTATCTGGATGACGAGCCTCTAGAAAGATAAAAAGATATGAATAGTTGACACTCCTATATGTTTCACTCCCTTTGATTGACCAGATAGTTTCTTCCATTTGTTGGACTTTCTTTCTAATGTCCCCAATTTCTCGGATATCTTTAAGATTGATGATTTTTGGAGTTTAGTTGGTTTTTTCATTGAACTGAGATTAAGGTAACTGTATTTCCACCTTTTTATCAGTACCTTGTCTGCCTCCTTGTGCAGAGGACTTTACTTGAGTGGGTGTCTATTGACCCTGAGTATTTTTACTATGTTCTTTTAGTAGTATAGCCAGCTCTGCTATCTAATTTCTAAGTCCCTCAAACTCTTCTCGAGATACATGAGTATATTCAGATGGGGGCACTTATAGCCATGTCTGAAGATAAGCTTTTTCCCTTTTTAGACTTTAATTTGGTAGTAGGACTAATCTTGCCTACAAAAAAAGGTATATAGTTTAGTCCTAACATACACTAACAGTATGCATGTTGTGTAAGGTGTCAGTTTTTAGGGTTTTTTTTAATGTTTTCCTGTAAAACAAAGTTAGTTGTTTTGATGACAGGATAACATGACAAGGTTTGATATTTGACATGGAATTTATATTTGACAGAATTGACATTTAATATTTGACATAGAATTTAATATATGACAATTCCTGAAAGGAAAGGCATGAAGAGACTTTCTTCATGTTTGGTTTATCAGAGGCTGACATATCTCAGGTTTACTCTCACGGGCTTTTCAGTATGAAGGTTCTTAGATCATCACAATCTACTAGATGAGAATTTAATTCGATCTTTCAATTGGAGCGGATCTGAGTGGTGCCTTTCCTGAGCCTCGCGAGATTATGCTCCTCTTAAGTCCAGTAATCAGCTATCGGCAGGTTTGTCTCCTGCTGGAGGAATCACACAACATACATTTTCATACATTCATCGCGCCTCACCGCATGCACGATGACATTGTGCGAAGCACTAATATAAAGTGTTGTAAATAAAGCATTCATTCACATCCATTCAATGTAAAGACAACATTCACACACATACAGGTAAAAAGGAATTCAAAATATTGAAATACGGATTAAGCCCTCAACTGTCCCTAGTGGAGTCGCCACCTATCGACGTCGGGAATTTTTCGTACCGTATTCTCTACCCTTTAAATTTTTGCTATGTTTGATTTTATCTTTCTTAAAGGTGAGATTTTTTAGAAAAGACCGACATAAATGTCAACGATTTGAAAAGATTGATTTTAATGATTGGGTCGAATTAGACAGAGCTGCCAGTTGATATGAGTTTAAACAAATTTATCAACTCATCCGACTTTTGAAAGGTTTTCGCAATATGACCCATTATGTGATTCCATTTAATTGGTCTGGAACTTGAGATTCATAGAGTTCGAGGGTTTGCTTAAGATATGGGAAGGTGTTAGGATCCCCCCGACTTCCGTGAAACACGGTTACCGTTACAAAGGGTTTGATTTACATAAAAGTTTATTTTTAAACAAGATATGAAAGTGAAGTTTTGAAATATGGTTTTCAAACCCTTTTGCCCGAATAAGAATTGATGCCCTTTGATACTTCCAATTTTATTCTAATGACGACTTTATTTGATTTTATTTCTCCAGATGCGAAACATCTTCGAGGCTAAACATGAACTATTTATAAGGGTTGGACTTCTTATAGGCTTGTAAGCCATCGAAGTAAGTCCGAGCACCTCATACATGCTTTTTCACTATTTTAGAGCCTTAAATCTGAATAACTGTTTTAAGGTCCTGTATTTACATGTATAAAGGGTTGCAAGCCAACATTTACAAATTAAACAAGTGTTAGGTTTGTACATAGCGAGATCATGCAATCATATTACATAAAAGGTGCAGAAGCGCGATAAAATGGAATTTAAAATTTTTCATACAAACCATCACCATGATCATACTTTGTGCATAATTATCAATCAATATAAAAAAAGATGGAGATCAGATTCATACCCTTGTAGAAACTAGCTTCCTCAAGTACAAGTTCACCTCCAATTCCTTTTTATGTTCAACTTGAATCCACCGAGTTTGATTCCTTCCTTTGATCAACGTTAACCACCCAAGTGTTTGGCCTATAGAGGTGATCCACCAAGGAAGAACAAGTATTCAAGAAGATGGGTGTTTGACAAAACCCTAATTCTATCGTTATAGAATATGTCAAACTCTCCCAACTCTTGGAATTTTCATTTTGTGTAACGTGTGTCCCTTACCCATAATAAGACTCCTCTTATTTATAGATGTAGGGAACCCTCCTAAATAATTTAGGAATAATATTTTATTTTAATTAATTAAATTCTTTTAATTAATTAGGGTTCCTAATCTTATTATGAATAATTAATTAAACTCTTTTAATTAATTAATCCCCTAATCTTATTAGGAATATATGAGAGTACCTTTTATTAATTAATTTCCAAACTCCTCTAGGAATTAAATAATAATAATAATAATAATAATAATAATAATAATAATAATAATAATAATAATAATAATAATAATAATAATAATAATAATAAGACTCCTCTTACTAATTTATATTTAATGTTTTCAAAATATTAAATATAAATATTGAGCTATTTAATTTATTCTATCAACATATATTAAATTAAATACACTTAACTTATTCTTACTATTATGTCATTTACTTCTTAAATAAATATTCTTCTTTTTATGGCGTGACCATTTAGGTTCTCCATATTAAACCGGTTGTGAATAAAACAATTAGATCAATTTTAATCTTATTTAAATAAATAAATGAAACTATTAATTTATTTAAATAAATAATATTTATTCTACAATAAGAATAAGCCTCCTTAGCGATCAACGACTTTCCAAATAATATAGATTTCAACATTAATCATAAAAGAACTTTTGAGTAAATAGTTACCGTACAATTCAATCATTCCACCATACAATTTCCCAATTAACTATAAGATATGGAATTTCTGTCAAGTCTTATTTTATTTAATTATATGTATTTCGATTCTTAAATGCACAACTCCAAATAATGCAAATTAGAAACTGCTTTTTAATTTCATTATGCCTTGCTAAGGACTACTGGATTGTCATTTATCGAATCACATAGGTCATTCTCTTCTTTTACTAGAAGTGATAGATTCTTTGTTAATCATACATTATCTCCATGTACAACTTATTACAGCCAAACATACCCTTTGATATATCCTAAGGGTCTTACAGAATATGTCAAAGTATAACTCATCGTACACAAGATATTATGATGATCTCAAGTCTAAGGATCACTTGTACTAATATCACTATAGGAATTCTTATTGACAGGCAAATAAACTTCATTAGGTATTCATTAGCGAGCCACGTTCGGTGAACTTATTTTCCAATAAACACCTACATACTTACTTTAGTGTCTCCACACAAATGATCATGAAACCAATCCAGATTTACTAATCCTCTTTTTAGTAATCCAACGATTGGAAACATTTGTAAAGTCCCCGAACCCGGATACTTGAAACCCGAACTCGGTACTTCACGATACCATTTCTATGAGCGGAATACTACTAATAATAATAACAATAATATAAAACTTAAACTTAAATTTATAAATACATCAGAGTCTTTCTCCCAGGTACGTAACCTTTAAACATTCATTACATGTCATAACATATATAAATATATATATATCATAGTCTTCATAATCTAAAACTATTACAAACAGTAGCATATAAAGTCATTCAGCAACTTTTCATTTTCCTTTGTTCTTGACAGATACTTCTGGTCTTTCACACTTAGCTGAAAACATTTAAATTAAGCAAGGATGAGCATTTAATTGCCCAGCAAGTATTATATATATATAGGCTGAAAGAATTTAAATGTTTTCTTTATAATATTCTTCTACAACTAGTCAGTAGTTGTGAAGTAATCTGTACCAATAATATTAACATAACAACCCTCTTTCAAAATTTTAAAACTACGTATTGACTATACATGGGTTTCTATGACATACTATGAACATTGTTTTCATTTTTGAAAAGGTTTGAACAGAAATTCATCTGTAAACCGTCATGACTTACGGGCACGGAGGGTGATCAGCCCCATTGTACCCTGTATTGATCAATACTACATGTATAAGAACGATGTTATCGTTCACTCTGTCCGCCTTGGGCGCATAAAAATTTTCCCATTATCGGGATGTTCATACCTGTCGGGTTTTTATAACAAAGGTCTTATCTTATTCAACAATAATATATAATTCAACATATATGTATATCAAAGGTGTATCAACATGCAATTGAATACAATGATTATCCAAGTGGGGACACTTGTATAATCATTTCTAGAAATTAACGAACAAAATATATATTCGAATTATCATATACTAACATGTTGATAATCAATGGGCGTATATAATATAAGTTTAACAATCTGTACAATAATAACAATAATTCTGAACTTCTCACTTCTGTCCATTGCATAAAAAAATGCAAAGTTAGGATACTTGCCTGATGCGCTGCTTACAATTCTCAACTTAGTTCTACCCTTTTCTATCACAACCTATCATTAATCAGATCATTTTACTGATTAGTACAAAATAACGTACACATAACACTGCCTATTGCAGTCAGCACATTTCCTATTCACATTATCACACATGTTCAACAATCGTTGACTCATAATCAAATATCAACACCTTTCTAATCACATAGTTACATAACCTTAACAACTATTGAATCACAAATAAACAGTTAGCTAACCAATTATCTAAGTCCAGATCAATTTCTGATCTATGTCGGTCTACCGACAGCTTTATCGGTCAAATATCGAGTCTAAGACTCTAATCTGTAGTTCAATATCCCTTTGGATAACTTAAACCTCAGTCACACTATTTTTCATGGCCTTATAATAATTATTATCATTTATCATATTTTTTGAAATATCAGAATCATTATTAAATGATTTAAATATTAAACAATTCTATTATCATTAATAATTAATTAATATTAAACTATTAATGAAACCATTGCCAAAATATTAAAGTTATGTATAATAACTCAAAATATTTTTAAAACATTTATATTACCTTTAATTGATTCTTAAACATTTAAAATCATTATTACCATTAATATTTAAATATTAATGAACTATTTATCCAAATATTAAAAGTCATAATTATAACTTAAAATATTTTTAAATCATTAACATCCTTTTTAAATGATTTTTAAATAAATAAAACCATTTTTAAACTATTTATTTAATATAATTATTAAATAAATTTAATATCATTAATAATTAAATATCATTAATATTAAATTATTAAGGAAATATCCTTTAAATATTAAAAGTTATATTTTATAACTTAAAATATCTTTAAAGACTTTATTTTCATTTAAAATGATTATTATAATATTAAAATCATTTTTAAACTAAATTATTTAATATAATTATTAAATAACTTTATTATCATTAATCATAATTAATTAATGAAATTTACCTTTAAATATTAAAAGTTATATTTTATAACTTAAAATATTTTAAATACCTTATTATTATTTAAAATGATTTTTCATATAATAAAATCATTTTTAATTCATTTATTTAATTCATTTAATAAATAACTTAATTATCATTAATATTAATTTATTAATGAAAATTATAACGTAATATTAAAAGTTATCAAAAATAACTTAAATTATTTTCTTATACCATAATATAATTTTAAATGATTTTTTATGAATTAAAATCATTTTTAAATAATTTATTAAATATTATAATTAAATAAATTAATTACTTTTAATATTCCAAAAATATTAAATATTTATGAAATATATTTAAAATAATTAAAAACTAATTTTCAAAATTTAAAATAATTTTTAATAATTTATTTTGTATTTTTAATAATTAAAAACTATTTTTTCTCTTTTTTTTATTAATTTCCTGAAATTTAAAAGAAATCTGTCGCTAAAGACCACCTATAGCGACAGAACCGTCGCTATAGGTGTTCTTGGTGTTCTTCAATAAACCTAGAAATTCACCACCAGTTACCGAGTTGGTATGTTTGACCAACAATATTTCATCACACAGAGTGTTTCTGGACCAACTATGAACTAGATCCTGTAGACAAAGTTCAATACTACACGTTGTAACAAACAACTTGATTAAACAACCTAACACAAGCTAGATCTAAGCGTTCCAAGATGCTGTCAGAGCTGTTCTTCATTTTCTGGGTTACCCAGAAATGAAGAACAGTTCGACTTACCACTTTTGATCGACTATAGCGTACAACATATGAACTGTTCGTGTGATTTAAGACTTCTGAGTTCTAGCCCACATGTAACACTACATATCTATCACATAAAATCACAATATCAACAATAAAACAGCCAGATTCGACTCGGTCAAAGGCTGTCAGAACACTTATGTATAAAGTTTCTGGGTTTTCCAGAAACGCTTAATCAGTGACTTGTGGTCTACTTTGACCAGTCACTCAACTCGATATATTTATGTTATGAAGGGTATAAAGATATACATCTTGAGTCCATCTAACATACTACAACATGAAATCAAGAACAAAAACTAAAACACAAAAACCTGACAGATCTAGAGCCTTAAACATCTTGTCAGATACTGGAAAATGATTTCTGGGTTACCCAGAAATCTTCCAGTCATGCTCGGTCAACCGAGTTTGACCAACAATAACATGCAATCTACACATCTCCTGACCCTGATTCCAATTTTAGATTAAAGTGATCATAACATACTATGAAGTTAAACATTTAAACAACCAAAAACACAAACAGAATGAGATCTACATGGTCTGACATTCATTGTCAAACCTCACAATACAAATTTTCCAGATTCGACAAATCTTCAAATCCGAGCCTCCAGATGTTATGGATCTAACATCTACCAACCCAGATCATCTATTTACACTATATCTAACATGTATAACACAAAAAAATTATCATCTAACATCAAATTTTTGGACAGAATTTGAATTAGGGTTTTATACCTTCTTGACCGATTTTGATTTCTAAGCTTCTGATTTGTTAGGGATGGACGTGGGGCTTGTTTGTGTGACTGAATTGCTAGATATTTTCGTGGCTTTTAGAGAGAGAGGGTTTAAGATGAATTTAGTGAAAATTTGAGCAACCAAAATAACATTTTCTCTCTCTAAATTCCTTAAATAGGTAACCTAGATTCATGAATTGACTGACTTGTTGCTTGTGGCTGTCAATTAAGGAGCATGTGGAGTTGTTGAGAGTTGTTGAACCACCTCCCCTAATGTCAAAACCTAGGTTTGTAGCTTCAATAATGCAAGAGGGACATTTTTGTCATTTCCTTAAATTTCTAGAAAATTGCCTTAGGGTTTAGGGTTTAGACATTTTAGTGTTTAGGGTTTAACATTTAACCCTTAAAGATTTAGCAACTAGGATTTCAAAAATTTCCAAATTTAGGATTTAGCAATTAGGGTTTATTACAAAAATAATAATATAAAATAACTAAATTTTAGTTTCTAAAATTAGACAATTTAGGTTTGCTAATTAGATTAATATTCTAATTACTTTATACCGTAACATTAGGGTTTATATCATATAATTATTGTTGACTTTGCTAATTTAGCAATTAGAGTTTATTCTTTTAGTAATTAGGGTTACCAAATTACTATTAGGGTTTTTAAATTACTAAATTAGGGTTTAATAATTTAGGGTTGATAAAATTAACAATTATAATCGTAGTACTCGTGAATTAATCACATTAATACAATATCCAACAATCTCAAACTCTAATTTCAAATTAGGGTTACTAATTATAGCAATTAGGGTTTTCATAATTTTAATTAGGGTTTACCTAATTAATACATTAATACACGATATAATTAATATTATACACTTATAAAATAACCTTATACTCTAATTTGGATCTCAAATTAGGGTTTAACATCATTTTAGGGTTTGGTCAAAATACACCGTAATTAACCAACCATTATCAATACGGACATACCGTACATATTCATAGCACTGAAAAATCAAAATATAATTAATATAATATTATTATTCTAATACCTTGACAATAATCCAAAATTAGGGTTTGGATTCCATATCTGATTATTCTTGCATATTTAAACTTAATAATTAAGGTAAAATAATTAACTTAATAATCTGTACAAAAATTGATATAATAAAATAATTATTATATTTATTCTAAAAAAATCACTTCATATATTATTTAAATAATATATGATTATATAATCATGGAAAATAATTAATAAAAACATTTTTATCTTAAAATTAATTATTATAAAAATATACTTTATAATAATCAATAATTCCAGAATAAATTTACTTGTAAATATTCATGTAATAAATATATTTTTTTATTTATCACATAAATACATATACACATAATCTTGTCTAAATCCTCATCCTTAAATAATAAAAATAAAAAAATTTATACGCAAAATTTAAGATTTATTTATATAGAAAATATCGGGTTGTCACATTCACCCTCCCTTATAAGGATTCCGTCCCCGGAATCACCACTTAAAAACCTACACATAACTGAGTTCATAGCATACATAATCTTTGCAAGTAGATCTCGATCGTGATTGATCGAATCGATCTTTAACTATTCACATTAAGATTGTCTTTCTGATTAAACGAAAATTTGATTCCTAAAAGAACTCAAATTCCTCCCTCAAATTTCTTTATAAAACAATTTACTATAAATAGAAAAATTCTAATTACGCCAATAAAAGTTATTTGAATATTACCTGGAACTGGATTGCCAGCTGCCACCGTGTCTTGAACCGTCATGTTGAAGACCCTTGATGTTGACTTTGTTGGTTTGTTCGATGATGTCGGCCCCGTGATTGCTAATGTTCCACTACCCTTACCAGTATTCACACTACCTGCCTCTACCCTCCTGTTTGGACAATCCTTCACCCTGTGCTCCATTGATCCGCAAATAAAACAACCACTATTCATTCTAGGATTTGGGCAGTTGGGAGAGATATGGCCCTCCTGCTCGCATTTATAACACACAAATTTTCCTTTTAAACATTCTCCGGAGTGGTTCTTTCCACACGTTTTACACTGAATCCCTTGCTTCTTAATTCCTTCCTATTTAACCTGGACATTGCCAAAATAGTTTCCTTTCCTTTTTCCATCGACACTCCTGCTTCCACTATTAGTCCTCACCTTCTCAGCTCCCTCGACCTTGCCCTTGTTCTTCTTCTCCTTATTGTAGAGGCTCATAGCCTCACTCCCTTCCTCTGCAATTATCGCCTTCTCCAAGAGTGCTGCAAATGTTGGAATCTGCAACACTGCCACCTTGTTATAGAGCCAGGGTTTTAATCCCAGCTCAAATCTCCTCGCCTTTCTAGCCTCCGTATCGACTTGATGCGGAGCAAACCTAGCTAACTCATTGAATTTCGCGGCATATTTCTGCCACTGACATATCCCCTTGCTTCAACTCCAGAAATTTTACCTCCATTCTAGACTGCATACTGGCTGAAAAATAGTTCTCGAAAAATAAAGTCTTAAATCTATCCCACACTACCACATCTGCTCCTGCCCTCACCTGATTCGCTTCCCACCAGAAATTTGCCTCGCCCTTCATCATGTAGGTGGCAAAAGAGGTCTTTTGCCCCTCAGCTACCCTAGCTATTACAAACGCCTTCTCAATTTCCCTAACCCAAGTTTGGGCTTCTACAGGGTCAGTCGTACCTTTGAATTCTGGCGGTCCTACAGCCTTAAAATCTTTAAAATTCGCCAAGTGATTATCCGGCTGGTTTCCTTGTTGCATAACCTGAGCTACCATATTTGCAAAATGCTGCATCGGGTCTGCTTGTTGTTGTTCTTCAACGTTGTCGACAGACTCTTCTGCCCTTTGATTCCGAGTTTGACGTCTTGGCGACATTATCTGGTTAATTAAAAACCATAAATTAACTTTCATTCTAAACCTTATTATATAAGTTTAAACTTATTAAACTTGTTTCATAACTCAAACTTTGATTCATATTCATTCATTGCTATCAAAATATTTTACATATCATAGCACATAGTGCTTTAAACATCAGTTATCCCATTGTGACTACAAAAGTCGGGATTTACATCACCACTTGCACCAAAAGTTTTAGCATAATGCATTACACAGACATACTAAGCACACATATAATATTAAACATGCTTACACAACATAACCTATACTACCTATTTACTAAGTCTTCTTTTTTGGACAGCTTCTCGCTTGATGATCTTCCTTTCCACAGACAAAACATGCTCCTCGTTTATAGTCAGGACAATACAGAGTAGTATGCCCTTCATAGCCGCAAAGATAACATATTCTTTTCCATTTCTTCTTCCCAGGTTTTCCTAAATCATGGTCTTCTACCTTCCTTTTTCCCTTATCTTTTGGAGCTGCAAACGAAGTGTTGCTTGAGGCTCCCATCTGATTGATTTGGATTTGAAGCTTATCCTGCTCTTCCATTATTTCTATTAACGCTTGACGCAATTGACTGTTAAGCAGTTTTTCTGTCTTCCACAACCCTTCTAGAGAAGAAACCTTGTTCCTCAATTCCTGCATCTCCATTGATGCTTCACCAGCTTCAGCTTTAGAGTCTGAATCATTATCTGTCAGATCTATTATTTCTGGATCTGGTACTATGTTTTCCACGATAACCACCTCGTCCGAGTAGGTTTCATTGAGAGCTTCTATTTCCGCTATTGGCTTCGATATTAGCTCCTTCTTTACGACCCGTGGGTATCCTTGTTCTTTTTCACCTGACATCTACACACAGCAATTATCCTGATTAGCATATAATATATACACATAACACATAAAGGTTGTATATAAGTTATCTTTTAGTTTGTTTGACGATGAATTTATCCAATCCATCTTTATTTAAACTCTATATGAGTTATTTATATTTTCAACGTTTCCCTCTGTTCTAAGGTTATAGCCTAAGGTCTAACCCACCTAAGGTTTCTAACCCTATAGCTCTGATACCATCCTGTAAAGTCCCCGAACCCGGATACTTGAAACCCGAACTCGGTACTTCACGATACCATTTCTATGAGCGGAATACTACTAATAATAATAACATTAATATAAAACTTAAACTTAAATTTATAAATACATCAGAGTCTTTCTCCCAGGTACGTAACCTTTAAACATTCATTACATGTCATAACATATATAAATATATATATCATAGTCTTCATAATCTAAAACTATTACAAACAGTAGCAAATAAAGTCATTCAGTAACTTTTCCTTTTCCTTTGTTCTTGACAGATCCTTCTGGTCCTTCACACTTAGCTGAAAACATTTAAATTAAGCAAGGATGAGCATTTAATTGCCCAGCAAGTATTATATATATATATATATATAGGCTGAAAGAATTTAAATGTTTTCTTTATAATATTCTTCTACAACTAGTCATTAGTTGTGAAGTAATCTGTACCAATAATATTAACATAACAACCCTCTTTCAAAATTTTGAAACTACGTATTGACTATACATAGGTTTCTGTGACATACTATGAACATTGTTTTCATTTTCGAAAAGGTTTGAACAGAAATTCATCTATAAACCGTCATGACTTACGGGCACGGAGGGTGATCAGCCCCATTGTACCCTGTATTGATCAATACTACATGTATAAGAACGATGTTATCGTTCACTCTGTCCGCCTTGGGCGCATAAAAATTTTCCCATTATCGGGATGTTCATACCTGTCGGGTTTTTATAACAAAGGTCATATCTTATTCAACAATAATATATAATTCAACATATATGTATATCAAAGGTGTATCAACATGCAATTGAATACAATGATTATCCAAGTGGGGACACTTGTATAATCATTTCTAGAAATTAACAAACAGAATATATATTCGAATTATCATATACTAACATGTTGATAATCAATGGGCGTATATAATATAAGTTTAACAATCTGTACAATAATAAAAATAATTCTGAACTTCTCACTTCTGTCCATTGCATAAAGAAAATGCAAAGTTAGGATACTTGCCTGATGCGCTGCTTACAATTCTCAACTTAGTTCTACCCTTTTCTATCACAACCTATCATTAATCAGATCATTTTACTGATTAGTACAACATATCGTACACATAACACTGCCTATTGCAGTCAGCACATTTCCTATTCACATTATCACACATGTTCAACAATCGTTGACTCATAATCAAATATCAACACCTTCCTAATCACATAGTTACATAACCTTAACAACTATTGAATCACAAATAAACAGTTAACTAACCAATTATCTAAGTCCAGATCAATTTCTGATCTATGTCGGTCTACCGACAGCTTTATCGGTCAAATATCGAGTCTAAGACTCTAATCCGTAGTTCAATATCCCTTTGGATAACTTAAACCTCAGTCACACTATTTTTCATGGCCTTATAATAATTATTAAATAATTATTATCATTTATCATATTTTTTGAAATATCAGAATCATTATTAAATGATTTAAATATTAAACAATTCTATTATCATTAATATTTAATTAATATTAAACTATTAATGAAACCATTGCCAAAATATTAAAGTTATGTATAATAACTCAAAATATTTTTAAAACATTTATATTACCTTTAATTGATTCTTAAACATTTAAAATCATTATTACCATTAATATTTAAATATTAATGAACTATTTATCCAAATATAAAAAGTCATAATTATAACTTAAAATATTTTTAAATCATTAACATCCTTTTTTAAATGATTTTTAAATAAATAAAACCATTTTTAAACTATTTATTTAATATAATTATTAAATAAATTTAATATCATTAATCATTAAATATCATTAATATTAAATTATTAAGGAAATATCCTTTAAATATTAAAAGTTATATTTTATAACTTAAAATACCTTTAAACACTTTATTTTCATTTAAAATGATTATTATAATATTAAAATCATTTTTAAACTAAATTATTTAATATAATTATTAAATAACTTTATTATCATTAATCATAATTAATTAATGAAATTTACCTTTAAATATTAAAAGTTATATTTTATAACTTAAAATATTTTAAATACCTTATTATTATTTAAAATGATTTTTCATATAATAAAATCATTTTTAATTCATTTATTTAATTCATTTAATAAATAACTTAATTATCATTAATATTAATTTATTAATGAAAATTATCACATAATATTAAAAGTTATCAAAAATAACTTAAATTATTTTCTTATACCATAATATAATTTTAAATGATTTTTTATGAATTAAAATCATTTTTAAATAATTTATTTAATATTATAATTAAATAAATTAATTACTTTTAATATTCCAAAAATATTAAATATTTATGAAATATATTTAAAATAATTAAAAACTAATTTTCAGAATTTAAAATAATTTTTAATAATTTATTTTGTATTTTTAATAATTAAAAACTATTTTTTCTATTTTTTTATTAATTTCTGGAAATTTAAAAGAAATCTGTCGCTAAAGACCACCTATAGCGACAGAACCATCGCTATAGGTGTTCTTGGTGTTCTTCAATAAACCTAGAAATTCATCACCAGTTACCGAGTTGGTATGTTTGACCAACAATATTTCATCACACAGAGTGTTTCTGGACCAACTATGAACTAGATCCTGTAGACAAAGTTCAATATTACACGTTGTAACAAACAACTTGATTAAACAACCTAACACAAGCTAGATCTAAGCGTTCCAAGATGCTGTCAGAGCTGTTCTTCATTTTCTGGGTTATCCAGAAATGAAGAACAGTTCGACTTACCACTTTTGATCGACTATAACGTTCAACATATGAACTGTTCGTGTGATTTAAGACTTCTGAGTTCTAGCCCACATGTAACACTACATATCTATCACATAAAATCACAATATCAACAATAAAACAGCCAGATTCGACTCGGTCAAAGGCTGTCAGAACACTTATGTATAAAGTTTCTGGGTTTTCCAGAAACGCTTAATCAGTGACTTGTGGTCTACTTTGACCAGTCACTCAACTCGATATATTTATGTTATGAAGGGTATAAAGATATACATCTTGAGTCCATCTAACATACTACAACATGAAATCAAGAACAAAAACTAAAACACAAAAACCTGACAGATCTAGAGCCTTAAACATCTTGTCAGATACTGGAAAATGATTTCTGGGTTACCCAGAAATCTTCCAGTCATGCTCGGTCAACCGAGTTTGACCAACAATAACATGCAATCTACATATCTCCTGACCCTGATTCCAGTTTTAGATTAAAGTGATCATAACATACTATGAAGTTAAACATTTAAACAACCAAAAACACAAACAGAATGAGATCTACATGGTCTCACATTCATTGTCAGACCTCACAATACAAATTTTCCAGATTCGACAAATCTTCAAATCCGAGCCTCCAGATGTTATGGATCTAACATCTAGCAACCCAGATCATCTATTTACACTATATCTAACATGTATAACACTAAAAAACTAACATCTAACATCGGATTTTTGGACAGAATTTGAATTAGGGTTTTATACCTTCTTGACCGATTTTGATTTCTAAGCTTCTGATTTGTTAGGGATGGACGTGGGGCTTGTTTGTGTGACTGAATTGCTAGATATTTTCGTGGCTTTTAGAGAGAGAGAGGGTTTAGGATGAATTTAGTGAAAATTTGAGCAACCAAAATAACATTTTCTCTCTCTAAATTCCTTAAATAGGCAACCTAGATTCATGAATTGGCTGACTTGTTGCTTGTGGCTATCAATTAAGGAGCATGTGGAGTTGTTGAGAGTTGTTGAACCACCTCCCCTAATGTCAAAACCTAGGTTTGTAGCTTCAATAATGCAAGAGGGACATTTTTGTCATTTCCTTAAATTTCTAGAAAATTGCCTTAGGGTTTAGGGTTTAGACATTTTATTGTTTAGGGTTTAACATTTAACCCTTAAAGATTTAGCATCTAGGATTTCAAAAATTTCCAAATTTAGGATTTAGCAATTAGGGTTTATTACAAAAATAATAATATAAAATAACTAAATTTTAGTTTCTAAAATTAGACAATTTAGGTTTGCTAATTAGATTAATATTCTAATTACTTTATACCGTAACATTAGGGTTTATATCATATAATTATTGTTGACTTTGCTAATTTAGCAATTAGAGTTTATTCTTTTAGTAATTAGGGTTACCAAATTACTATTAGGGTTTTTAAATTACTAAATTAGGGTTTAATAATTTAGGGTTGATAAATTAACAATTATAATCGTAGTACTCGTGAATTAATCACATTAATACAATACCCAACAATCTCAAACTCTAATTTCAAATTAGGGTTACTAATTATAGCAATTAGGGTTTTCATAATTTTAATTAGGGTTTACCTAATTAATACATTAATACACGATATAATTAATATTATACACTTATAAAATAACCTTATACTCTAATTTGGATCTCAAATTAGGGTTTAACATCATTTTAGGGTTTGGTCAAAATACACCATAATTAACCAACCATTATCAATACGGACATACCGTACATATTCATAGCACTGAAAAATCAAAATATAATTAATATAATATTATTATTCTAATACCTTAACAATAATCCAAAATTAGGGTTTGGATTCCATATCTGATTATTCTTGCATATTTAAACTTAATAATTAAGGTAAAATAATTAACTTAATAATCTGTACAAAAATTGATATAAGAAAATAATTATTTTATTTATTCTAAAAAAATCACTTCATATATTATTTAAATAATATATGATTATATAATCATGGAAAATAATTAATAAAAACATTTTTATCTTAAAATTAATTATTATAAAAATATACTTTATAATAATCAATAATTCTAGAATAAATTTACTTATAAATATTCATGTAATAAATATATTTTTTTTATTTACCACATAAATACATATACACATAATCTTGTACAAATCCTCATCCTTAAATAATAATAATAAAAAAAATTATACGCAAAATTTAAGATTTATTTATATAGAAAATATCGGGTTGTCACAACATTTTTAGTTTGTGAGTTATCTAAGAATTTAGATCTCATTAACCTTATCATCATCATGATTCAAAAAGCGTTGCTTAAAACTATGAGTTTATCACATATTATAAAACATCACCATATAGATAAATTAAAAGCCTTTAATTAAACAATTTTTTATTAATAAATGAATAAGATTGTTACAAAGTATATGTGTAATGACCCAGAAAATGGAGTAAATCGTAAAATAATTTTATTTAATTAAATAATAAATAAAATTATATTATTTGTTATAATTATGTGATGACAAGATGGATGACGTTCTATAACCTAATCCTATCGGAATATCGTAGTATTTTGGCTACGTGAAGGAATAAAAATGTTTGAATTTCCAAGACGAAAAAAAAGTTTTCTGAGAAATTTTTCGAAAAACATTATTCATCCGTTTCCGCTCGGAAATTATTTTTGAACTTCCGAGAAATACGTAACGATGGAATATCGAGGTAAGATGGATTATCCAATAATATTTCAGTTATAGCAAACACAGTTTTTCGCCTGCGGACTTAAACCTAACGGTTAGGGAAAGTGAATTCCGACAAGGAATTGAGATGCGTATAATGAATTAAAGCGATGATCGTATAATACGTAAGTATTATACGAGGTAATGAATACGAGGTATTATACGAGTATGTATGAATGATGGTATGTCGTATATGTTGAATAAGTATACGAGTTGGAATACAAGATTAATACGTTGATTATACGTTAATTATAAGGTTTTAAAGCTAAATGGATTGGACTTGTAGGATTTGTTAGGAATTGTACAAGCCCAAGTATAGGAATGGTTAAGCCCAATGGTAGAAATGGTTAAGTCCAATTGGAATGTAACGTTAAGGTCCAAAGTGAATTAATGAACAACCCCAAATGTTTGTTTAATTGCAAGCCCAATGTATAAGTTAAGATTAGTTAAGCTAAAAGGCCAATGTAAGAACTAATGGGTTATTGGATTGTTTAAACCCATGGAGCAACCCATGGATGACCTAAAGTGGTGGCCAAGTAAAGTACTTAATGGCTAAGCAAGAGATAAGCTATGTGATAAGCAAGTAACTTAATGGCTAAGTGTTGTGATGACCAAGTAATTAATGTGATGAACAAGTTAACTTAGTACTTAAGCTAGGAATAGTAAGGAGGTGGAGTGGCTTTATGACCCTTATACCCTAACTTAGGAAATCCTATAAATATCAAGCTTAGGATATCATTTGTTGTTTGTTAAGTTTCACCAACAAGTTGAGTGCTTATTGGTTAGAGAGAAAAAGCTAGAAAAGCTAGTCTTTCATAGTTCAAGAAGCAAGAAGAAGATTAAAGCTTAGTCAAGTGATCTTCAAGGGTAAAAACCTAAACCATGATTCTCATTCTCTTCCATTGTTAGAGAAGTGAGTAGTGGTAGAACATGTATGTTAAGGAGTATGAATGATTAATCAAAAGACTTAAGACGTGAATAAGTCATGTGGTAATATAAACAATAAATGAAGTTTTGAACTTATGAAGAACAATTAAGAACTTATTATGTTTATAAGTTAATGAAATATGTATGTCAAGATGTTAGTATGATGGATTGAATCCATTTGGAACGGTTTAAAAATCATAAATAACGAAGTTATGCCAGAATTCACACGATTAGACGATAATCGTCGAATTCGTGAAATTCTCGGAATAGAGGTCAACTTTTGACTTTGAGCTCAGAAACGTTGGTTTTCAATAGAGTATAGTCTCATTTGGCATTCTAGAGTTGCGGACTTGAAAATGACCGAATTCTGACATAGAATGAAGAAACGAGCGTTTAACGTTTACGAACGTTTATCATTTCGTTAAAATGAACTAAAAGGTGAATTTTGAGTTAATGGATTCGAAATTGTAAAATTCTTGCATAAACACATAGAGTATGTAATTTGTGAACTAACGGCTTTTGAACGAGCCAATTCAGACTTATAACGAAGAAGTTATGATCCCACGAATCTCGCATAAAAAGTTATCTATCAACTTTTTTTGAGGCTCAGAGTCTGTGCCGCAGCGCGACTCAAAGAAGAAAGGTCGGCGCCGCGGCGCGAGGCCAAACTGTAGTACACTATTACTTGGCGCCACAGCACGACACAATGAAGAAGGAGTGGCGCCTCAGCGCTAAGGCCGGGGCTTGAACATAGCATACCCGTGCCGCAACGCGAGTCCAAGAAGAAACGATGGTGCCGCAGCGCCAGCACTAATTGAAGCATAGAGAGGAATGTTTTTGATTGTAAAGTAAAAGAGAAGTGAATGAAGAGTAAATTAAATCCTTAATTAACTTAATGTAACATCATTAAGGGTGTTATAGACCTTAAGTGTTGCACTAAAGGTTGGATGAAAGTCAATTGAATGTGAATGTGGACGGTATGCAATAAGGGTACTTAACCAATGACGAACAAATTTCGATTAATAACGTAAGAACTTTAGTAAGCCGTGAGGAAGGATGATTAACTCGAAATGAGTGGTATTAATGAAGTAAATCCACTTAAGACATAGAAGAGAAAGAAGTTGGTAAGAAAGATGTAAATGGCAAGTCGGAAGCAATAAAAATACACAACATTTATTGATTTATTTAATAAAATTGGTTTAATATAAACTAAGTAGGTGATAGTTATTTCATTCAATTCAATGTGGGATACGATACTCTATGTGTTGCTTTACTACTATTTGATAGCCTATACTTACATGTTTTACTATTACGTATTTAGGCTAACATGTTTTTGGCGTCGTTGATGGGGAATTGTTTAATATCTGTCATATAATTTTATTTAAACCGATACTAGTTAAACACTTTTTGTCTTTATTTCAAGTACTCTTGGTTAATGCATGCAAACCCGTTCGCGACGTACGGAACGATTGCAATACAAGAACGAAATTGAAAGAAGTTGTCATAGTTGGCGAAAAATTTTAATGAAGCACATAATCAAGAGAAAATGGTTGCAGAGAAACAAAAATCACTTCAGGATTATGCTATGCCAAAGATGGATCAGATTAAGTCAAGCATTCAAAGAATGGCAATCAATGCTACAACATTTGAGATTAATTCAAGAATCATTCAAATGATTCAGAATCTGGTACAGTTTGGGGGCTTGGCGAATGATGACCCGAATGAGTACTTAGTGAGTTTTCTGGAGATTTTTGACACATTTAAATATAATGGAGTCTCAGAAGATGCAATTAGACTTCATTTGTTCCCTTTCACTCTTCGAGACAAAGAAAGAGGGTGGTTACATTCACTTGCACCTAGATCCATCACTACATTGGATGATTTGGCACAAAAAATTCTAGCAACATTTTTCCCACCAACCAAAACTGCGAAGATGAGAAATGATATCACTACTTTTGCTCAACTAGATTCAGAGTCACTATATGAAGCTTGGGAAAGATTTAAAGAGTTATTCACAAAGTGTCCACACCATGAACTTCCCAATTGGCTACTAGTACATATATTTTATAATGGGCTAATGAGTGGTACACGAACTAGTGTTGACGTAGCGGCTGAAGGAGCTTTTATGGCAAATAATTTTGATGAAGCGTACATTTTGCTAGAAGTTATGGTGACCAATAATTACCAATGGTCGACTGCTAGAATGTCACAGCCGAAGGTCGCCGGGGTATTAGAGGTTGATGCAGTTACTGCATTTATTAGAGAGGTGAGGTATGCAGACCTCATTTATAAAAACCACATATATTCAATCTATTAAAATTAAATCCAATCACATTGGTCAAAGGTCCATAATCATCCTCTATATTTTCATACATATCATCATATGTATCAATATAAAATAAACATTCATTATATATGTTGATATCATTTAATGGGCTATAAAACATTTGCTAGGAATCCAATTTTTGAAAACAAAACAAAGCTCCTTTTATTTTAATCAAAAACAAAATTAAAATATCCTCTTTTATTTTTAGCAACGTGGATTCCAATTCCATTCAGAATAAACATCTTTATTTTAACACTATATCAATTTAAAAATAAACCTTTTATTTTGATTGAAGTGAGATTGAAAATTAAAAAAAATCAAAGACATGGGTTTGGCTCGACCGCGCCCAGTTTTCACTTGGGAACGGCGCAGCCGTGATGCTCCTCAGTCAATTCTGACATCAGGTGCGGCCGCGCTCCAAGACAAGCTTGGATCGGCGTGGCCGCGCTACGTACCAGATTCGGACAGTTCATTCTATTGCCTAGAAAATTAGTTCTAAACCCATATCAACACACATTAAATCAATAAAAATTAATGATTTGCATAAGTAGTCTCGGATACCACTGTTGGATTGCTAACACAAATCAAAGCATACAATCAAGTTGAAATTATAGCGGAAGCATGCAAAGTAGCAAATTAAAATTTTCAGCAATCCCAATGTATAGCCATATGAAACATCATTAATTGAGGAAGGATAAAGATATACCTTTGAAGTGTGACAACCTTTGATGAAGACTTCAAATTCCAATCCTTTGTTCCTTCACGATCTTTCCAATCCACGAATCAAACGTTCATCACAAAAGTATGCAACGCCCAAGAGGTATCCACCAAAAGAAATAGATTGAAGATTGTTTTTAGACTCGATAAGGTCTTGGATAGCTAATCTTAATTCTAATTATCCTAACAACTTAGGTTTTAGAGAATACTCGTAAGAGAGAAAAAAGTTGCAAAAGTTGCGTTACTCTTTCCCACAATAAGACCCCCCTCTTATTTAAAGATAAACCATAATCCTTAACCCTTAAGGAATTAGGTTTTAATTTAATTCTCAATCTAATTAAGAACTAAATAAAATAATATTAATAATAAGACTCCTCCTATTTATTTATAATATATTATTTCTTCAAATACTTAATTATAAATATTAGAATTTCTCCGAATAACATATTATTATTATTTAGTCAATTTAATAATAATAATAATAATAAGATGACTAATCTTATTAATTTATAATATTATTATTTCTCCAAACACTTAATTATAAATCATATGCTA
This sequence comes from Panax japonicus, assembly GCA_020205505.1. Taxonomy (NCBI): domain Eukaryota; kingdom Viridiplantae; phylum Streptophyta; class Magnoliopsida; order Apiales; family Araliaceae; genus Panax; species Panax japonicus. The sequence goes on along the minus strand of CM035101.1, from coordinate 51,430,480 downwards.
TTTAATTTATTACACTAATAAATTAAATACACTTAATTTATTATTATTAAGTCAATCAATTCTAAAATCATATTTCTCCTTTTCGTGGTATAACCCTCTTGGTCCAATATTAAGCCGGTAGTAGAATAAATAAATTAGAAGTATTCTAATATTATTTATAATGAATTAAACTCCTTTAATTCAAATATAAATAAATAATATTTATTCTATATCATGAGTGACACCTTATAAATAATGTATCATGACTATCTGGATAATATGAATTCAACGTTAATCATAAAGATTATCACAAAGAACCTATTCAGTGACTAGTTGTCGTACAATTCAATCCTTTTACTATACAATGTTCCAATCAAATATAAAACACAGTTACTATCAAGTTTTATTTATTTGATTATATGTATTTCAATTCTTAAATGCACAACAATAGTTAATGTAAATTAGAAACTCCTTTCTAATTTCCATTCAACCCTGGACAGGGATTTCCTTGTTGTCATTTTATCGAATCACATAGGAAATTCTCTCCCCTTACTGAAAGTGGTAGATCCTTTGTTGATCGTTCGCATATCTTTATATATCATTTATTATATTAGAACATACCCTATGACATATATACTCAAAAGTTTTAAGGAATATGCCATAATTCAGTATATATAAGATACTATGATGATCTCAAGTCTAAGGATCACTTGTACTGCTATCACATTAGGAACTTCTATTTACAGGCAAGTAAAACTCCATTAGGGTTCCTATATACGTCACGTTCAATGAACTTATTCTCCAATAAATACCTACATACTTAATTTCTTTAGTGTCTCCAAACAAATGATCATGAGGTCAATCATTCTCTTCAACAGAGCAAGCATAGTATGTATTAATCTATCCAGAATCAGTAATCCCACATTAATGATCCAACGATTAGGAACATTTTAGTTTTGAGCTATCATAGAATTCAGATCTCATTAACATGATCAACATCATGATTCTAAAAGCATTGCCCAATAACTATGGGTTTATCACATTTATTAATTCAACCAATTAACATGGATAAAGATGTCTTTTAATAAATAAATTCTTTTATTAATAAATGAATAAGATTACAAAGTAAATGCTTATTACATCAAATGTAATTGGCTTGAGGGCATAATACTCTCAAGTCTCAAATAGAGATAAATAACTATGATGAGATCTTTTCTCTAGTAACAAAGTTGACATCCATTCGGACTGTTCTATCTGTAGCAGATGTTTATAATCTAGAGGTTGAGAAACTAGATGACAAAATCGTGTTCCTTCATCGTGACTTAGAGGATGGGATTTACATAAATCAACCAGATGGTTTTGAAATTAAAGGCAATGAGAATCTGTTATGTAAGTTAAAGAAGTCCTTGTATGGGCTTAAACAATCTCTAAGAATGTGTTATCAAAAGTTTGATTTTTATGTTCTATAACTTGGATTCATGCGGTGTCAGGCTGATCATCGTGTTTATGTGAAAAGGTTGGTGATAATTTTGTTATTCTAACCATGTATGTTGATGATATGTTATTGATTGGAAATAACATAAAAATGATCAAGTCTGTGAAAGGTTTTGTTGGCACAGCAGTTTGATATGAAGGATCTTGGGCCAGCAAATTTCATCTTGGGTATTCATATACACAAGGATCGTAAGAATTGAAAATTGGTGTTATGGCAGAAGAAGTACATTAAAGGAGTGTTGAAGAAATTCAACATAATTGATTGCAAATTGGTTGGAATCCCTTTGGCTACAAGAACTAAATTGTCTGCAGATCAATGTCCTAAGACCAAAGAAGAAGAGGAAGAGATGACCCACATTCCATATGCAAGTGCATTCAGAAGCAATGGTATGTACGAGACCAGATATTGCCCAAGCAGTGGGAGTATTGAGCAGATATATGTCAAACCCCGGGAATGGGCATTGGATCGCCATTAAAAGAGTTTTTAGGTATCTTTGTGGTACTTCTGATTTTGCATTACATTTTGGAGGTAAAGAAGATAGGAGGAACTTTAAGGTGGCAGGATCTGTGGATGTTGATTGGGGTGGAGATGTTGATAGCAAGAAATCAACAAGTGGTTATGTATTCAAATTATTTAATGGTCATGTGAGTTAGATGAGGAAAAAGCAGAGTGTTGTTGTTTTATCATCTATTAAGGCAGAATACATGACGTTTACTCATGCAAATAAGGAAGCAATATGGATTCAAAGGTTGTGTGTTGAGCTTGGTATTAAACAGAATACAGTGAAGTTGAAGTGTTATAGTCAAAGTGTTATTCAGTTAGAAAAGAATTTTTTTTTCCACTCATGGTCGAAGCATATTGATATCTAGTGTCACTTCGTTAGAGAAAAAGTTGATGAGAAACTGATTCTCTAGAAGAATGTTGACACAGTAGTGAACAACGAAGACTTCTTAACTAAAGCAATTAGTTTGGAGAAGTTTGAGTGATTTAAATTTGAGGCGGGCATCAAAAAGTATCCATCAAGTGGGAGAATGTTGGGATTGACTCATACATCTGCGGGTTTGACTAATGACCAATACGATAGGGTAGTCGTGGATCTCGCTCATGTTATAGAAGCTAGCGTTTTCTAGTTACAATAAAAACATTATTTGGTGTGTAGATTATTGTAGAGTGTGTGAGGCATCTAATGAATACATCAGACAAGCAACACTGGCCAAATTGATGAATCTGGGTATATCGTGCGTTCTTACTTTTTCGTCTTTTTATATAATATCTGTGTGATTGCAAAATTATTCGTTCTTAAATTCTAACAATAATAGAATACATTGAGTAGTAAGCGGTTTAGTCATGTTGGAAGTAATTTCCATAAAAAATGTTAGGACAAAAACTAAATTAGTTGATAACTGTAAGATCTCAACTTTCATAAATAAAGATTAATTTTTCTTGAAATATATTTTTTAATATTATTGTGTGGTTTTGATATAATGTTATAGTTGTGGGTAATATTTATAAATTTTTCAAAGTATGCAAGTTGTTATAAAATAATCGATTGGTCGGGGAATATTCGTTTTAAACAGAAAATATTCATACGACAGCACAATCATTGGTGGACCCCACAACGAAATTATTATCGGAGTTAGAGAACGACAGAAATATCTTTTTATAAAAATAACGGCGAAAGTTTTACCGTTAACTGTTGAACTACCCGGTAAAAATACAGTAATACGTGTGGTTGCATAGTAGCACCCGGTATTGATTATTGATGCTTACGTAAGAAGCCACTCAGTTATACTCAATTATTGCTACAGTAATTGCTACATAATATCTCTCATATTATTGATTCAATTATTGTCATTGTATCATTTGCATAATATTTATTAAAAATAAATCAATTTGGACCGTCGGTTGTGGGTTTAATAGTAATCAATATGGACCGTCCGTTCTAATAATAAATCAATCTAGACTGTTCGTGAATCAGTTACTATTTAATCCATTCTCCTATAAATAGAAGCTTAATTCTTCTTTCATTCTCACCAATTCACTGAGACTCACAAAAGAAGCTATAGAGAGAGGAACTATAGAGAGTAAGAAGAAGAGTATTATGCAATGTTACTATTACAGTATTCAGTCTTCTACTAAGATAAGGGGTATTATTTCTTTCGTATTCATAAGGAATACTATTTTTTTCGTATTCATCCTTGAATATGTCGGAATAACCTGTCTACGCGGATTACGTACCGTATGACAGGTGAAAATCCATTTGCAGTGTCGTATGTTATTTCTTTTCATATTCTTAAATCTAAACTTAGTATGGTAAGTATTGCTTCTATAATCCTTGAAATTAGTGGAATATCCTTGAGTTTTACGCTTCATCCAGTATCGTTTCATTGGAATATTGATCTAAACTTTCTTATTAAATATCAATATTTTCACCAGGGTACTATTCACAGGTTAATATTCACCCAGTTACTATTCACTAAAATATTATTCACTCGGGTATTCGGGGCACTTTTCATGTCGGGGTACTATTCATGAGTTACTATTCATAGGTTATTATTCATCAGATTACTATTCACTCAAATATTATTCATTCGGATATTCGGGGAACTTTTCATGACGTGGTATTATTCACGGGGTACTATTCCCGAAGTACTATTCACAGGATACTATTCATGGGGTATTATTCACAGAAAAATTTATTTCTTTTCAGTCCAAATTATTTTTGATACATGGATATTATTCTTGAATTTTACTCCACAAAGCAGTATCATGTTGACAATTTGGACATTATTAAATTCTGGATAAATTAATTTACAAATCTTTAAAATTTATCATGTGCTTTATTTTAATTGAATTCTTGTATCATTGTCATCATCCTCATGCTTATATTGTGATGAAAGTCATCTTTGGCTTACGTGCATAGATGGACTGTTGATTGGTATGATTATGACCAGGGATCTTTCGGTATAATCATAACCCATAATGTTACAAATGATGTGGTAAAAATCCTCATTGTCCTGTAGTGCATTGATGGACAGTTGTTGGTATGATTATGACCAGGGATTATTTGGTATAATTATGACCATTAATGATTACATGAATATTCTTGGCCCATAGTGCAGCGATGATTCGATGATGTGATTTTTTTAAAGCTGATTCTCAGCGATAAAGTTGATGAAAACCTTTTTAAATCATATAATATAGTAGATATCATACTCTACTTGACTCTTCTAATGGATTCCTTGTTCCGCCGCAGTTAAACTTGGTGTCACTTATATTCTATCAGTTTAACATTGTTGAAGGCTAATGATAACTTATTCTGCATTATATATCTTAGTCATAATATTTCTTACTGGGCTAGTTGAGCTCACCCTTTTGCTTTCATTATTCTCTTCAAGAAATGAGAACATAGCCGGGACTAGTCATGGAACAGAGTGATGGTCTGAGATGACTGTTTTAGTACTCCTCACTATTTAGTGTGATAATAAATATAATGAGGATTGAATTTGAGTTTGAATATTGTCTATGAGACAATATTCGTGTAAAAACTATCAGCTCTTATTGTATAATTAAGTTTGTATTTGTATTCAGTACCATATATTTGGCGACCCAAGATGGGTGATGTATATCTATTTTGGGGACGTCACAGTTGGTATCAAAACTTAGGGATATGATCCCTGGTTGAGATGTGAGACAAGAAATAGGAGGGGAGAGACGGGGAATTCCTTCGCTAGTATGACCTACCGAAGTTTATTTGGTATTTAATTGATCGGTCAGAGTACTACAGAGATAATATGTGACATGTCAATTAACCTTTGTTTTGTGGCAGTGTTTGAAAACGGCATCTAAAAATTTTGAGATCAGCAATGAAGAACATGAGAGCGTTGAGTCACCAATGATCAATACCCAAGATAATGTGCAACATGAAGACAATAATCCTCAAGTAAACAACAACACCGATCAAATTATGAACGATGGGATGTTCCGAGGCTTTATGCAATTCATGCAACATCGGGGGATAGCGACTCATGTTCAAAATACAGGTGGAAACACTGGCAACTCACAGATGGCCACCGCTAAGCAATTCAAGGAGATGGGACCATCGGAGTTTTGGGGAAAGCCAGAACCACTTAAGGTGGAGACGTGGATAAAGCAGCTCACCAAGATATTCGAAGTCTTGGGATGCTCTGTGGAGAAAAAGGTTCCCTTTGCCACCTTCATGTTGAGAGGAGATGAAAATTACTGGTGGGAATCAATAAAGCGTACTCAGCCTACCGTACTCAAAATGTCTTGGGAGAAGTTCCAAGAGCTATTCAACGACAAGTACTTTCCCGAATGTATTTATCACATGAAGGAGTTAGAGTTTATCAAGTTGGAGCAAAATAATATGACCGTGTCGCAGTACGGAGCTAAGTTTGCCGAGTTGTCCCGGTTCGCATCCCATTTAGTTGATAATGAGAAGAGAATGACGCGAATGTTTCTACAAGGTTTGAGACCTAAAATATGTCAATGCCTTATTTCTCACAAACTGTGTTTGTATTCAGATGTTGTAAATATGACTCAGTTATTGGAGCGTAATAATAAGTCAACCCAACCAAGAGAAAGCAGCCGATAATTCGATAATACCAGTGGTAACAATCATAGAAACAGTGACAACAAACGTTGAGGGAATCAACATGCCAGAAATGGTAACCACTCTGGTGGTAATCATGGCCAATATAATAGAAGTCGAAATTTCAAGAAGAGGAAATTCAATAATGATGGAAAGACGTCAGCACCAGAACCTGTTGTTAAGGAAGGAGAACGACCGCCGGTCGTATGCTATAAATGCGGAGGGGAGGGACACATTAGTCCAAACTGTACACAGTAGTCCAAAGCATGTTATAATTATGGAAGAGAATGTCACTTAGCCAGATTTTGTTGTGCACCAAAGTCAAGTCCAGGTGGGGTGGAGGCATCAAAGGCCGTCCCAGACAAGATAAAAATCGGTAGTTCAAGGGAGAGCGTTTGTCTTAACCTCTAAAAAAGTGAGAAATTCAAACGAGGTGATCACGGGTAAGCTAATCATAAACTCTAGTTAAGCTTATACTTTATTTGATACCGATTCTACCCATTCTTTTATTTCTCCTACTTACGCTCAATGTTTATGACTTCGGAGAAATTAGACTTTGACTTATCGGTTGAAACTCCATTGGGAGAAACCTTTATTACATCCATTGTTTATAAATCTTGTTTGATTCAAATCGGTAACCGCACGTTCCCTGTCGATCTTATTTCCTTCAAAATACTTGCGTTTGATGTGATTTTATGGATTGATTGGTTAACTACATATCATGCAAAAATTTATTGTTTTTGTAAGGTTGTTAGCTTTCATATTCCTAACCAACCTATTATGTGAATTCAAGCAACCAAACCACTAAAGTTAATACTGTCATATCAAGCCATAAAGCTATTTATTTTTTGAAAAATAGATGTCAAGCTTTCTTAGCCCATGTCACAGATTTGAACAAATTAATACGTCAAATGTTAATGATATTTCTATTGTTAATAAATTTCTTGACGTATTCCCTGAAGAACTTCCTGGCCTACCCCCAGAGCGTGAAATCGAGTTTTGTATCGACCTTGAACCCGGTACAAAACTCTCAAATATTTCTTCACCTAGAACGAACGTAACATGCGCCAAAGACGTTGGCTCGAGCTGTTGAAAGATTACAATCATACTATTTAATACCATCCTAGAAAAGCGAACGTGGTAGCTGACGCGTAGAGTAGAAGATCGTATGCGTTTACGAGTACGATATTGTTAACACAAAGATCCATTTTTTATGACTTACAAAAGATGGAGATAGAGTTAAAGACTCTAAAAACCTACGTGAAAATAGCGAATATACGATTAGAATCGACTTTAATCGATAAAGTTAAAGTCGATCAAGCTACAGACTCAGAGCTGATGAATGTGAAGAAGAAGGTTCAAGAGGGCATTATTCTAGAAGCAAGAATCGACTAAGAGAAGATATCTCAACCCTCTATTTATTTTCCTATTTGAAATCCTCGATCGAGTAGGAACTATGGCTTATAGAATCGCCTTACCACCAAGTATGTCTCGTGTTCATAACATTTATCACATATCCATGTTACGAAAATATGTGGAAGACCCGAACCACATTATTGAATTAGAACCGGACGAGATAGCGAAAGATTTAACATATGAAGAAGTACCTATTAAAATCTTGGATAAGAATGATCATATTCTACGCTCCAAGGTTATACCTCAAGTCAAAGTTTTGTGGAGAAACCACGATGTTGAGGAAATGACCTGGGAGTTAGAATCTGAAATGAAGTCAAGATATCCTCACCTCTTTGACATACTAGGTATGCACCCTAATTTCGAGGATGAAATTTCATAAGAAGTGGAGGTTGTAAGACCCCAACTTTCATAAATAAAGATTAATTTTTCTCGAAATATATTTTTGAATATTATGCTGTGGTTTTGATATAATGTTATATTTATGGGTAATATTTATAAATTTTGCAAAGTATGCAAGTTGTTATAAAATATTCGATTGGTCGGGAAATATTCGTTTTAAACAGAAAATATTCGTATGACGACACAATCATTGGTGGACCCCACAACGAAATTATTGTCAGAGTTAGAAAATGACAGAAAGATCTTTTTATAAAAATAACGACGTAATTTTTACCGTTAACTGTTGAACTACCTGGTGGTAAAAATACAGTAATACGCGTTGTTGCATAGTAGCACACGGTATTGATTATTGATACTTACGCAAGAAGCCACTCAGTTATACTCAATTATTTCTACAGTAATTGCTGCATAATATCTCTCATATTATTGATTCAATTATTGTCACAATATCATTTGCATAATATTTATTAATAGTAAATCAATCTGGACCGTCGGTGGTGGTTTTAAAAGTAAATCAATCTGGACCGTCAGTCGTGGGTTTAATAGTAATCAATATAGACCGTCCGTTCTAATAGTAAATCAATTTGGACCATTCGTGAATCAGTTACTATTTAGTCCATTCTCCTATAAATAGAAGCTTAATTCTTCTTTCATTCTCACCAATTCACTGAGACTCGCAAGAGAAACTACAAAGAGAGAAACTATAGAGAGCAAAAAAAAGAGTATTCTACTACGTTACTATTGCAGTATTCAGTCTTCTACTAAGGTCGATATTATTTCTTTCGTATTCATAAGGAATACTATTTTTGTTGTATTCATCCTTTAATATGTTGGAATAACCAGTTTACGCGGATTGCGTACTATATGAAAGGTGAAAATCCATTTGCAATTTTGTATGTTATTTCTTTTAATATTCTTAAATTAAAATTTATTATGGTAAATATTGTTTCTATAATCCTTGAAATTAGTGGAATATCCTTGAGTTTTGCGCTTCATCCAGTATCGTTTCATTGGAATATTGATCTGAACTTTTTTTTTTTTATTAAATATCAATATTTTCACCGGGGAATTATTCACGGGTTACTATTCACTAAAATATTATTCACTAGGGTACTCAGGGCACTTTTCATGTCGGCGTACTATTCATGAGTTACTATTCATGGGTTACTATTCACCCGATTACTATTCACTAAAATATTATTCACTCGGGTATTCAGGACACTTTTCATGTTGGGGTACTATTCATGAAGTACTATTCACGGGGTAGGTACTATTTGTCGAAAATTTTATTTCTTTTCTGTCCAAAGTTTTTTTAATACATGGATATTATTATTGAATTTTACTCCACAAAGCAGTATTATGTTGAAATTTTGGACATTATTGAATTCAGGATAAATTAAATTATAAATCTTTAAAATTTATCATGTGCTTTATTTTAATTGAATTCTTATATCTTTGTCATCATCCTCATGCTTATATTGTGATGAAAGTAATCATTAGCTTACATCCATAGATGGACTGTTGATTGGTATGATTATGACCAGGGATCATTCGGTATAATCATGACCCAGAATGTTATAAATGATGTGGTAAAAATCCTCATTGTCCTGTAGTGCATTGATGGACAATTGTTGGTATGATTATGACCAGGGATTATTTAGTATAATCATGACCATTGATGATTACATGAATATCCTTGACCCATAGTGCAGGGATGATTCGATGATGTGGTTTATTTATTAAGCTGAGTTTTACCGATAAAGTTGATGAAAACCATTTTAAATCATAGAAGATAGTAGATATCATGCTCTACTTGACTCCTCTAATGGATTGCTTGTTCCACTACAATTAAACTTGTTGTCTATTATATTCTATCAGTTTAACATTGTTGAAGGCTAGCGATAACTTATTGTGCATTATCTTAGTCATAATATTTCTTACTGGGATAGTTGAGCTCACCCTTTTGCTTTTATTATTCTCTTCAGGAAATGATAACATAGCCCGGACTAATCGGGAAACAGAGTAATGGTCCGAGATGGTTGATTTATTAATCCTCACTATTTAGTGTGATAATAAATGTAATGAGGATTGAATTTGAATTTGGATATTGTCTATGAGACAATATTCGTGTAAAAACTCTCAGCGCTTGTTGTATAATTCAATTTGTATTTGTATCCAGTACCATGTATTTGGTGACCCAAGATGGGTGATGTATATCTATTCAGTACCATGTATTTGTAGTCGTTCCTCTAGTTTTTTAAGTTTAATTGGCAAAGTGAGTCTCCCATGAAAAGTCCAAGTCTTGCAAATAAAAGAAGGCATGCTATTGAATAATACATGCCTTATTTAAGTATAAATTGGATTAACTATGGTCATATTGATTGGTTGGATGATGAGAAGGAGAATGGGATGTCGTGCATGAAATTCAAAAATGTGTGCACACCTAGAAGGTGGGGTGAATAAGTGCTTATTTTTGAAAGTGATCTACAATGGCAATTTTTAAATTCTGTGTTAACTGAACTATCCAGATAGGTTATCACATGTATGCTTAAGTGTTTAAACTAATATGAAAAACCTGTTAACTTATTTAATGAATCTGTTAACCAGTAATGTCTTCTATTAATGCATAATATGAAGTGCTTAAGTGCATAACTGAAATAATGCAAACAAGATAAATAATAAATAAGAACACCATGATTTTTACGTGGTTCTGCCCTTAACCTGTACTGGCTTAATCTACGTTCAATACCAAATGGTATTTGAGACTCCTTTATAAAATAATATTTAATCAGTTTAAAATAAGCTCTTTCTACAAATAGCTCTGAACTTGTTGGACACCACTGCCCTCTTTGCACAACTGCAACCGCTTGCACCACTGCAACCTTTAGAGCTTCTTTTGTATATGCCTATCCACCACTAAATCAAACAAGCCAAACTAGGCTTGTATACAAGTTTTAATCTGAATGAATATAATTACAAGATATCTATGAATTTCTAGCACAAGAAATTAAGAGCAAGGCAAAGTAATCTGCTATAAATTTTTTTCATTAAAGCTCTGTGTATTTCTGAATTCGTTGTCTAGTTAATCTTTAGCCAAGAGGATGATATATATAGAGTAAAAGCAACAATCATAAAAGTTAAGGAACACAATTTCAGCAATTCTAATAGAATCAAGTTGTTAGGAAGGATTTTGAATTTGAATGATATAAAGCTTGAATTAAGGCATCTTAAATAAATGGATAATATCTTAGCAACCCCAACTGTTATAAATAAGGAATTAAGATCCCAGCAGAATCAACACTTTGAATAACGGAAATCAACAACTATATCAAAGGGATAAGGTGTTGAAACATAACTGATTAAAATCTCAATTGATTTGGTTTCCAAAATATATATCCAACTTTTGAATTTAATTTTCATCTCTTTGAAATAGGCAATAAAATTGAATTGATTTGACTTCCAAAAAAAACTCTTTAAAGGATTTGTATTTTAAGCACATGAAACCTTCTTTTATAAAATAATTTCCAACAAAATAAAATTGCCTTGAAATTAATTTAATGAACTAGAAATTCTTAAATTTAATTTCCTATGTGAGATCGTAAAAACCTAACCATGTGGTGTCTCTAAACAACATTTCTTCATGAAGACCCACTTGAAATCTTGATACATGCATAAGTAGTCCATAACCTGAAAATCACAAAACATCTTCATACAAAAATAAATGTTGTCATCATTAAAATAAAAACTCATAAATTAACATTATCCCCCTTTTTGATGATGATAATATATAACTCTACAAAGTAACTTATCATCATTAAAACCATTAACATATAAACCAACATTCTCCTTATAACGACCCCAAAATTCATACAATTTAATTCTTGACTTCGGTGGTTAACAATACATCTAACTTCTAATTTTACATCATTATTCGATATTAAACTTTATAAAATACGGAATAATTTAAAATTTTATGTGACGCCCCCAAAATAGGTATACATCACCCATCTTGAGTTGTCAAATACATGGTACATAATTCAAATACAAACTTAATTATACAACAGTCATGTAAAATACGATAAAACATATGCTGTGAGTTTTAATACAAATATTATCATCTAGACAATATCCACACTCAATAGAGTCCTCATTACATTTATTATTACACTATTTCACAGAATAATGAGGACTACTAATCCACCATCTAGGACCATCACTCTATTTCCCGACTAGTCCCAGCTACGTTCTCATTTCCTGAAGAGAACAATGAAAGCAAAAGGGTGAACTCAACTAGCCCAGTAAAAAATATTATGACTAAGATAATGCAGAATAAATTATCAATATTTATTATTTCCAACATAATAATAAATAATGGAACCAGGTCCGTCCGACGTAAACGCACAGACAGGATATTCTGACAGAATAATAAATAATGGAACCAGGTCCAGCATAAACGAATAGACAGGATATTCCGACAGAATAATAAATAATGGAACTAGGTCCGGCGTAAACGCACAGACAGGATATTCTGATAGAATAATAAAGAATGGAATATTAGACGAATTTCACCATGTATGCATTACTTTGCATAGATAGGTTATTCCAACATAATAATAAAGAATGGAATAATAGAAAGAATTTCACCAAGTATAGGGTAGCCCGCTTATACAGGTTATTCAAACAAAATAATAAAGAATGGAATAACAGAAGTTATCTTCACGAATAAGAAAGAAATAATAACCCTTATGAGTATAACAAATAATATCCCTTACCTTAAGAAGAAGAGTACTGGATATATGATTAGTGAAGTAGCAGAATACTTTTCTTCTTTCGCTTTATAGTTTATCTCTCTAGAGTTTCAGTGAATTCGTAAGAAATAATAAAGGAACGAGCTTCTATTTATAGAAAAATGGGCTGTATAGTAACTAACTCATGAACGGTCCAGATTGATTTACTATAATCTGACGGTCCATATTTAAAGAAAAATCTTTTAAATAAAATATAATATATTCTATTTATAATATAATAAAACGAATAACTTTATAAAAGATTTTACTATGCAAATACTATGCAGGCACTATGCAAATACTATGCATAATAAAATATAATATATTCTAATTATTATCTAATAAAACAGATAACTTTATAAAAGTATTCTGTTTTATATAAAAAGATTTTACTATTAGCATAGTAAAATGAATAACTTTATAAAAGTATTTTGTTTTATATAAAAAGTTTTTCTGTTTTATTACATTAATAATACCAATAAAACAAAATTGAGTAACTTATCACATAAGCATCAATAATCAATATCGTGTGCTACTATGCAACCACACGTATTACTGTACTTTTTCTACCGAGTAGTTCAACAGTATTAATGGTAAAACTTCTGCCATTATTTTCAATAAAATATTTTAGTCGTTTTCTCAATCCGACAATAATTCTGTCGTGGGGTCCACCAATGATTGTGCAGTCGTACGAATATTTTCTGTTAAAATAAATATTCCCCGACCAATCGAATATTATATAACAACTTGCGTACTTTGCAAAATTTATAAATATTCCCACAACTATAACATTATATCAAATCCACACCATAATATTCAAAAAATTATTTCGAGAAAATTAAATATTTATTCATAAAATATGGGGTCTCACAATCTCCCCTCCTTATGGAATTTCGCCCTCAAAATTTACGTACGTACCTGGTATGCCGAAGAGGTGAGGATACCTTGACCTCATTTCAGATTCTAATTCTTGAGGTATATCCTTTGAGTGTTGAATATGATCCTTCTTATCCAAGATTTTAACACGTTTCTCCTCATACGTTAAATCTTCTTCTATATCGTTTTGTTCTAATTTAATAATGTGGTTTGGGTCGTCCAAATATTTACGTAACATCGATATGTAAAAAAAACATTCTGAACACGCAACATACTTGGCGGTAAAATGAGTCTATAGGCCAGAGTTCCTACTTCATCGAGGATTTCAAATGGGCCAATTAAATCGAGGGTTGAGATTTCGTCTCTTCGTCTATTCTTGTTTCTAGAATAACGCCCTCTTGAACATTCTTCTTCATATTCATCAGCTCTGAGCATGTAGCTTGAACGACTTTAACTTTATCGATTAAAGTCGATTCTAATTGTATATTCGTTATCTTTACGTGGGTTCATATATTCGTACTTATAACCGCATACGATCTTCTACTCAACGCGTCAGCTACCACTGTGAGACCCCAAATTTTATGAATAAAGATTTAATTTTCTCAAAATATTTTTTTTAATATTATGGTGTGGATTTTAGATAATATTATAGTTGTGGGTAATATTTATAAATTTTGAAAAGTATGCAAGTTGTTGTATAATATTCGATTGGTAGGGAAATATTATTTTTGTCGGGGAATATCCATACGACGGTACAATCATTGGTGGACCCCGCAACGAAATTATTGTCGGACGGAGAAAAGACAAAAATATTTTTATGAGAATAACGACGAAAGTTTTACCGTTAATACTGTTGAACTACTCGGTAGTAAAATTACAGTAATACGCGTGGTTGCATAGTAGCACACGATATTGATTATTGATGTTTATGTGATAAGTCACTCAGTTTTGTTGTATTAGTATTATTAATGTAATAAAATAAAAAATCTTTTTATATAAAACAGAATACTTTTATAAAGTTATCTATTTTATTAGACAATAATTAGAATATATTAAATTTTATTATGCATAGTGTTTGTATAGTGCCTGAATAGTGTTTGCATAATAAAATCTTTTATAAAGTTATTCGTTTTATTAGATTATAAATAGAATATATTATATTTTATTTAAAAGATTTTGATTTAAATATGGACCGTCAGATTAAAGTAAATCAATCTGGACCGTTCATGAGTTAGTTAATATGCAGTCCATTTTTCTATAAATAGAAGCTCATTCCTTCATTATTTCTTACAAATTCACTAAAACTCTAGAGAGATAAACTATAGAGAGAAAGAAGAAAAGTATTCTGCTACTTCACTACTCATATATCCAGTACTCTTCTTTTTAAGGTAGGGAATATTATTTGTTGTACTCGTAAGGGGTATTCTTTCTTTCTTATTCGTGAAGAGAACTTCTATTATTCCATTCTTTATTATTCTGTTGGAATAACCTGTATACGTGGGCTACCCTATACTTGGTGAAATTCTTTTGTTATGCCATTCTTATTATTATGTTGAAATAACCTGTTTATGCGAAGTACTGCATACATGGTGAAATTTTTCTAATATTTTGTTCTTTATTATTCTATCGGAATATCCTGTCTGTGCGTTTATGCCGGACCTGGTTCTATTATTTATTATTCTGTCGAAATATCCTGTCTGTACGTTTACGCCGGACCTAGTTCCATTATTTATTATTCTGTCAGAATATCCTGTCTGTGCGTTTATGCCGGGCCTGTTTCCATTATTTATTATTCTGTTGGGAATAACATGTCTGTGCAGTCTATCGCATGCATGGTGAATCCTTCTGTTATTCTATTCTTTATTATTCTGTTGGAATAATCTGTCTATGTGGATTACCACATGCATGGTGAATGATCCTTTGTATTCATTCCTTATTAAATTGTGGAAATGATCTGTGTAAAGTCCCTAAACCCGGATACTTGAAACCCGAACTCGGTACTTCACGATACCATTTCTATGAGCGGAATACTACTAATAATAATAACAATAATATAAAACTTAAACTTAAATTTATAAATACATCAGAGTCTTTCTCCCAGGTACGTAACCTTTAAACATTCATTACATGTCATATCATATATAAATATATATATATATATATCATAGTCTTCATAATCTAAAACTATTACAAACAGTAATATAAAAAGTCATTCAGCAACTTTTCCTTTTCCCTTGTTCTTGACTGATCCTTCTGGTCCTTCACACTTAGCTGAAAACATTTAAATTAAGCAAGGATGAGCATTTGAGTGCCCAAAAAGTATTATATATATATAGGCTGAAGGAATTTAAATATTTTCTTTATAATATCTTCTACAACTATTCAGTAGTTGTGAAGTAATCTGTACCAATAATAATAACATAACAACCCTCATTCAAATTTTTGAAACTACGTATAGACTATACATGAGTTTTTTGTGACATACTTTGAACATTGTTTTCATTTTCGAAAGGGTTTAAACAGAAATTCATCTGTAAATCGGCCATTGCTTACGGGCACGGAGGGTGATCAGCCCCGTTGTACCCTGTATTGATCAATACTACATTGCTAGAATGATATTATCGTTCATCCTTTGTCCGCCGTAGCGCATAAAATTTTTCCCATTATCGGGATGTTCATTCATGTCGGGTTTTTATAACAAAGGTCTTATATAATTCAACATATATGTATAGCAAAGGCGTATCAACATGCGATTGAATACAATGTTTATCCAAGTGGGGACACTTGAATAATCATTTATAGAAATTAACGAACAGAATATATAACTGAATTATCATATACTAGCATGTTGATAGTCAATGGGCTTATATAATATAAGTTTAACAATCTGTACAATAATAACATTAATTCTGAATTTCTCACTTCTGTCCATTGCATAAAGAAAATGCAAAGTTAGGATACTTGCCTGATGCGCTGCTTACACTTTGCAACTTAGTTTTATCTTTTATGAAATCACCTAACATTAATCAGATTATTTTACTGATTAGTACAACATAACGTACACACAACACTGTCTATTGCATTCAGCACATTCCCTATTCACATTATCACACATGTTCAATAATCGTTGACTCATAATCAAACATCAACACCTTCCTAATCACATTGTCATACAACTTTGATAACCATTGAATCACAAATAAACAGTTAATTAACCAATTTATCTAAGTCCAGATCAATTTCTGATCTATGTCGGTCTACCGACAGCTTTATCGGTTAAATATCGAGTGTAAGACTCTAATCCATAGTTCAATATCCATTTGGATAACTTAAACATCACTCGCACTATTTTTCATGGTCTTATAATAATTATTAAATAATTATTATCATTTATTATAATTTTTGAAATATCAGAATCATTATTAAATGATTTAAATATTAAACAATTCTATTATCATTAATATTTAATTAATATTAAACTATTAATGAAATCATTGCCAAAATATTAAAGTTATGTATATTAACTCAAAATATTTTTAAAGTATTTATAATACCCTTAAATGATTTTTAAAACAATTTAAATCATCATTAAATAATTACCATTAATATTTAAATATTAATGAACTATTTATCCAAATATTAAAAGTCATTAATTATAACTTAAAATATTTTTAAATCATTAATATCCTTTTTAAATGATTTTTAAATAAATAAAACCATTTTAAAACTATTTATTTAATATAATTATTAAATAAATTTAATATCATTAAATAATTATTAATATTAAATTATTAATGAAATTATTCTTTAAATATTAAAAGTTATATTTTATAACTTAAAATATCTTTAAACACTTTATTTTTATTTAAAATGATTATTATAATAATAAAATCATTTTTAAACTAAATTATTTAATATAATTATTAAATAACTTTATTATCATTAATCATAATTAATTAATGAAATTTACCTTTAAATATTAAAAGTTATATTTTATAACTTAAAATATTTTTAAATATATTATTATTATTTAAAATGATTTTTTTATATAATAAAATCATTTTTAATTCTTTTATTTAATTTATTCAATAAATAATTTAATTATCATTAATATTAATTTATTAATGAAAATTATTAAATAATATTAAAAGTTATCAAAATAACTCAAAAATATCTTCTAACACAATAATATAATTTTTCATGATTTTTCATGAATTAAAAATCATTTTAAAATAATTTATTTAATATTATAATTAAATAAATTAATTACTTTTAATATCCCAAAAATATTAAATATTTATGAAATATATTTAAAATCATTAAAAACTAATTTTCAGAATTTAAAATAATTTTTTGTAATTTATTTTGTATTTTTAATAATTAAAAACTATTTTTTTCTATTTATTAATTAATTTCCGAAAATTATTAATAAAACTGTCGCTAAAGGCCTATAGCGACACTTTCTGTCGTTATAGGTGTTCTTGAGGATTTCCAGAAACATAAACCAGTGTGTTAGGGGGGTGGTTTGACCATGTATAACTTTCTGTACAAAATGTTTCTAGGCGATCTAACACATAAAACTTGTAGTACGCATGTAATACTACAAGTACATAACAAATTTCGTGGTTAAAAAACATCAGATCTTAGAGAAATCAGCCGTCAAAGTAGTTATCAAAACTGTTTTTTACGAAGAACAGTTCGAGGGGCCTAATTTGGACCTCTATAACTTGAAATCCGTGTAACATTTTTGTGATCTATCACTTCCAGTATGTAGAACTCATGTAGGACTACAACTATAACACTTAACATACATATAAAAACAAAGGATATAACAGTAAATATCTGGTCAAAGTTCACCACGGAAATTGCTCAAAAAAATCTGGGTTCGTGTTCTTGAGCAGTTTCGGTCAACGGGTTTTGACCATGAATAACTCCCGATCTATAAATGATCTGGCCTTGATTCATTTTGCATCTTAAATAGTATATTACATACTACATATAACAACTTATAAACACCAAAAACACTAAATAATCACAGAGATATAAGGCCTGACATTTGCCTAAAAATATCAGATTTCGGTCTTTTTAAAAGTTGGAAAAACTTTGATTTTGAGCACTTTGATGTTATGGGTCATGAATCTAACGACCCAGAACATTAATACACTCCTTATTACACATATTTAACAAATCAATTGCATCAATTAAAAAAGAATCAAAGGATTTCTTATTTATGAAATTTTATACATTTCTTTGATCCAATCTTTGATTTTATTGATTTTTGGCTTCTGATCTGTTATGGGACTTCGTGGGGCTGATCTAAGGGACTGATTTGCTACAACTTTTCGTGGGTTTGAGAGAGAATGAGGGTTGGTTGAGTATTATATAAATTTGGCTAGCAAAATCACTTTTTCTCTCTCTCAATCCTTATATAGACCATCATGGTGCATGAATTGGCTGATGTAGTGGCTTGTTGCTGTCAATTAGAGTGGTTAGGAGTTGTTGGTTTGGTGAACCACCACCCCTAATGTCAAAACCTATAAATTCTAGCTTAATAATGCAAGAGGGGCATTTTGGTCTTTTCCTTAAATTTTTAGAAAATTGCTTTATGGTTTAGACATTTTAGTGTTTAGGATTTAACATTTAACCCTTAAAGATTTAGCAACTAGGATTTCAAATTTAGGATTTAGTAATTAGGGTTTATTACAAAAATAATAAAATAAAACACTAAATTTTAGTTTCTAACATTTAGACAATTTAGGTTTGTTAATTATATTAACTTTCTAATTAATTTATACAGTAACATTAGGGTTTAGATCTTATAATTATCATTGACTTTGCTAATTTAGCAATTAGGGTTTATTCTTTTGATAATTAGGGTTACCAAATTACTATTAGGGTTTTCAATTACTAAATTAGGGTTTCAGTTTTGTAATTAGGGTTTCCAGAATTATAATTAGGGTTTACCTAATTAATACCTTAAATACATGACATAATTAATATTATACACTTATAAAATAACCTTATACTCTAATTTGGATCTCAAATTAGGGTTTAACATCATTACTAGGGTTTGGTCAAAATACACTGTAATTGACCAACCATTATTAATACAGAAATACCGTACATATTCATAGAACTGAAAAATCAAAATATAATAATATTATATTATTATCACCATTTCTAATTCCAGAACCCAAAATAGAATTTATAAAAATACTATTAGGGTTTGGTCGTAATATAATAAAACTGTTCCACACATTAACGTTGCACACATAACCATACCTATCTATAATACTGACAAATAATAATATTATATTATTATTCTCATACCTTGACAATAATCCAAAATTAGGGTTTGGATTCCATATCTGATTATTCTTTCATATTTAACATTAATAATTATGGTAAAATAATTAACTTAATAATCTGTACAAAAATTCATATAATAAAATAATTATTATATTTATTCTAAAAATCACTTCATTTATATGATTATATATTCATGGAAAATAATTAATAAAAATATTTCTATCTTAAAATTAATTATTATAAAATACACTTTATAATAATCAATAATTCTACAATAAATTTACTTGTAAATCTTCCTGTAGTAAATATATTTTTATTTACCACATAAATACATATACACATAATCTTGTACAAATCCTCATCCTTAAAAATAAAAAAAATAAAAAAAAATATACGCAAAATTTATGATTTATTTATATAGAAAATATCGGGTTGTCACATTCACCCTCCCTTATAAGGATTCTGTCCCCGGAATCACCACTTAAAAATCTACACATAACTGGGTACATAGCATACATATTCTTCGCAAGTAGATCTCGATCAAATTTGATCGAACTGATCTTTAACTAATCACATAAAGCTTGTCTTTCTGATTAAACAGAAAATTTAGTTTCTAAAAGAACTCAAATTCCTCCTCAAAATTTTTTATAACAATAATCTACTATATATAAGAAATCAATATTTAAGAAAATAATATTGGTTCGAGTAATACCTGGAGTTGCATCCCCAGCTGCCACGATATCTTGCAAGATCGTATAAAAGACGCTTGCGGTTGATTTCGTTGGTTCGATCGTTGATGTCGGTCCCGTTGCTGCCAATGTCCTGCTGCCTTTTTCCCCGTATTCGCATTCCTTACCTCCATTCTCCTTCTTGAACAGTCTCCCACCTTATGCTCCACTGATCCACACTTGAAACACCTACTATACATTCCTGGATTGAGACAGTCGAAAGTGACATGTCCCTTCTGCCCACACTTATAACATACTAACTTCCATTTCAAACATTCCCAGAGTGGTTCTTTCCACCGTTTTGCATATTACACTACATGCTTCTTCTTCCCACATTCATGCTTCACCTGCACACTTCCAAAGTTCTTCGACTTCCTCTTTTCACTCCTATTCCCTTTGTTTGTTTCCACCTTTATTTCCACTATTAATTTCTACCTTGCCAGTTCCCTCAACCTTACCCTTGTTCCTTCTTATCTTGTTATAGAGCTAGGGTTCGAATCCCAGCTCAAACCTTCGTGCCTTTCTAACCTCCGTATCAACTTGATGCGGAGCCAATCTAGTCAACTCATTAAATTTCACTGACATATTCCGCTACTTACATATCCCCTGGCTTCAATTCTAAAAATTTCACCTTCATTCTAGCCTACATATTAACTGAAAAATAATTCTCAAAAATAAAGTTTTAAACCTATCCCATGTTACCACACCTGCTTCTGCCCTCACCTGATATACTTCCCACCAGACATTAGCTTCACCCTTCATCATATAGGTGGAAAAAGTGGTCTTTTGCCCCTCAGCTACCTTAGCTATCACGAACACCCGTTTAATTTCCCTAACCCAAATCTAGGCTTCTATACGGTCAGTTGTACCTTTGAATTCCGACGATAGGACTGCCTTGAAGTCTTTAACGTTCGACGTTCGATTATATGATTGATCTTTCGCGGCTGGTATTCCGTTCTGCACAGCTTGATCGTTCATATTCACAAGTTTCTGTATTGAGTCTGGTTGTCCTCCAGCTTTGTTGACAAATTCTTCTGTCCTTTAGTTTTGTTTTCATCTTGACGGTATTACCGTAAATTATTCCTTACATTCTAGGCCTTATCCTAAACGCTTATCATATAACGCAAAATTTTCTATTCACATAATCATGTACTCAAAATATTAGATTTTGAAAACTCGATCGACTGTAATAACCAGTGACTAGATAAATATTTACTATCTTTGTACCAACTTATCTCATTAATCCAACATAGATCCATATTCATAACACTTGACATGCCTTAGCACATTGTGCTTTAAACATATGTTATCCCTTTGTGATTACAAAAGTTGGGATTTACAACCTTGACTAACACAAAAGTTAAAAATATTTCATTACACAAACATACTTATCATATATACCACCTCAAATCATACTTATTCAACTAATACTAATACTACCTATTCCTTACACCTTCACTAATGAGCAATTGTTTAGTAACCTATCTATTTCCGTTATCCTCAATATCCATTTACACATAACTATATCCAGTTTATCTCAACTTATAACATATTATGAGTTTAAAAACTCATCACAAACATACGAGTTTAAGAACTCAACATTGATCACATATCCTTTAACTATACTTTACCTATAAGTTATACTTAGCGTTTCTTGATCCAGTACTATACTTTCCAAAATAACCACCTCTTTGAGGTAGCTTTCAATGTGAGCCTCTATTGCAGCTATTAGCTTTGATATTGGCTCAGTCATGGAGATTGACTTATTCTTTACGACTTAAGGGTATCCTAATTCTGTTCCTTTCTAACAGTTACACACAAAATATCTTGATTAACAAATAATATATACACATAACACATAAAGGTTTTATAAATTATCTTTTATTTTGTTTAATGATGAATTTATCCAATTCATCATTATTTAAACTCTATATGAGTTATTTATATTTTCAACGTTTCTCTCTGTTCTAAGGTTATAGCCTAAGGTCTAACCCACCTAAGGTTTCTAACCTTATAGCTCTGATACCATCCTGTAAAGTCCCTGAACCCGGATACTTGAAACCCGAACTCGGTACTTCACGATACCATTTCTATGAGCGGAATACTACTAATAATAATAACAATAATATAAAACTTAAACTTAAATTTATAAATACATCAGAGTCTTTCTCCCAGGTACGTAACCTTTAAACATTCATTACATGTCATATCATATATAAATATATATATATATCATAGTCTTCATAATCTAAAACTATTACAAACAGTAATATAAAAAGTCATTCAGCAACTTTTCATTTTCCCTTGTTCTTGACTGATCCTTCTGGTCCTTCACACTTAGCTGAAAACATTTAAATTAAGCAAGGATGAGAATTTGAGTGCCCAGCAAGTATTATATATATATAGGCTGAAGGAATTTAAATATTTTCTTTATAATATCTTCTACAACTAGTCAATAGTTGTGAAGTAATCTGTACCAATAATAATAACATAACAACCCTCATTCAAATTTTTGAAACTACGTATAGACTATACATGAGTTTTCTGTGACATACTTTGAACATTGTTTTCATTTTCGAAAGGGTTTAAACAGAAATTCATCTGTAAACCGGCCATTGCTTACGGGCACGGAGGGTGATCAACCCCGTTGTACCCTATATTGATCAATACTACATTGCTAGAACGATATTATCGTTCATCCTTTGTCCGCCGTAGCGCATAAATTTTTTCCCATTATCGGGATGTTCATTCATGTCGGGTTTTTATAACAAAGGTCTTATATAATTCAACATATATGTATAGCAAAGGCGTATCAACATGCGATTGGATACAATGTTTATCCAAGTGGGGACACTTGAATAATCATTTATAGAAATTAACGAACAGAATATATAACTGAATTATCATATACTAGCATGTTGATAGTCAATGGACTTATATAATATAAGTTTAACAATCTGTACAATAATAACATTAATTCTGAATTTCTCACTTCTGTCCATTGCATAAAGAAAATGCAAAGTTAGGATACTTGCCTGATGCGCTGCTTACACTTTGCAACTTAGTTTTATCTTTTATGAAATCACCTAACATTAATCAGATTATTTTACTGATTAGTACAACATAACGTACACACAACACTGTCTATTGCATTCAACACATTCCCTATTCACATTATCACACATGTTCAACAATCGTTGACTCATAATCAAACATCAACACCTTCCTAATCACATTGTCATACAACTTTGATAACCATTGAATCACAAATAAACAGTTAATTAACCAATTTGTCTAAGTCCAGATCAATTTCTGATTTATGTCGGTCTACCGACAGCTTTATCGGTTAAATATCGAGTGTAAGACTCTAATCCATAGTTCAATATCCATTTGGATAACTTAAACATCAGTCGCACTATTTTTCATGGCCTTATAATAATTATTAAATAATTATTATCATTTATTATAATTTTTGAAATATCAGAATCATTATTAAATGATTTAAATATTAAATAATTCTATTATCATTAATATTTAATTAATATTAAACTATTAATGAAACCATTGCCAAAATATTAAAGTTATGTATATTAACTTAAAATATTTTTAAAGTATTTATAATACCCTTAAATGATTTTTAAAACATTTAAAATTATCATTAAATAATTACCATTAATATTTAAATATTAATGAACTATTTATCCAAATATTAAAAGTCAATAAATATAACTTAAAATATTTTTAAATCATTAATATCCTTTTTAAATGATTTTTAAATAAATAAAACCATTTTAAAACTATTTATTTAATATAATTATTAAATAAATTTAATATCATTAAATAATTATTAATATTAAATTATTAATGAAATTATTCTTTAAATATTAAAAGTTATATTTTATAACTTAAAATATCTTTAAACACTTTATTTTTATTTAAAATGATTATTATAATAATAAAATCATTTTTAAACTAAATTATTTAATATAATTATTAAATAACTTTATTATCATTAATCATAATTAATTAATGAAATTTACCTTTAAATATTAAAAGTTATATTTTATAACTTAAAATATTTTTAAATACATAATTATTATTTAAAATGATTTTTTTATATAATAAACTCATTTTTAATTCTTTTATTTAATTTATTCAATAAATAATTTAATTATCATTAATATTAATTTATTAATGAAAATTATCAAATAATATTAAAAGTTATCAAAATAACTCAAAAATATCTTCTAACACAATAATATAATTTTTCATGATTTTTCATGAATTAAAAATCATTTTAAAATAATTTATTTAATATTATAATTAAATAAATTAATTACTTTTAATATCCCAAAAATATTAAATATTTATGAATTATATTTAAAATCATTAAAAACTAATTTTCAGAATTTAAAATAATTTTTTATAATTTATTTTGTATTTTTAATAATTAAAAACTATTTTTTCTATTTATTAATTAATTTCCGAAAATTATTAATAAAACTGTCGCTAAAGGCCTATAGCGACACTTTCTGTCGCTATAGGTGTTCTTGAGGATTTCCAGAAACATAAACCAGTGTGCTAGGGGGTGGTTTGACCATGTATAACTTTCTGTACAAAATGTTTCTAGGCGATCTAACACATACATCTTGTAGTACGCATGTAATAATACAAGTAAATAACAAATTTCGTGGTTAAAAAACATCAGATCTTAGAGAAATCAGCCGTCAAAGTAGCTATCAAAACTGTTTTTCACGAAGAACAGTTCGAGGTGCCTAATTTGGACCTCTATAACTTGCAATCCATGTAACAGTTTTGTGATCTATCACTTCCAGTATGTAGAACTCATGTAGGACTACAACTATAACACTTAACATACATATAAAAACAAAGGATATAATAGTAAATATCTGGTCAAAGTTCACCACGGAAATTGCTCAAAAAAAATCTGGGTTCGTGTTCTTGAGCAGTTTCGGTCAACGGGGTTTGACCATGAATAACTCCCGATCTATAAATGATCTGGCCTTGATTCCTTTTGCATCTTAAATAGTATATTACATACTACACATAACAACTTACAAATACCAAAAACACTAAATAATCACAGAGATA
Source organism: Panax japonicus (assembly GCA_020205505.1). Taxonomy (NCBI): domain Eukaryota; kingdom Viridiplantae; phylum Streptophyta; class Magnoliopsida; order Apiales; family Araliaceae; genus Panax; species Panax japonicus. Next base: position 51,404,767 of record CM035101.1, on the reverse strand, counting down.
TAAGGCCTGACATTTGCCTAAAAATATCAGATTTCGGTCTTTTTAAAAGTTGGAAAAACTTTGATTTTGAGCACTTTGTTGTTATGGGTCATGAATCTAACGACCCAGAACATTAATACACTCCTTATTACACATATTTAACAAATCAATTGCATCAATTAACAAAGAATCAAAGGATTTCTTATTTATGAAATTTTATACCTTTCTTTGATCCAATCTTTGATTTTCTTGATTTTTGGCTTCTGATCTGTTATGGGACTTCGTGGGGCTGATCTAAGGGACTGATTTTCTACAACTTTTCGTGGGTTTGAGAGAGAATGAGGGTTGTTTGAGTATTATATAAATTTGGCTAGCAAAATCATTTTTTCTCTCTCTCAATCCTTATATAGACCATCATGGTGCATGAATTGGCTGATGTAGTGGCTTGTTGCTGTCAATTAGAGTGGTTAGGAGTTGTTGGTTTGGTTAACCACCACCCCTAATGTCAAAACCTATAAATTCTAGCTTAATAATGCAAGAGGGGCATTTTGGTCTTTTCCTTAAATTTCTAGAAAATTGCTTTAGGGTTTAGACATTTTAGTATTTAGGATTTAACATTTAACCCTTAAAGATTTAGCAACTAGGATTTCAAATTTAGGATTTAGCAATTAGGGTTTATTACAAAAATAATAAAATAAAACACTAAATTTTAGTTTCTAACATTTAGACAATTTAGGTTTGTTAATTAGATTAACTTTCTAATTACTTTATACAGTAACATTAGGGTTTAGATCTTATAATTATCATTGACTTTGCTAATTTAGCAATTAGGGTTTATTCTTTTGATAATTAGGGTTACCAAATTACTATTAGGGTTTTCAATTACTAAATTAGGGTTTCAGTTTAGTAATTAGGGTTTCCAGAATTCTAATTAGGGTTTACCTAATTAATACATTAAATACATGACATAATTAATATTATACACTTATAAAATAACCTTATACTCTAATTTGGATCTCAAATTAGGGTTTAACATCATTACTAGGGTTTGGTCAAAATACACCGTAATTGACCAACCATTATTAATACAGAAATATCGTACATATTCATAGAACTGAAAAATCAAAATATAATAATATTATATTATTATCACCACTTCTAATTCCAGAACCCAAAATAGAGTTTATAAAAATACTATTAGGGTTTGGTCGTAATATAATAAAATTGTTCCACACATTAACATTGCACACATAACCATACCTATCTATAATACTGGCAAATAATAATATTATATTATTATTCTCATACCTTGATAATAATCCAAAATTAGGGTTTGGATTCCATATCTGATTATTCTTCCATATTTAACATTAATAATTATGGTAAAATAATTAACTTAATAATCTGTACAAAAATTCATATAATAAAATAATTATTATATTTATTCTAAAAATCACTTCATTTATATGATTATATATTCATGGAAAATAATTAATAAAAACATTTCTATCTTAAAATTAATTATTATAAAATACACTTTATAATAATCAATAATTCTACAATAAATTTACTTGTAAATCTTCCTGTAGTAAATATATTTTTATTTACCACATAAATACATATACACATAATCTTGTACAAATCCTCATCCTTAAAAATAATAAAAAAAATAAAATAAATTTATACGCAAAATTTATGATTTATTTATATAGAAAATATCGGGTTGTCACAATCTGTATACGTGGATTACCGCATGGCGAGTGAAAATCCATTTGTAATTTCGTATATTCTATTATACTCAGTTGGTTAAAGTTTTAGTTTCTATACTCCATTAAATTAGTGAAATATCCTTGATATTTGCGCTTCATCCAGTATCTTTTCATGGAAATATTATTCTGAGCATTCTTGAATTTTACTCTACAAAGAAGTATCATGTTGACAATTTGGACGTTATTGGTTCCTAGATAAATTAATTCTTGAACTTGTTTTTATTGAATTCTTATATCATTGTCAGCATCCTCATGTTTATATTATGTTGAAAGTCATCTATGGCCTGTAGTGCATAGATGGACTTGGTATGATTATGACCAGGGATTATTCGGTATAATCATGACCGTAATGTTACAAATGATGTGAAAGAAGTCCTCATTGGCCCGTAATGCATTGATGGACAGTTTTTGGTATGATTATGGATATGGATTCTCTTCGGCCAAGGGTGCAAAGATGAATTGTTTTATGGCATGATCAGGACTGTTGATGAAAATACGATTATCTTTGGCCCGTAGTGCATGGATAATTCGTGGTCGTGATACTAAAGAATATCCTTGGTCTGTAGTGCATGGATGATTTGATGATGTGGATTATTTATTGAGTTGAGTCTCAGCGATAAAAGTGATGAAAAACCTTTTAAATCATAGAAGATAGTAGATTTTATTCTCTACTTGATTCCTCTAATAGATTGCTTGTTCCGCTACAGTTAAACTTGATGTTTGTTATATTGTATCAGTTTGACACTGTTAAAGGCTAATGATAAATTATTCTGCATTATCTTAGTCATAATATTTCTTACTGGGCTAGTTGAGCTCACCCTTTTGTTTTCACTGTTCTCTTCAGGAAATGAGAACGTAGTAGGGACTAGTCGCGGGAAACAGAGTGAAGGTCCTAGATGGTGCATTAGTAGTCCTCACTATTCTGTGAAATATTGTGATAATTAATATAATGAGGACTCCATTAAGTGTGGATATTGTCTAGATGACAATATTTGTATTAAAACTCACAGTTTATGTTTTTATCATATTGTAAACGACAGTTGTATTATTAAGTTGTATTTGAATTCTGTACTATGTATCTGGCGACTCAAGATGGGTGATGTATACCTAATTTTGGGGGTGTCACAGTTGGTATCAAAGCTTAGGGATATGATCCTTGGCTAAGATGTGAGAATAGAACTAGGAGCGGAGAGACGGAGAATTCCTTCGCTAGTATTACCTACCTAAGTTTATGTGGTATTTAATTGGTCGGTCAGAATATAGGGATAATATGTGACATGTCAATTAACCTTTTGTTTTGTGGCAGTATCTGAAAATGACATCCGAGAATGTTAAGAATAACAATGGAGCACAGGAGACCGTTGATTCTCCACAGATCAATAAACAGGACCTTGTGCAACAGGATGACGATAATGCTCCGGTAAACAACAACACTGATCAATTGAAGAATGACGGTACGTTCAGGAGCTTTTAAGAATTCATGCAACATCTGGCGAAGGCGGCTCCTGTTCTTAATGCAGGAGGAAACAATGGCAACCCACGGTTGGTCACTGCTAAACAATTCAAGGAGTAATTCAACTGAGTATAATACCCAGCCTGAAGCACTCAAGATGTCTTGGGATAAGTTTCAAGAGCTGTTCAATGAAAAGTACTTTCCCGAAAGCATTCGTCAAATGAAGGAGGTGAAATTTATCAAGTTGGAGCAAAACAACATTACCCTGTCGCAGTAAGAAGCCAAGTTTGCCGAGTTGTCTCGATTTGTGTGCCACTTGTTTGATAATGAAGAGAGAATGACGCGAATGTTTTTAAGAGGTTTGAAGCCGAAGATACGTCAATATCTTATTTCTCATAAGCTGTGTTTGTATTCAGATGTTGTAAATATGGCTCAGTTAGTGGAGCGTGATAACGAGTCAACGCAACCAAAAGAGAGCTGCCGACAAAATGATAATACTGGTGATAACAGTCATCAAAGCGGTGATAATAAGCATGGAGGGAATCAACATGCCAAAAATGGTAACCACTTCGGTGGTAATCATGGTCAAAATAATAAGAATGGACATTTCAATAAAATGAGATTCAACAATGATGGAAAGACGTAAGCACTAGCACCCGTTATTTAGGAAGGAGAACGACCACCTATCATATGCTTTAAATATGGAGGGGATGGGTACATCAGTCCAAACTACATGATGCCGTCCAAAGCATGCTATAATTGTGGAAGAGAAGGTCACTTAGCCCGATTTTGTCGTTCACCAAAGACAAGTTCAGCTAGGATGGAGGCACCAAAGGATGTCCCAGACAAGCCAAAGCCGGTAGTTTAAGAGAGAGCATTTTTTTTTCGTGACGAGGAACTTGAATAAAAGTCGGTATGTTAGTTATAAACTCTTGTAAAGTCTATACCGTGTCAGATACCGGTTCTACTCACTCTTTTATTGCACCTAGCTGTGTTCAATGTTTGAAGTTAACTCTGGAAAAGTTAGACTTTGATATATATGTTTAAACTCAGTTGGGAGAAACCTTTGTTAACTCCACTATTTATAAATCTTGTTCAAATCAACACTTTCACGTTACCTGTCGATCTTATCTCTTTGAAAATACTTGCCTTTGATATGATTTTTGGAAATGATTGGTTAACTACTCATCATGCTTTTCGTAAGGTTGTTAGCTTTCATACTCCTAACTAACATGTTATACGAATTCAAAGTAACCAAGCCACTAAAGTTAATCATTGTCATATCAAGCTATAAATAAAGAGCCCCGATCCTTTCGTTGTTGACTTTCTTGTGTGGAATGCACTGAAGCCAGACTTTCTATAGGCAACGTCGTGAATGACGGTGACAAGTTGATAGGTATCAATGTGACGTGCTATCCAAGTCTTGGATGAGAGTCACAGTTTTGAATGATATTTCTATTGTTAATAAATTTCCTGACGTATTCTTAAAGACTTCTTAGCCTACCCCTAGAGCGAGAAATCGAATTTTGTATTGACCCTAGTACAAAACCCATTTCTAAAACCCTCAAATATTTTCTTCACCTAAAACGAACCTGTAATTTGCCAAAGACGTTGGCTCGAGCTGTTGAAGATTATGATCGTACCATTCAATATCATCATGGGAAAAATGAACGTGGTAGCCGACGCGTTGAGTAGAAGATCGTATGCATTTGAGAGTGTGATGTTGTTAACACAAAGACCCATTTCGTATAACTTACAAAAATGATTAAGATGGAGTTAAAGACTCTAGGGACTCACGTGAAGATAACAAATATACGATTAGAATAGACTTTAATCGATAAAGTTAAAGCTGCTCAAGCTACATACTCAGAGATGATGAATGTGAAGAAGAAGGTTCAAGAGAGCGTTTTTCTAGAAGCAAGAATCAATGAAGAGAGGAAATCTCAACCCTCAATTTTATTGGCCCATTTGAAATCCTTGATCGAGTAGGAACTGTGGCCTATAGACTCGTTTTACCGCCAAGTATGTCACGTGTTCATAATGTTTTAAACGTATCAATGTTACGTAAATATGTGGACAACCTGAACAACATTATTAATTTAGAACCGGACGAGATAGCAGAAGATTTAACGTATGAGAAGATACGTGTTAACATCTTGGATAAGAAGGATCATATTCGAAGCTCAAAGGTTATACCTCAAGAGTTAGAATTTGAAGTGAAGTCAAGGTATGCTCACTTATTCGACATACCAGGTACGTACATAAATTTCGAGGGCAAAATTTCATAAGGAGAGGAGATTGTGAGACCCCAGACTTTATGAATAAAGATTTAATTTTCTCAAAATAATTTTTTTAATATTATGATGTTGATTTGATGTAATGTTATAGTTATGGGTAATATTTACAAATTTTGCAAAGTAAGCAAGTGGTTGTATAATATTCGTTTGGTCGGGGAATATTCTTTTTGTCAGGGAATATCCGTACGACGGTATAATCATTGGTGGACCCCAAAATAGAATTATTGTCGGATAGAGAAAATGACAAAAATACTTTATAAAAATAACGGCGGAAGTTTTACCGTTAACTGTTGAAACACCCACTGTTAAAAGTACAGTAATATGCGTGGTTGCATAGTAGTACACGGTATTGATTATTGATGCTTATGTAAGAAGTCACTCAGTATTGTTCAATCGGGTATTTGGGACACTTTTCGTGTCAAAGTACTATTCACGGGTTACTATTCACGAGTTACTATTCATGAGTAACTATTCATGAGTTACTATTCACGAGTTACTATTAACGAGTTACTATTCACGAATTATTATTCACGAGTTATTATTCATGGGGTACTGTTGATCACCCGTAAAATATATTTATTTTTGGTGCAAATCATTTTTGGGTACAATATTATTCCATGAGGAGATGTGCTATAATAGTGAATCAATATGGATCGCTGGTGGAAAGTTATAATATTGAATCAATATGGATCGCTAGTTTAAAGTTTTAATAGTAAATCAGTATGGACCATTGCTTTAAGTTTTAATAGTAAATCAATATGGATCGTCCGTTTAAAAGTAAATCAATCTGGACCGTTCATGAATTAGTTACTATTCAGACCATTTTCCTATAAATAGAAGCTCATTCCTTCATTATTTCTTACAAAGTCACTGAAACTCTAGAGAGAGAAATTATAAAGAAACTATAGAAAAGTATTCTGCTACTTCCCTACTCTTATATTTAGTTTCTTTTACGGTAAGGGGTATTATTTCTTTTGTATTAATGAAGAGAACATGTGTTATTCCATTATTTATTATTCTGTTAGAATAACCTGTATACGCGGGCAACCCTATACTTGGTGAAATTTTTCTGTTATTTCATTATTTATTATTCTGTCGGAATATCCTGTCTGTGCGTTTACGCCGGACCTAGTTCCATTATTTATTATTTTATCAGAATATCCTATCTGTGCGTTTTACGCCGGACCTGGTTCAATTCTTTATTATTCTATTGGAATATCCTATTTGTACGTTTTACGCCGGACCTGGTTCGATTATTTATTATTCTGTTGGAATAACCTGCCTTTGCAGTCTATCGCATGCATGGTGATTTCTTTTGTTATTCTATTCTTTATTATACTCAGTTGGTTAAAACTTTGACTTCTATACTCCATGAAATTAGTGGAATATCCTTGATATTTGTGCTTCATCCAGTAACTTTTCATGGAAATATTCTTCTGGGCATTCTTAAATTTTACTCTACAAAACAGTATCATATTGACAATTTGGACGTTATCAGTTCCTAGATAAATTAATTCTTGAACTTGTTTTATTGAATTCTTATATCATTATCATCATCCTCATGTCTATATTTTGTTGAAAGTTATCTGTGGCCTGTAGTGCATAGATGGACTTGGTATGATTATGACCAGGGATTATACGGTGTAATCATAACCGTAATGTTACAAATGATGTGGAAAAAATCCTCATTGGCCCGTAGTGCATTGATGAACAATTTTTGGTTTGATTATGGCTAGGGATTCTCTTTGGCCGTAGTACAAAGATGAATTGTTTTATGGCATAATCAGGACCGTTGATGAAAACATGATTATCTTTAGCAGTAGTGCATGGATAATTTGTGGTCGTGATACTAAAGAATATCCTTGGCCGTAGTGCAGGGGTGATTCGATGATATGGATTATTTAATAAGTTGAGTCTCAGCGATAAAAGTGATGAAAAACCTTTTAAATCATAAAAGTTAATAAATTTTATTCCCTACTTGACTCTTCTAATGGATTGCTTGTTCCGCTGTAGTTAAACTTGATGGTTATTATATTTTATCAGTTTAACACTGTTGAAGGCTAACGATAAATTATTCTGCATTATCTTAGTCATAATATTTCTTACTGGGATAGTTGAGCTCACCCTTTCTTTCACTGTTCTCTTCAGGAAATGGGAACGTAGCTGGGACTAGTCGGGGAACAGAGTGATGGTCCTAGATGGTGCATTAGTAGTCCTCACTATTCTATGAAATAATGTGATAATAATTGTAATGAGGACTCCTTTTGAGTTAGTATACTTTCTAGTAGACAATATTTGTATTCAAACTCACAGTTTATGTTTTGTCGTATTGTACACGACAGTTGTATTATTAAGTTGTATTTGAATTCTGTACCATGTATCTGGCGACTCAAGATGGGTGATGTATACCTAATTTTGCGGGCATCACAAAGTTGATTGATTTATTTAGTCATTCATGAATTATAACATATGCATATCAATTTAGATATTTCTCTCCCTTTGTCATCAATACAAATAATTCATAATAATTTAGCTATTTAGTTATCTCTCCCTTGTTGGCATCATTGAAAAATAAGCACAAGGATAAAGATAAAGAAATAAACTGGATTAGGCTGATAACAATATCACATATAACAATTTAAACAAAATAATCATACCTTTGTGCTTTATTACCTATATATCAACATTTTTAGCAGTATTAAGCTTGGCAGTTGTGCTCCTTAGTGTCGCTTTGGATTTTGTTTTTTCATAACCAATCCTCTTCAAAATCTTATCTTGTAGTCCTCCCAATGTTAAGGTCTTTAATTCTCATGTTAAGATGATGATTTTCATTATTTTGGTTGTTCATAGAAGCTTAATCTTCATTCATTTATTCATTTGGTTCGTGTTCATGAATGTCTATTCTGACTTCTGAAGCAGACGTCTAGATATATCAATTTCTGCTTCTTCAAGCAGTCTGATTTGTCTTATAAACCCAACGGGTAGTCAGGCTGTCTAGATACGGTTGGATGAATTCTGACTTCCAGATTCTATTTTTTTACATCAACTTATGTGTCATAGGCTAGATTGATCCTGAGCATCAGCTAAACAAGAGTCTGTATTTTCTCAAACTAAAGTATTCTCGTCTCCTTTTGACCTTGAGACATCTACAAATTTAAACATATAGTCTCTATCTTTTTGGTACCCAAATCTTCTTGGGTCCTTTTTGGTTAATATCATATAAATCACAATTTTTACCCAAATTTGTTTTATTTTAACTTTATTATAATTAGAATCAAAATGAACTTTAAAACCACATTTTTTTCAAGTAACAAATGGTGAACAATAAAGTGGTTTATGCATTAGTTTCCTATTAATCATTCTAATATTATTATTATTTCTATTTTCCACATTTTTAATAGGATTATACTCAATCCCTTGTTTATCAAGACTAGACCTTTGTGCCCCTAACATAACATTTAGGTTCTCTTCTATTTGCACAAATTTAGCAAGATCATTTTTAAAGATGTTATTTCAGCATTTGTTACATTGTTATCATGTTACACATTCATTATTTTTCCAACATTAAAAGCATCTATGCATGCATCTCTTATATTCAAATTTTCTTTTAAAACTTTATTTTCATTTTTAAGATATTTATTTCTTTTCTCTCTTCAATAAGTGACTTAACTTCATTCACTAGCTCATTTACACAATTCTTTAAATAAGTAGTCTTCTTTTTGAGGTTTTGATTTTCATTTTTTAAAGAAAGATAATCAGACATAGTTATTTCAAGAGATTCATTAAAATGAAAATTGTTTACCTCAAGTTGATTATCATCTTCTAGTCCAATGAAATAAAGTTGGATAGTTTCTTCTTCTTGTTCTGTTCTGGACTTACTCACTAGATTTGCGCTACATTTTTGATTCTTCCTTTGTTTCTTCCTTTGAAGTAGTCTTTCGAGTTTTCTTGAGAGCATTTCAATTTCTTCATCAAAATCTTTGTGATCACCTTCATTGTTGCTCTAGATTTGAAGTGTCAATGTCTTCTTTATTGGTGATTTATCTTCTTCATCATACCTTCTTAGCTGATTTTTAAATTCTTCAAGCTCTCCAAATAAAGTAAGTGTCTCCATGGTACTGATTGTTGATGAGCCTTGAAGGGTGGTGACTTTTGGAGCGAACCATTTTGGCACGACTCATTGTAGCTTTCTATTGATTTCTCTTTGATCAATTTTCCTCCCAAGCATGCTAAGAGAATTCATTATAGTGAGTAACCTCCCTTGAGCTTCATTAACTGTTTCATCTTTCTCTAATTTGAACAACTCGTACTTTTGCATTAACATGCTAAGTTTCACCTCTTTCACCTTGGACATCCCTTCATGGCTCATGATGATAGTATCTCATATTTCTTTCATTGTATTGCAGTCGGAGACTTTATCGATTTCTGATTGTTCCATCCAACTTAGTAATGTATTCATGGCTTTTGAATTGTAGGACATCATGTACGATTCCTTCTCATCCATCTCTATCAGCGTTTTGGGTCTGCCATTATCATGCCTAGGAATGGCGGGTCCATTGTCAACAACCCACCATTCTCATGGGTCTCTGTTAAGATATATCTTCATCTTGAACTTCCAAAAATTGAAGTTCTCATTGCCCAACAACAATGGAGGTCAGCTAGTGGACTGTGTAACAACCTGATATTTTATATCTAAATAAATAAGAAATTTTGCGTATAATTTTTTTTTATTTTAAGGATGATGATTTGTACAAGATAATGTGTATATGTATTTATGTGGTAAATAAAAATATATTTATTACATGATTATTTACAAGTTAATTTATTTTACAATTATTGATTATTAAAAAGTATATTTTTATATTAATTAATTTTATAGGGGAAATATTTTTATTAACTATTTTCCATGAAAATATAATCATATATTATTTAAATAATATATGGAGTGATTTTTTAGAATAATTATAATAATTATTTTATTATATGAACTTTAGTACAGATTATTAAGTTAATTATTTTACCTTAATTATTAAGGTTAAATATGAAGAATAAATCAGATATGGAATCCAAACCCTAATTTTGGATTATTGTCAAGGTATGAGAATAATAATATAATATTAATTATATTATGATTTTTCAGTGCTATGAATATGTACTGTATGTCCGTATTGATAATGGTTGGTCAAATACGGTGTATTATGACAATTCCTAGTAATAATGTTCAACCCTAATTTGAGATCCAAATTAGAGTACAAGATTGTTTTATAAGTGTGTTATATAATTTATGTCGTGTATTAAATGTATTAATTAGGTAAACCCTAATTAAAAGTTCTAGAAACCCTAAATAATTTTTAAAAAACCCTAAATTATTAAAAACCCTTATTTTAAGTGTTAAACCCTAGTTTGAAACTCAATTATGAGTTCGAGATTATGTAATGATGTTATATGATTTTTTGAATAATTCGGTAAACCCTAGTTAACATTTTGAAATGTTAATTTCTAAAAACCATAATTCCTATCATTAGTAACCCTAATTAGAAATTATAAACCTAATTACTAATTGTAAACCTAATTGCTAAATTAGCAAAGTTAATTATAATTAGAGATATTAAACCCTAGTCTTCTTGTATAAATTAATTAGAAACCTAATCTAATTAACAAACCCTAATTATCTAATTTTAGAAACTAAAATTTTTATTTTATTTTTATTTTGTGTAAACCCTAAAATGTAATTCTAGAAAAGCTAATGTTGGAAAACCTTAGGGTTAAACCCTAAGGGTTTTCAAAGATTACAAAATTGCCCTTAAAATTCCATACGAAATGACCATTTTACCCCTCTTGCATTATTGGTTTTTTTGCCAAATGTTAGAGTGGTTGGGGTTGTTGGACAACTCTTGACTTATTGGAGTAACTGAAATCAACACAAATCAGCAGCCATGTCTCAGCCAATGCATTACAACATGTTATATATAGAGTTAGAGAGAGAAAAGTGATCATTTGCTCTCATTTTCTCCAAACTCTCAACCTAAGCTCTCTCTCTCTCTTTCTCTAACCTCCGAAATTATTAGAATATCAGTCCCCAAATACCATCCCCACGAACAACTATAACAGGTCTTACTGCCACTTTAGAGGCTCAGATCTCCTGGGTTATGTAGTGTATGAACATTTTTGTTGTTAGATCTTGTAGTCCTGCATTAGTACTACACGATTTAATCAAGAACATACCCAGAAACAGGTTAATCAGTTCACGATTCGTGGTGAAACAAGGCATCTCGAAACTGTCTATGAATTTCTGGGTTGGCCAAGAAAAGTTCAAGAACACCTATAGCGACAGTTTCGTCGCTATAAGGCCCTTTAGCGACAGATATTTTTGAAAATTAATTATTTTTATTAAATAATTATGAAAAATCAGTTTTTAATTATTAAAAATACAAAATAAATTATTTTAAATTCTGAAAATTAGTTTTTAATTATTTTAAATAAATTTAATAAATAAGTAATATTTTTGGAATATTAAAGGTATTTAATTATTTAATTCAAATATTAAATAAATTATTAAAAATGATTTTAATACTTGAAAAATCAGTTAAAATTATATTTTGATATAAGAAAATATTTTAAGTTATTTTTAATGATATTTAATATTTTGTGATAAATTTCATTAATAAATTAATATTAATGAATATTAAGTTATTTACTAAATGAATTAAATAAATAAATTAAAAATGATTTTATTATATTAAAAATTATTTTAAATAATAATAAGGTATTTAAAAATATTTTAAGTTATAAAATATAACTTTTAATATTTAAAGGTAAATTTCATTAATTAATTATTATTAATGATAATAAGGTTATGTAATAATTATATTAAATAAATTAATTTAAAAATGATTTTATTAATATAAAAATTATTTTAAAAGAAAATAAAGTGTTTAAAGATATTCTAAGTTATAAAATATAAATTTTAATATTTAAAGGATAATTTCATTAATAATTTAATATTAACGATTATTAATTTATTATCAATAATATTAAATTTATTTAATAATTATATTAAATAAATAGTTTAAAAAATATTTTATTATTTTAAAAATCATTTAAAAAGGATATAAATGAATTAAAAATATTTTAAGTTATAATTAATGACTTTTAATATTTTGATAAATAGTACATTAATATTTAAATATTAATGATAAATATTGAAAATGATTTTAAATGTTTTAAAAATCATTTAAAGGTAATATAAATACTTTAAAAGTATTTCAAGTTATTATAAATAACTTTAATATTTTAGAAATAATTTCATTAATAGTTTAATATTAATTAAATATTAATGATAATAGGATTTTTTTTAATACTTAAATCATTTAATAATGATTCTGATGTTTGAAAATTCATGAAAAATTATAATAAATGTTTTAAAATTATTATAAGTTATTTAAAAATAGTATAACTGATACTAAGTACAGGAAAGAGTCTTAGACTTGATAATTAGCCAATAAAGCTGTCGGTACACCAACATGTTTCAGAAATTGATCTGGACTTGGATAATTTAATTAGATATGTGATTATTTGTGATTCAATGGTTGTTAAACATGGGTAATAATGTGATTAGGTTATGTGCTGACTGCGAAATGCAGTACTATGTGTTATGGTATATTTTTCTAATCGAACGAATGATCTGATTAATGATAGATCGTGATATAAACGATAAATCTAAATTACAAATTGTAAGCAACGCATCAGGCAAGTATCTTACCTTTGCATTTTCTTTATGCAATGGACATGAGTAAGAATATTTATGAATTATATTATTACTGTACAGATTATTAACCTTATATTATATACGCTCATTGATTATCAACATTTTAGTATATGGTAATTCAGATATATATATTTTGTTCGTTAATTTCTATAAATGGTTAAACAAGTGTCCCCACTTAGATAATCATTGTATTTAATCACATGTTAATACACCTTTGTCAATTACCCGTATACATATATGTTAAATTATAGATTATTGTTGAACAAGATAAAACCTTTGATTTGGAACCCAAACAAGTATGAACATCCCTATACGAGAAAACTTTTATACGCCCAAGGCGGACAGAGTGAACGATACCATTGTTCTTGCATGTAGTATTGAACAATGCAAGGCATAACGGGCTGATCACCCCCGTGCCCGTAAGTTATGACGGTTTGCAGATGAATTTCTGTTTAACCTATTTGAAAATTGAAAACAATGTTTATAGCATGTCACCTAAACTCTATATTTATAGTCAGTACGTAGATTCAAAAATTTGGTATAGAATTGATATAGTATTATCATTGGTACAGATTACTTCACAACTATTGAATCGTTGTAGAATGGTAGTATAAAGAAAACATTTAAATTTTTTCAGTTTATATATATATAATTGATATTACTTGTTGGGCACTCAAATGCTCATCCTTGCTTAATTTAAATGTTTTCAGCTAAGTGTGAAGAAATAGAAAGCTCATGCAGAAACAAAGGAAAGGGAAAGCTAACCAAATAAGATTTGTGGTATTCCATGTAATAGTTTGAGACTATTAAGAAAATGATATATATATTATCTATCATGATATGTAATGAATGTAATAAAGGTTACGTACTTGGGAGCTAGGCTCTGATAATTATGTAAATTAAGTTTGAACTTTATATTATTGTTATTATTATTAGTATTATTTCGCTCATAGAAATGGTATCGTAAAGCACCGAGTTCGAGTTTCAAGTACCCGAATTTGAGGGCTCTACAGGTTGGTATCAGAGCTTAGGGTTAAAAACCTTAGGTGGGCTAGACCTTAGGCTATAATTTTAGAACAGAGGGAAATATTGAAAATATTAATAACTCATATAGAGTTTAAAAAGAGATGAACTGACTAAATTAATCGTCAAACAAAATAAAAGATAACTTATATAAAACTATTATTTGCTGTGTGTATTAACTATATACTAATCAAGATAAATTGTGTGTGTAGATGTCTGGTGGAAAAGGCTTGTTATATGCATATAGCATGAAGAAGGGTCAAACCCATACACCTGAGCTGATATCGAAGCCAATAGCTGAAATCGAGGCTCAAAAAGAAAACAACTCGGATAAGGTGGTTATTATAGAAAATGTAATACCAGATCCGGAGATGGTGCAGCTTACAGATAGCGATTTAGACACTAAAGTTAAAGCTGATCAAGCATTAACGAAAGTGCAGGATCTGAGGAACAAGGTTTCTTCTCTGGAAAGGTTGTGGGAGATAAAAAAGTTGTTGAATAGTCAGTTGCGTCAAGCATTAATAGAAACAATAAAAGAACAAGATAAGCTTAAAATTCAAATTGATCAGATGGGAGCCACAAGCAACACATCGTGTGCAGCTCCGAGCAAGAAGGGGAAAAGAAAGATAGAAGACCATGACTTAGGAAAATCCGATAAGAAGAAAGGGAGAAAGATATGTTACATTTGCGGACATTAGGGACATACCTTTCATCATTATCCCGACTTTAATCTAAAAGCATGTTTTATCTATGGGATGGAAGGTCATCGAGCAAAATGTTGTCCAAGGAAAAAGGCTTAGTAAATAGGTGGTATAAGTTCTGTGTTGTAGGTGTGTTTAAGGTAATATATATGATAAGTATGTCTGTGTAATGTAATGTTTCCAACTTTTGTATTAAGTCAAGATTGTAAATCCTGACTTTTGTAGTCATTAGGGGATGGATGATGTTTAAAGCATTATGTGTTATGTTATGTAAAATATTCGTTAAATGAATATGAATCTATGTTTTAGTAATGAAACAAGTTTAATATATTAAACTTATGCGATAAGGTTTAGAATGTAAGTTAAGTTTATGATTTTATTTAATCAAATAATGCCGCCAAGACGTTAAAATCACAATCAAAGGGCAGAAGAATCTGTCAACAATGTTGAGGGACAACAACAAGTAGACCCGATGCAGAATTTCATGAACATTGTAGCTCAGGCCATGCAACAGGGAATACCAGTCGCAGGGAACCCGCCAGACAATCGCTTGGCGAACTTTAAAGATTTCAAATTTGTTGGACCACTAGAATTCAAAAGTCCAAGTGACCCTGTTGAAGCCCAGACTTGGGTTAAACAGATTGAAAAAGCATTCGTGGTAGCTAAGGTAGCTGAGGGGTAAAAGACCGCTTTTGCCAGCTACATGATGAAGGGTGAGGCAAATTTTTGGTGGGAGGTGAATTAGGCGAGGGCAGGAGAAAGTATAGTCACATGGGATAGATTTAAAACTTTATTTTTTGAAAACTATTTTTCACCTAGTATGCAGACAAGGATGGAGGTGAGATTTTTAGAGTTGAAGCAGGAGAATATGACGGTGTCAGAATACGCCGCCAAATTTAATGAGTTAGCTACGTTTGCCCCGCATCAAGTTGATACGGAAGCTAGAAAAATGAGAAGGTTTGAGCTGGGATTAAAACCCTGGTTCTATAACAAGGTGGCAATGTTGCAAATTCCTTCATTTGCAGCACTCTTGGAGAAGGCGATTATTGCTGAAGAGGGGAGTGAGGCTATGCGCCTCTACAACAAGGAGAGGAAGAATAAGGGTAAGACCGAAGGAGATGGGAAGGTAGGAATTAATAGTGGGAGCAGGAGTGGAGATGGAAAGAGGATGGTGAGCAGTTTCGGAAGTGTACAAGTGGAACAAGAAGGTGTTAAGAAACAGATAGTGTCATGTAAGATATGCGAAAAGAACCACTCTGGGGGATGTCTGAAAGGGAAGTTTGTATGCTATAAGTGCGGGCAGGAGGGCCATATCTCTCCCAACTATCCCAATCCTAGGATGAACAGTGGATGTTTTATATACGAATCGACTGAACATAAGGTGAAAGATTGTCCGAAGAGGAGGGTGGAGACAAGAAGTGTGAACAAGGGCACTGGAAGCGGAACTTTAGCAATCACGGGACCTACGTTATCGAACAAACCAACAAAATCAACAACAAGGGTCTACAACATGACAGTCTAGGATACAGCAGCAGCTGGCACTGGAACTCCAGGTATTATTCGTATAACTTTTATTTTATTATACATGATTTTCCTATATATAGTAAATTATTATATAAAGAAATTTTGAGGGAGGAATTTGAGTTCTTTTAGAAATCAAATTTCTATTTAATCAGAAAGACAAGCTTTATGTGAATAGTTAAAGATCAGTTCGATCAAATTATGATCGAGGTCTACTGGCAATGATTGTGTATGCTATGTACCCGTGTATGTATAGGTTTTAATATGGTGATTCCGAGGACGGAATCTTTATAAGGGAGGGTGAATGTAACAACCCGATATTTTCTATCTAAATAAATAAGAAATTTTGCGTATAATTTTTTTTTATTTTAAGAATGAGGATTTATACAAGATAATGTGTATATGTATTTATGTGGTAAATAAAAATATATTTATTACATGATTATTTACAAGTAAATTTATTTTAGAATTATTGAATATTAAAAAGTATATTTTTATAATAATTAATTTTATAGTGGAAATGTTTTTATTAACTATTTTCTATGAAAATATAATCATATATTATTTAAATAATATATGGAGTGATTTTTTAGAATAATTATAATAATTATTTTATTATATGAACTTTAGTACAGATTATTAAGTTAATTATTTTACCTTAATTATTAAGGTTAAATATGAAGAATAAATCAGATATGGAATCCAAACCCTAATTTTGGATTATAGTCAAGGTATGAGAATAATTATATAATATTAATTATATTTTAATTTTTCAGTGCTATAAATATGTACTGTATGTCCGTATTGATAATGGTTGGTCAGATAAGTAATAATGTTAAACCCTAATTTGAAATCCAAATTAGAGTACAAGATTGTTTTATAAGTGTGTTATATAATTTATGTCGTGTATTAAAAGTATTAATTAGGTAAACCCTAACTAAAAGTTCTAAAAACCCTAAATAATTTTTAAAAACCCTAAATTATTAAAAATCATAATTTTAAGTGTTAAACCCTAGTTTGAAACTCAATTATGAGTTCAAGATTATTATGTAACGATGTTATATGATTTTATGAATAATTAGGTAAATCCATATTAACATTTTGAAATATTAATTTCTAGAAACCCTAATTTCTATAATTAGTAACCCTAATTAGAAATTATAAAACCTAATTACTAATTGTAAACCCTAATTGCTAAATTAGCAAAGTTAATTATAATTAGAGATTAAACCCTAATATTCCTGTATAAATTAATTAGAAACTTAATCTAATTAACATACCCTAATTGCCTATTTTTAGAAACTAAAATTTTTATTTTATTTTATTTTTATTTTGTGTAAACCCTAAAATGTAATTCTAGAAAAGCTAATGTTGAAAACCCTAAGGGTTAAACCCCAAGGGTCAAACCCTAAGGGTTTTCAAGAATTACAAAACTGCCCTTAAAATTTCATGCGAAAAGACCATTTTACCCCTCTTGCATTATTGGTTTTTTGCCAAGTGTTAGAGTGGTTGGGGTTGTTGGACAACTCTTGACTTATTGGAGTAACTGAAATCAACACAAATCAGCAACCATGTCACAGCCAATGCATTACAACATGTTATATATAGAGTTAGAGAGAGCACAATGATTATTTACTCTCAGTCCCCAAATACCATCCCCACGAAGAACTATAACAAACATCAGAAACCAAAATCAGAAAGTGATCAAAGAAGGTATAAAAACCCTAGTTATAATCTGATCAAAAATATGTTGTTAGATGTTATATATTTTTTTTGTTAAACATGTTGTATAAGGTGTCTAAGGATGATCTGGGTTGCTAGATGTTGAATCCATAACATCTAGAGGCTCGAATTTGACATTTTACAAAATCTGGAAAAAATTTCAACAGTCATCTGACAACGAATGTCAGGCCCCATAGATCTTGACCTGTTGTGTGTTTTTGTTATTTTAAGTGTTGCTCTTGTAGTATGCTATGAGATCTTTGCTCCGGATCAAGAATCAGGCCTATATCAGTTGTATATTGTAAGTTATAACTGGTCAAAGGTCGTTGACCGGCATTGACCGGGCCATTTCTGGGTAACCCAGAATGAGCCAAGAAAGCTCTGACATGTTCTTCAAGGGCTTGGATCTGACAGTGGTTTGATGTATCGTTATGGTTCTTGCATCTAAGTTGTAGTATGTTTGTTAGACTACATCATCATGCCTTAATATCACTCATTTCGTAAACGGGTTGGATTTTATGGACGGTCAAACTAGCAAGGTCGAGCATGTTCTCTGTTTTCTTGGTAACCTAGAAAACATATGAACATGTCGACTGATATGGTTTGACCGAGTCTTAACCTTTGATTCTATTCATGTTATTTGTATTTTATGTAATAGATCTACTCTCTTGCATGCTAGCTACAACCTGGAACCTTTAGATCACAAAAATATGTCATGTAAAGCAAGTTGTGGAAGCCCAAAGTAGGCATCACAAACTGTTCTTCATTTCTGGGTAACCCAGAAATGAAGAACAGGTCTGACAGCCACTTTAGGGGCTCAGATTGTAAGACCCCAACTTTTATAAATAAAGATGAATTTTCTATAATTATCATTTTTGAATATTATGGAATAAATTTGATATAATGTTATAGTTGTGGGTAGTATTTATAAATTCTGCAAAGTATGCAAGTGGTTATATTATATTCGATTGATCGGGGAATATTCATTTTAGCAGGGAATATTCGTACAACTGCGCAATCATTGGTGGACCCCACAGCAGAATTATGTCGGATTGAGAAAATGAAAAAATATTTTTATGAAAATAACGGCGGAAGTTTTACCGTTGATACTGTTGAGCTAGTCGGTAGTAAAAGTACAGTAATACGTGTGGTTGCATAGTAGCACACGGTATTGATTATTGATGCTTACGTGAGAAGTCACTCAGTTTTGTTCAATTATTGCTATAGTAATTGTTGTGAATTTTTCTTATTTTTATTGACCCTCATTTACCCATTTTTCGAAATAATTGGTAGAAAGTTATTTAAATATTATAAAAGTGGGGCCACATGTGGGGCCCATATGTGAAAAATTATTTTGCTGGGAGGTTGTTGTTTTCAAATGGGTTGTCACAGGTGGGTGGGAGAATAAAGTTAGGAGGGAATTAGCATTATTATATATATATATATATATATATATATATATATATATATATATATATATATATATATGTTTAATAATGTAACATTGTTGACAATTAAGGCATGTAGTAGACATGAACCGTAGAATTTTTTTTGCACATGCTATATATATATATATATATATATATATATATATATATATATAATATATATATATATATACATATATATATATTATTTTATTTAAAAGATTTTGTTTTAAATATGGACCGTCAGATTAAAGTAAATCAATCTGGACCGTTCATGAGTTAGTTACTATGCATTTCATTTTTCTATAAATAGAAGCTCATTCCTTCATTATTTTCTTACGAATTCATTAAAACTCCAGAGAGAAAAACTATAGAGAGAAAGAAGAAAAGTGTTCTGCTACTTTACCCTTTTTTATATCAAGTTTCTTTTACGGTAAGGGGTATTACTCTTTCTTATTCATGAAGAGAACTGTTGTTATTCCATTGCTTATTATTCTATTGAAATAACCTGTATACGCGGTCTACCCTGTACTTGGTGACATTCATCTATTATTCCATCTTTATTATTCTGTTGGAATATCCTGTCTGTGCATTTTACGCCGGACCTGGTTCCGTCTTTATTATTATTCTGTTGGAATATCCTATGTGCGTTTTACGCCGGACCTGATTTTGTCCTTATTAGTATTCTGTTGGAATAAACTGTCTATGCGAAGTACCGCATGCATGGTGATTTCTGTTGTTATTCCATTCTTTATTATTCTGTTGGAACATCCTGTCGATGCGAATTTCGCCTGACCTGGTTCCGTTATTTAGTATTCTGTTGGAATAACCTGTCTATACGAAGTACCGCATGCATGGTGATTTCTTTTGTTATTCCATTCTTTATTATACTCAGTTGGTTAAAGTTTTGACTTCTATAATCCATGAAATTAGTAGAATATCCTTGATATTTGCGCTTCATCCAGTATCTTTTCATGAAAATATTTTTCTGATCATTCTTGAATTTTACTCTACAAAGCAGTATCATGTTGACAATTTGGACATTAGTAGTTTTTGGACAAATTAATTCTTGATCTTTTTTGATTGAATTCTTATATCATTGTCATCATCCTCATGTTTATATTATGTTGAAAGTCATCTGTGGACTGTAGTGCATAGATGGACTTGGTATGATTATGACCAGGGATTATTCGGTATAATCATGACCGTAATGTTACAAATGATGTGATAAAAGTCCTCATTGGCCCATAGTGCATTGATGGACAGTTGTTGGCATGATCATGACCATTAATGAATACATAAATATTCTTGGCCCATAGTGCATAGATAATTGTGGTCGTGATACTAAAGAATATCCTTGGCCGTAGTGCAGGGGTGATTCGATGATGTGGAATATTTATTAAGCTGAGTCTCAGCGATAACAGTGATGAAAAACCTTTTTAATCATAATAGATAGTAGATTTTATTTTCTATTTGACTCTTTTAATGGATTGCTTGTTCTGCTGCAGTTAAACTTGATGTCTATTATGTTTTATCAATTTAACATTGTTGGAGACTAATGATAATTTATTATGCATTATCTTAGTCATAATATTTCTTACTGGGCTAGTTGAGCTTACCCTTTCTTTCACTGTTCTCTTCAGGAAATGAGAATATAGCTGGTACGAGTCAGGGAACGGAGTGATGGTCTAGAGGATAGCATTATTAGTCCTCACTATTCTGTGAAATAGTGTGATAATAATTGTAATGAGGACTCCGTTTGAGTTTGTATAATCTCTAGTAGACAATATTTGTATTCAAACTCACAGTTTATGTTTTGTCGTATTGTACACGACAGTTGTATTAGTAAGTTGTATTTGAATTCTGTACCATGTATCTGGCGACTCAAGATGGGTGATGTATACCTAATTTTGGGGGCGTCACAGTTGGTATCAGAGCTTAGGGATATGATCCCTGGCTATGATGTGAGACTAGAACTAGGAGGGGAGACACGGGGAATTCCTTCGCTAGTATGACCCACCTAAGTTTATTTGGTAATTAATTGGTCGGTCAAAGTATATAGATAATATGTTATATGTTAATGAACCTTTGTTTTGTGGCAGTATCTAAAAATGACATCCGAGAATGTTGAAAATAGCAATGGAGCACAAGATATTGTTGAGTCTCCACATATCAATAATCAGGAGAATGTGCATCAGGAAGGCGACAATCCTCATGCAAATAACAACACTGACCAAATGATGAATGATGGACTGTTCAGAGGTTTTATACAATTCATGCAACATCAGGTGAGAGCGACTCCTGTCCAAAATGTAGGTGGAAACACTGGAAACTCTCGGACGATTACTACTAAACAGTTCAAGGAGCTGGAACCACCGGAGTTTATAGGAGAGCCAAAACCACTTAAGGAGGAAGCATGGATAAGCAGATCACCAAGATATTTGATGTCTTGGGATGCTCCGAGGATCAAAAGGTTCCCTTCGCCACCTTCATGTTGCGTGAAGAGGCAGATTACTGGTGGGAATCTGTAAAACGTACCCAGCCTGACGCACTCAAGATGTCTTGGGAGAAGTTCCAAGAGCTATTCAACGACAAGTACTTACCCGAGAGTATTCGTCACATAAAAGAAGTGTAGTTTATCAAATTGGAACAAAACAATATGACCGTGTCGCAATACGAGGCTAAATTTACAGAGTTATCCCGGTTTGCATCCCATTTGGTCGATAATGAGGAGCAAATGACACAAATGTTTTTAAGAGGTTTGAAACCGGAGATACGTCAATATTTTATTTCTCATAAACTGTTTTTGTAATCAAATGTTGTAAATAGGGCTCAGTTATAGGAGCGCGGTAACGAGTCAACGCAACCAAGAGAAAGCAACCGGTAGCATGAAAATACCAGTGGTATCAGTCATCGAAACGACGACAACAAATGTGGAGGGGATAAACATGCCAGAAATGGTAACCACTTCGGTGGTAATCATGGCCAAGACACTAAAAATGGACATTTCAAGAAGAGGAGATTCAACAATGATGGAAAGACGTCAGCACCAGCACCCATTGTTAAGGAAGGAGAACGACCACCTATCATATGCTTCAAATGCGGAGGAGAGGGACACATCAGTCCAAACTGCGCGATGTCATCCAAAGCAAGTTATAATTGTGGAAGAGAAGGTCACCTAGCCCGATTTTGTCATTCACCAAAGACAAGTTTAGCTAGGATGGAGGCGCCAAAGGCCATCCCAGAAAAGTCAAAGCCATTAGTGCAAGGGAGAGCGTTTGTAGTGACCTCCAAGAAAGCAAGGAACCCGAATGAGGTCATTATGGGTAAGCTTATCATAAACTCTAGCAAAGTCTATACCTTATTTGATACCGGTTCTACCCATTCTTTTATTTCTTCTACTTGCACTCAACGTTTAAATTTGACTCTGGAGAAATTAGACTGTGACTTATCTGTGAATACTCCGTTGGAGAAACCTTCATTACATCCATGGTTTATAAGTCTTGTTTGGTTAAAGTTGGTACCCACACATTACCTGTCGATCTTATTGCATTAAAAATACTTGCATTTGATGTAATTCTAGGGATTGATTGGTTAAATACTCATCATGCAAAAATTGATTGTTTTCGTAAGGTTGTTAGCTTTTATATTCCTAATCGACCTATTATGCGAATTCAAATAACCAAACCATTAAAATCAATCACTGTCATCTCAAGCCATAAAGTTATTCGTTTATTGAAAAATGGATGTCAAGTTTTCTTAGCTCATGTCACGGATCTAAACAAAAATACGTCAGTTTTGAATGATATTTCTATTGTTAATGAATTTCCTGACGTATTCCCTGAAGAACTTCCTGGGCTACCCCCAGAGTGTGAAATTGAATTTTGTATCAACCTTGAACCCGGTACAAAACCCATTTCTAAAGCCCCATATCAAATGGTTCCTATTGAACTTCAGGAGTTAAAGACTCAACTGTAGGAATTGTTAGACATTGGCTTTATTCGTCTTAGTACTTCTCCTTGGGGTGCTCCTGTTCTATTCGTGAAGAAGAAAGATGGGAGTATGCGACTTTGTATTGATTATCGGGAGTTGAATCATGTCACCATCAAAAATAGGTAACCATTGCCACGTATTGATGACCTGTTTGACCAGTTGCAAGGAGCCAAATTCTTTTCAAAGATTGATCTTCGTTCCGGATATCACCAATTGAAGATTAGAACCGATGACATTCCAAAGACGGCTTTCAGAACTCGGTACGGACATTATGAATTCCTAGTCATGTCCTTTGGATTGACTAATGCTCCTGCTGCCTTCATGGATATGATGAACCGAATATTCAAGGAATATTTAGATTACTTTGTGGTCGTCTTTATTGATGACATCCTTATTTATTCCAAAAGCCGTGAAGATCATGAGCAACACTTGAGGCTGATACTCCAAAAGCTTCGTGAATATAAGCTTTATTCCAAGTTAAAGAAATGCGAGTTCTGGCTTGAGGAGTAGCATTCCTTGGGCACGTGATTCATGGAATATCTGTTGACCCAGCAAAGATTGAAGCTATTCAAAACTTGGAGCAACCTAAATCAGTGACCAAAGTACATAGCTTTCTCGGCTTAGCTGGTTATTATCGGAGATTCGTAGAGGGGTTTTCTCGAATCGCTACTCCATTAACTCAGCTGACTCGAAAAGATACAAAGTTCGGTTAGAACGAGGAATGTGAGAAGAGTTTTCAAGAACTCAAGAGGAGACTCATTTCAGCACCTGTTCTGACAATACCATCTGGTTCGGAGGGATTTTTCATCTACAGTGATGCTTCAGGAAAAGGGTTAGGATGTGTTCTCATGCAACATGGGAAAGTCATAGGCTATGCCTCACGACAACTCAAAAAATATGAGAGAAATTATCTCACTCATGATCTAGAGTTGGCAGCTGTTGTCTTCGTTCTAAAGATTTGGAGGCATTACTTGTATGGGGAGAAAGTGGAGATCTTTATGGATCATAAAAGCCTCAAATATTTTTTCACTCAAAAGGAACTCAACATGCGACAATGACGTTGGCTTGAACTGTTGAAAGATTACGATCATACCATCCTAAAAAAGCGAACGTGGTAGCCGACGCATTGAGTAGAAGATCATACGCGGGTACGAGTACGATATTATCAACACAAAGGTCCATTTTGTGTGACTTGCAAAGGATGGAGATAGAGTTAAAGACTCCAGGGACCCATGTGATGATGGAGAATATACGAGTAGAACCGACTTTAATTGATAAAGTTAAAGCTGCTCAAGCTACAGACCTGGAGCTGATGCGAATGAGGAAGAAGGTGCTATGCCGGAAGCAAGAATCGATGAAGAAGGAATACTTCGAGTCAACTCCAGACTTTGTGTTCCTATCGACCCTGATTTAAAGTATAAAATCATGATGGAGGTGCACAACACACCGTTTGCAATCCATCTTGGGAGTACCAAAATGTATCGTGATCTTCGTCATACATTTTGGTGGAGCAATATGATGAGAGAGATAGCACTATTTATCTCAAGGTGTCTAACATGTCAACGAGTCAAGGCGGAGCATCAAGTACCAAAAGGTCTATTGCAACCACTTGAAATTCCAGAATGAAAGTGGGAGCACATTACCATGGATTTCGTTACCGGTCTTCCTAAGGTTTCTCAAGGTATAGATGCGATTTGGGTCATTGTTGATAGATTGACCAAGTTTACTCATTTCTTACCGATACGAGAAACTTATACACTTGAACATCTTGCTCGTATGTACATAAACGAGATTGTAAGACTGCATGGTATGCCAGTATCCATAGTTTCTGATCGAGACCCAAGATTCACTTCACGATTTTGGGTTAGTTTGTAGAAAGTTATGGGCACAGATTTACGATTTAGCTCGGCATATCATCCTCATACGGACAGACAGTCAGAGAGGACTATTCAAACTCTTTAAGATCTATTAAGACTCTGTGTCCTTGATTTCAAGGGAAGTTGGGACAAGTTCTTACCATTGGTGGAGTTTTCCTATAACAACAGTTATCAAGCAAGTATTGACATGGCTCCATTCGAAGCGTTGTATGGAAGAAAATGTCGTTTTCCAGTATGCTGGGATGAGGTGGGTGAAGCAACGTTGTTGGGACCGGATTTGGTACGTATGACTATGGAAAAGATTCAAACGATCCAACAACGTATAAAAACCTCACAAAATCGACAAAAGAGTTATGTTGATCTTCATCGAAAGGACGTGGAATTCGATATAGAAGATCATGTGTTGTTACGTGTTGCCCCATGGAAAGGAGTTACGAGATTTGGAAAGAGAGGAAAACTAAATCCTCGATTCATCGGCCCATTTTTAATCCTTGATCGAGTAGGAACTGTGGCCTATAGACTCGCTTTACCGCCAAGTATATCTCGTGTTCATAACGTTTTTCATATATACATGTTACGTAAATATGTGGAAGACCCAAACCATATTATTGAGTTAGAACCGGACGAAATAGCGGAAGACTTAACGTATGAAGAGGTACCTGTTCAAATCTATGATAAGAAGGAACATATTTTACGCTCCAAGGTTATACCTCAAGTCAAAGTTTTGTGGAGAAACCACGACGTTGAGAAAATGACCTGGGAGTTAGAATCTGAAATGAAATCAAGGTATCCTTACCTCTTCGATATACCAGGTACGTACCCTAATTTCGAGGGAGAAATTTCTTAAGAAGGGGAGGTTGTAAGATCCCAACTTTTATAAATAAAGATGAATTTTCTATAATTATCATTTTTGAATATTATGGAATACATTTGATATAATGTTATAGTTGTGGATAGTATTTATAAATTCTGAAAATTATGCAAGTGGTTATATTATATTCGATTGGTCGGGGAATATTCATTTTAGCAGGGAATATTCGTACAACGGCGCAATCATTGGTGGACCCCACAACAGAATTATGTCGAATTGAGAAAATGACAAAAATATTTTTATGAAAATAAAAGCAGAAGTTTTGCCGTTGATACTGTTGAACTAATCGGTAGTAAAAGTACAGTAATACGTGTTGTTGCATAGTAGCACACGGTATTAATTATTGATGCTTACGTGAGAAGTCACTCAGTTTTGTTCAATTATTGCTATAGTAATTGTTGTGAATTTTGCTTATTTTATTGACCCCTATTTACCCATTTTTCGAAATAATTGGTAGAAAATTATTTAAATATTATAAAAGTGGGGCCACATGTGGGGCCCGTATGTGGAAAATTATTTTGCTGGGAGGTTGTTGTTTTCAAATGGGTTGTCACACGTGGGTGGGAGAATAAAGTTTGGAGGTATTATTAATATTATTATTATTATTATTATTATTATTATTATTATTATTATTATTATTATTATTATTATTATTATTATTATTAGTATTATATATGTTTAATAATGTAACATTGTTGACAATTAAGGCATGTAGTAGACATGAACCGTAGAATTTTTTTTGCACATGCTATATATATATAATATATATTATATTTTATTTAAAAAAATTTACTTTAAATATGGACCGTCAGATTAAAGTAAATCAATCTGGACCGTTCATGAGTTAGTTACTATGCATTCCATTTTTCTATAAATAGAAGCTCATTCCTTCATTATTTTCTTACGAATTCATTGAAACTCCAGAGAGAAAAACTATAGAGAGAAAGAAGAAAAGTGTTCTGCTACTTTACCCTTTTCTATATCAAGTTTCTTTTACGGTAAGGGATATTATTCTTTCTTATTCATGAAGAGAACTGTTGTTATTCCATTGCTTATTATTCTGTTGGAATAACCTGTATACGCGGTCTACCCTATACTTGGTGACATTCTTCTATTATTCCGTCTTTATTATTCTGTTGGAATATCCTGTCTGTGCGTTTTACGCCGGACCTGGTTCCGTCTTTATTATTATTCTGTAGGAATATCTTGTCTGTGCGTTTTACGCCGGACCTGATTTCGTCCTTATTAGTATTCTGTTAGAATAACCTGTCTATGCGAAGTACCGCATGCATGGTGATTTCTGTTGTTATTCCATTCTTTATTATTCTGTTGGAACATCCTGTCGGTGCGAATTTTGCCTGACCTGGTTCCGTTATTTAGTATTCTCTTGGAATAACCTGTCTATGCGAAGTACCGCATGCATGGTGATTTCTTTTGTTATTCCATTCTTTATTATACTCAGTTTGTTAAAGTTTTGACTTCTATACTCTATGAAATTAGTAGAATATCCTTGATATTTGCGCTTCATCCAGTATCTTTTCATGGAAATATTCTTCTGATCATTCTTGAATTTTACTCTATAATGCAGTATCATGTTGACAATTTGGACATTAGTAGTTCTTGGAAAAATTAATTTTTGAACTTGTTTTATTGAATTCTTATATCATTATCATCATCCTCATGTTTATATTATGTTGAAAGTCATCTGTGGCTTGTAGTGCATAGATGGACTTGGTAAGATTATGACCAGAGATTATTCAGTGTAATCATGACCGTAATGTTACAAATGATGTGGTAAAAGTCCTCATTGGCCTATAGTGCATTGATGGACAGTTGTTGGCATGTTCATGACCATTAATGAATACACAAATATTCTTGACCCGTAGTGCATGGATAATTGTGATCGTGATACTAAAGAATATCTTTGGCCGTAGTACAAGGGTGATTCGATGATGTGAAATATTTATTAAGCTGAGTCTCAGTGATAACAGTGATGAAAAACCTTTTTAAAAATTATGTTATATACTAAATGAAGTTAATAAATAAATTAAAAATGATTTTATTATATTAAAAATTATTTTAAATAATAATAAGGTATTTAAAAATATTTCAAATTATAAAATATAACTTTTAATATTTAAATGTAAATTTCATTAATTAATTATTATTAATGATAATAAGGTTATGTAATAATTATATTAAATAAATTAATTTAAAAATGATTTTATTAATATAAAAATCATTTTAAATGAAAATAAAGTGTTTAAAGATATTCTAACTTATAAAATATAACTTTTAATATTTAAAGGATAATTTCATCAATAATTTAATATTAATGATTATTAATTTATTATCAATAATATTAAATTTATTTAATAGTTAAATTAAATAAATAGTTTAAAAAAGGTTTTATTATTTTAAAAATCATTTAAAAAGGATATAAATGAATTAAAAATATTTTAAGTTATAATTAATGACTTTTAGTATTTTTGATAAATAGTACATTAATATTTAAATATTAATGATAAATATTTAAAAATGGTTTTAAATGTTTTAAAAATCATTTAAGGGTAATATTAATACTTTAAAAGTATTTTAAGTTATTATAAATAACTTTAACATTTTAGAAATGATTTCATTAATAGTTTAATATTAATTAAATATTAATGATAATAGGATTGTTTAATACTTAAATCATTTAATAATGATTCCGATGTTTGAAAATTCATAATAAATTATAATAAATATTTTAAAATTATTATAAGTTATTTAAAAATAGTATGACTGATACTAAGTACAGGACAGAGTCTTAGACTCGATAATTAGCCGATAAAGCTGTCCGTACACCGACATGTTTCAAAAATTGATCTGGCAAGTATCTTACTTTTGCATTTTCTTTATTCAATGGACATGAGTAAGAATATTTATGAATTATATTATTATTGTATATATTATTAAACCTTATATTATATACGCTAATTGATTATCAACATGTTAGTATATGGTAATTCAGATATATATATATATATATATATATATATATATATATTATGTTCGTTAATTTCTATAAATGGTTATACAAATGTCCCCACTTGGATAATCATTGTATTTAATCACATGTTGATACACCTTTGTCAATTACCTATATACATATATGTTGAATTATAGATTATTGTTGAACAAGATTAAATCTTTGATTTGGAACCCAAACAAGTATGAACATCCCTACACGGGAAAACTTTTTTGCGCTCAAGGCGGACAGAGTGAACGATACCCTCGTTCTTGCATGTAGTATTGATCAATGCAGGGCATAACGGGCTGATCACCCCTGTGCCCGTAAGTTATGACGGTTTATAGATGAATTTCTGTTTAACCTATTTGAAAATTAAAAACAATGTTCATATCATATCACCTAAACCCTATATTTATAGTCAGTACGTTGATTCAAAAATTTGGTATAGAATTGATATATTATTATCATTGGTACAGATTACTTCACAACTGTTGAATCGTTGTAGAAGGGTAGTATAAAGAAAACATTTAAATTCTTTCAGCTTATATATATAATTGCTATTACTTGCTAGGCACTCAAATGTTCATCCTTGCTTAATTTAAATATTTTCAGCTAAGTCTGAAGAACCAGAAAGCTCATGCAGAAACAAAGGAAAAGGAAAGTTAACCAAATAAGATTTGTGGTATTCCATGTAATAGTTTGAGACTATTAAGACAATGATATATATATATATATATATATATATATATATATATATATATATATATATATATATATTATCTATCATGATATGTAATGAATGCAATAAAGGTTACGTACTTGGGAGCTAGACTCTGATAATTATGTAAATTAAGTTTGAACTTAATATTATTGTTATTATTATTAGTATTATTTCACTCATAGAAATGGTATCATAAAACACCGAGTTCGGATTTCAAGTACCCGAATTTGGGGGCTCTACAGACTGCCCCTCTTGAAAATTAAGATGTGCCATTAGAATCTTATCATACGGTCTACAAAGACACATGTTAGTAAAGCCAAAGCTCTAATACCAAATGAAATTCAGAAATGTGTGCACACCTAGAGGGGGTGAATAGGTGTATGATGAAAGTGATCTACAATTAATGGAAAATTTTAAATTCTCTGCTAACTGAACTATCTAGACAGGTTATCATCTATCTGCTTAAGTGTTTAAACTAATATGCAGAACCTGTTAACTTATTTACTGAATCTGTTGAGCAGTAACATCTTCTATTAATGCAAAATATGAAGTGTTTAATTGTATAATTAAAACAATGCAAACAAGATAAATAGTAAATAAGAACACCAAGATTTTTACGTGGTTCTGCCCTTAACCTCTAATAGCTTAATATATAGCACAAGAAATTAAGAGCAAGGAAAAATTAATCTACTAGAAAGTTTTTCATTAAAGCTCTGTGTATTTCTCAATTCGTTGTCTACTTAAACTTTAGCCAAGAGGATGATATATATAGAGTAAAAGCAACGGTCATAAAAGTTAAGGAACACAATTTTAGTAATTCCAATGCAATCAAGATGTTATAAAAGATTTTGAATATTAATGATATAGAGCTTGAATTAAGGCATCTTAAATGAAGGGATAATATCTTAGCAAACTCAACTGCTATAAATAAGGAATTACGATCCCAGCAGAATCAACACTTTGAATAAAGGAAATCAACAATTATATCAAAGGGATAAGGTCTTAAAACATGGCTGGTTAATATCTCAATTGATTTGGTTTTCAAAATATATTTCCAACTTTTGAATATGAATTTACAGTTCTTTGAAATAGGAACTAAAACTGAATTGATTTGCTTTCCAAAAATAACTCTTTAAAGGATTTGTGTTTTAAGCGCATGAAACCTTCTTTTATAAAATAATTTTTAGCAAAATAAAATTGTCTTGAAAGTAATTAAATGAACTATAAATTCTTACATTTGATTTCCTAGGTGAGATCTTAGGGACCTAACCATGTGGAGGCTCTAAACAACATTTCTTCATGAAGACCCACTTGAAACTTGATACATCCATAATTAGTTCATAACCTGAAAATCACAAAAATCTCCATAAAAAAATATATGTTACCATCATTAAAATAAAAACTCATAAATCAACAGTGCATAAGATTTCATAAATAAAAAATGGTCGGTATTCACTATTTAAAGTAGTGAAAAAAATATTTGAAATATAAAAACTTCACATTCAAAATATGAAAGATAAAAATTTGTGTTGTGTTTGTTTATAATTATATTAGGGAATTAATATTTTCATAAACAAAAGTGATAATTTCACAAAATTTCTCTCACATAAATAGTAAATGAGTCTCTTATTTATGTGAGATATGTCTTGTGAAATATCAACTTTTAGGTATAGAAATAACAATTTTCTTATATTATATATATGGGAAGCTATTTACACTAGCTATGTAGTAGCTAATTGGCTTGTTGTAAGTAACTTTTACTTGTGAAACTACTTGAGTTTGATTGGTACAAAGCACATATTCAAGAAACGCAACCAAGTTTAATGGTATGTCGTGCATAAGGTCATTTGTGAAAATAACAATTCTTTTATTAATATGGGAGATTATTAATTACACTATATCTTAGTACCTAGTTTAGTAATTTTTTATATTTAAGTTATGATGACAATCTGGTGAACTGCTTTTATACTAAGAGGATGTATTCAATTTAAAAATTTTAAGACTTTAAAAGTTTGGTTGTATTCAATCAAGACATTTAAAGAGTTTATAAAAGTTTACTAATATTCAATTACAGCTTTTGTAATGTCTTTAAAAGTTAGGTGATATTGAATTGACACTTTTATAAAGTCTATAAAAGTATTTTTGGTATTCAAAAAGTCATTGATTTTTTAAATTTTTGTCAAATGGTAGAGTTTGATAGAATTTAGAAGAAGAGATATTCATATCCAAAGGCTGACCTCATCTCTAAAGACTTTCAAAGACTTCTAAATATTTAAGAAAGGGGAAAAGATGAACAAAGAAGAAAGAGAAAGAGCAGATCAAACAAAGAAGAAAAAACAAAATAATATATATATATATATATATATATATATATATATATGTATATGCGTGTGTGTGTCTCACTTTCTTTCTCTACCTCGGTCTTTTCAAAATAAAAATCCCAAAAAGGAAGAGAGTTATTATAGTAGGTGAGAAGAGATAAAAAGGAGGAGGGGTTAAAAAGAGGGAGTAACGTTAAGGGTTCAAATAGAGGCAATGTTATAAATGGAGATAACCAATATTTTAATATCATTTTATATTTTTTTCTCTCCCATAAAAAAATCTCATTTAATATATTTGTAAGTATTAAGGAGGTATTTTGTTTTATGTTTATTTTTAAAAGTAATAAATTTGTTATTTTTGTTATTTGTTGAAAATTACAAATTGTTAGTTTAGTAATAATTACTTGATAGGAAAACAACAATGACCAATTTTAAAATTGAAATTGTTATTTTATATTACTATTAGTAGAAAATGACTTTTTATATGAAATATTAAAATTATGAAATAAGACATTTTCTTGTAATAGATTGGGTATGATTTAATAATTCAACTTCAACAAATGTCTTTTTTTTTTCAAATTAGGTTGTTACATGGTCAAAATATTTTAATTTTATTTAATATCGTAATCATTTCATCTAAAATATAAGTTTTTTGTTGACTTTTTAACAATTAATATAAGCTGCAAGATATATTAGAAGTATACAAATGTCTATCAAAGTCTTGATAAAAATTCTATAAAAGTTTGTCAGTTATTTCATATAGTCTTTAAAAGTAATTTTAAAAATCTTTTAAAGTCATTAAAATGCACAAACTCTACAAAAATTTGTTACTTAAAAAAAGTATTTAAAAGTCGTTATTGAATAAATGTCATAAAATTATACATTATGTGTGGGTGTCTAGATACATTCCTACCCATGTCTAGATACATTCATATCCCTCTTTATTGTAATGACCTTTGAGCTTTGAAACTCCCATTACCTATGAGTTTTGAAACTTCCAAGTATTTATGTACATGTACTTATAAATAGAAGTATTGTCAAGAGGATGGTAGTTGATATACAAATATAATGAGAATGTTCCCTCTTTTCACTAACCATCATTGTCAGTACCGGCCCTGGGCTAAAGGCTAAGGTGTCTGGGCTTTAGGCCCACTAAAATTTACAAAATTTAGGGCCCCCGAGAGATATTTGTGTTATGTATATATTTACCCAAAATAAAAGAGCCCAGTTCACATTAGTTTAAATTTAAAGACCCATAAAAAATTTATCCAATGAAATAGGCACAAATCTCAAAGGCATACTTGTATTCTTTCGTATTAATGCTCTTTTGTTCAAGGAAAGTTCTTAGTTTTTTTTATGCCTATCTTAATAGCAATTCATAAAAGGCCCATTTTTTTTGTTTTTGATTTAGGCCCTTAAAAACTCAGGTCCGGCCCTGATCATTGTTCTTAATATTTAGTATAATCTATTATAAAACGTTATCAGCACGATTCTCTATCCAATTTTGGGAAGAAAAAAAAATGTTCTCTCAACTCACTATAAGTATTGTTTCATTACAATTAAATTTGATATATATATATATATATATATATATATATATATATATATATAAACATTTTGTTTAACAAAAGACTCATGAGACAATACTGATAATGGACAACTCTGAAGTTTCTAAGAATACAAATTATATAAGTACACTAATATATACGTTTGTGATGTAGTAGTATTAGTATAAACAAATAATCATTCCACCTCCCAATTCTCCCACTTTGAAAGTGACTCGAGAAAGGTAAATATTTTTATTGTCTTCTTATAAATTTATTCTTAGTTATTTAATTTCTTACCTATTTATATATTTATATAGATGTCAAATCTTATGAATTTAAATTTGTTGTCCTTGATATATATCGAGAAATAATTACTTGTCATGGACTCTTGATACTGATATTCATATAATGACAACTTTAGAGATATAATTAAGATTGACAAACATGCATCCCTACAGGATCATTGAAAATCAATTATTTTTATTCGCCATCATCTCCAAGAAAAAAATATTGATAAAGACATGTTAGAAAAAATATTTATTATATTTCATGCCTCAAATATGGTCCTACAACAGCAATATCGAGAGCGTTAGTTCAAAAAAATATTCTCTGAAGCGATAAATGAAATTATATTCTTAGAAGTGATATCATTTCTTCTAGTGACTGAACAAATAATGAATTTTTGTTGAAAAACCAATAATCTCGCTCGATTGGTTCTACTCCATTCCTTGAAGTGAATGGAACCTCATTTTATAAACATAAAGGAAATTATGGTTGTGGTCGTGGTCGTGGGCATGAAAAGAACTATCAATATAGAAAATGAAATGTACTTGTCGTACTCCTAAACATTTTGTAAATTTGTACCAAAACTCCATAAAAGAAAAGGAAATAAATTTTATTGATCATAATGATCCTGAAGATCCCATGAATTATTTTGACTTTCAAATGGAATGGAAATAACTAATTTTAATATCTATGATTTCCTTGATGATGTTGATAGTAATGTGCATACCAATTAATTATTTTTATTTCATTGTATTATGGCATTATAATAAGTATTTTTATTATATGTTTTATTTATGTTTCAAGTAATAAAGTTAAATTTATGTTTTTGCATATATAAATAAGTATGGGTCAGAAGCTCATCAAACTTAATTAAAGGCTCTCGAAAAGCGATTATAATGTTGTCAAAGGGTACAAAACTTTGTATTGATGATTCTTTATATTCTTCCGAGACAAGTAGAAATTTTCTCAGTTTTAAGGATATACTATATAATGGTTATTATATTGAAACCAATAAGAAATGCAGTGAATAATTTCTTTATATTACTTCAATAGTATCAGGCCAGAAGCTCATATTAGAAAAAAATATCAATATAACAACCCATTTCCGAAATAGAAAGAGAGGTTACTCAAAACATAACAAAACTGATGAATTTAATAGCAAGGCTCAAAGCCACAAAAGGATGGTCTTAATATCTGATAAATACCACAAGTCAACCATAATAAATATCAAACTGTCTCAAACCGCAATCTAAAATAATTATTACAATTTCGAACAAACAAATGTATCACAACCTAAACATAATATATATATATATATATATATATATATATATATATATATATATATATATATATATATATATATATATACATATATATATGTCATTTGGATATAAGGGAGCTCTCGTCACACTTGCCCTTGATCCCCTGATTACCTGCTGGAAGAAAAACACAACATGAGCCAAATGCCTAGTACGGATATAGAATACAAATAATGAACCGAAATAAATAACTCAATTAACTGAAATGAAATGAAATGAAACGAACTTAAACAAAATGAACAAACCTAACACAATAAAATAATAGGTTGAATCAAATGGCTGGGTGGTATTTCATACCAGCTCAGAAAAAAATATAAATATACCTTGTCACATAGGCAAGTCAAATAATGTCACACAGGAAAATCAAATAATGCCACACAGGCAAGTCACAGACATTAGACCGTGAATCCAAATGTATGTAAAATTGGAAGGTGTGTTTGGCACAAACATCACCAATCCGCAGAACAGAACAGAACAGAAAACTAGGGTCGACACATACGCCTCCCACAACAAAACATCAAATGGCCAACTCCCACTGGAGCATAAAACGGAGACGCCATGGACCGATCACACCGCCACGGAAGGTGTCAAGCCTCGCTGCCAAGAGGACATGCATGTGGTACCCCCACAGGTAGTTATAGCTCAAGTATACCCTACGATTTTCTAACAAAAATATAATGTCACAACACATGTGACAAAATATCAACACAAAGGGGTTCTAACGTGTACATGTTAAATCGAACGAATCATCAACACAAGTCTCCAAAAATATACTAACATGTACATCACTATAAATATCAAAATAAAATTTAGAAATGATGCACTAGTCTAAAGAGTACAAACATGAGTTCTAATATAACGCCAAAACAAAACTATCACAATAAATTGACAAAGAATAATTATGATAAGCAATACTAAATTTTGAAACGAATAACGAAAAGAACAAATTAAAAACAAAAGAGTCTCACTGAAAGAGTACGGAATCCGTACCTGGATTAAGTAATGTAATACCTGAAATTATATTCCAAATATAACTCTTTAAATTCCCTCCGTTCGAACTAATTACACAAATTAACAAAATAAATTAATAACCATGCGTTAAATTACTAATTATAAATTTACTTTTCCAAAAGTTATTATTATTATTATTATTATTATTATTATTATACACGCTTTTGTTAAAAGTCTTTTAAACTAACAGATCACCTACACTAATAATATGATACACTGCAGTAACATATATATATATATATATATATATATATATATATATATATATATATATATATATATATATATATATTTAAACAAAATAAAAGTCTAACAAATTTAAAGCATTAACCGTGAGTAACTCTATTATTTAATTAAAAAAACATCCATGAATTCCTCACTTGTTGATTACAGAACAAACAAATGTTACCCAAATCATACAACATATATATATATATATATATATATATATATATATTCAACTTATTTTACACCTGATTCCATACATACTGATAAGACCAATTATAAAGACCATATATATATATATATGTGTGAACATGAATGATTGCTTTGAATAACAATAATAATGAAATCAATTGATTCTAACTATTTAATACATACATGTAATATATATTAACAAAAGAAGCTATTACCTAGATTAAGTTCTTGCTTCTTCTTCTTTTTTTTTTTTCTCTTCTTCCGTAGCAAGGGGTGCGCCTCTTTCTTTTTTCTTTTTTTTTCGATTCGTATAAGAAGTAAGATTAGGTTTTACTTATTATTTATTAATTAATATATTTTATCAACTCAACAAATTTTAATAGGATTTTAAAAATACACAATTATAAATTAGATCAACTTAGTTTTAAAGCCAAATTTTACCAATTTAATTTACCCAACACTTATTAATACATTAGCCCACAAAAATTAAATGATTATCTTGACCCAAAATAAATGACAAAGTCCAATAAATATGTTTTAAAACAAAGTAATTTTTATTATTTAATATATATTTTTTCTGGGTATTACATCACCTACCCCTTAAATAAGATTCCGTTCCTGGAATCAAAAGAATGAAAAGTACCTAATTATAAAAAAGATGTGGATACTCCGCTCGAATAGACTCCTCCATCTCCCAAGTGGTTTCCCGCTCCGAATGATTCATCCACAAAACCTTAACAAACAGGTTTGTCTTCCTTCTCATAATCCGCTTTTGACGATCCAAAATCACCTCGGCTTGTTTCTCACAAGTAAGATCTTCGCGAATCTTATCAAACGAATATTGCACCACATGCAATGAATGATAAATATAACTCCTTAACACTAACACATGGAACACATTGTACACATGAGCTAGCTGTGGAGGCAAAGCTAACCGATATGCAACTTCACCAACCCTCCAAAATCTCAAATGGGCCAATATAACACAGACAAAGTTTCCCTTTCAACCCAAATCGCCGAATGCCCGTCCAAGGAGAAACTTTTAAAAACACATGCTCACCAGGTTCAAATTCTAAAGTCCTCCTATACTTATCATCATAACACTTCTGCCGTGATCAAGCTGACTTCCTTTTCTCCTTAGCAAGAACTACCTTCTCCGTAGTGATTTGGACTAACTCAGGCCCTTCTATGGCCCTTTTGCCAACCTCATCCCAACAAGTCGGTGCCCAACACTTTCTACCATACAATGCCTCAAACGGAGTCATTCCAATACTTGCATGCCAACTATTGTTATAAGCAAACTCAATTAGGCTTAAATAATCATCCCAATTACCCGACCACTCAAGTGCATAAGACCTCAACATGTCCTCTAATGTTTGAATAGTCCATTCGGATTGCCCATCAGTTTGCTGATGGAAAGAAGTACTAAAGTTGAGTCGAGTACCCCAAGCTCGTTGAAACACTTTTCCAGAACTGTGAAGTGAACCGCGGATCTCGAACTGAAATAATACACCGAAGTACCATGAAGTCTAACAATCTCCTGCTGAAAGATATGTGCCAACCTATCCACCGAGTAACCCTCATGGATAGCCAAAACGTTTGCCGATTTGGTCAACCGGTCCACCACTACCCAAATGGTATCATTCTTCTTGAAAGTCTTTGGCAAACCGGTCAAAAAATCCATTGTGATATCCTCCCACTTCCACACTGGAATGTCTAACTATTGCAGCAAACCACTAGCTCGTTGATGTTCTATCTTCACTTATTGAAAAGTGAGGCACTTCCCAATATATTCAACCACGTCTCGTTTCATCCCATTCCACCAAAATTCTTCTTCAAATCCCTATACATCTTTGTAGAACCTGGATGAATAGAAAATGGCAAACTATGAGCCTCAGCCAACACAGCCTCCCGAATGATTGGATCTGATGGTACACACAACCGCTCACCCAACCAAATCACACCATGGTCATCAATACGAAACTCGGGGTGCTTGACCTCCTTGAGATTCTGCGTCATACTCCGTAACTCCCCATCTTATTTTTGAGCTTCTTTGACCCGCGAGATAAGAGAGGGCTCCACTCTCATACCGGCCAAATGTCCATCTGAACCTTGCACATACAACTCCAACTCTAGCCGCTCCATATCAGAAATAAGCTGAGATTGTGTAATAATTGTTGCTACACTCCCAGAACTCTTTTGGCTAAGTGCATCTGCAACCACATTTGCCTTCCCCGGGTGATACTGAATCCTCGCATCATAATCCTTTAGAAGCTCCAACCAATTCATTTGCCTCATGTTGAGCTCTTTCTGAGTGAAGATGTATTTAAGACTTTTGTCATCGGTGAAGATATCACAAGTCTCTCCATACAAATAATGCCTCCAAATCTTTAGGGCAAAGATCACCGCTACCAACTCCAAATCATGTGTGGGGTAATTCACCTCGTAACATTTAAGCTTCCTAGAAACAAAAGCAATCACCTTACCGTGTTGCATCAAAACACACCCCAAGCCCTTCTTAGAAGCATCACTATAAATTCGGTAGCCTCCTGTCCCCGACGGCAATGAAAGTATATGAGTTGTCACAAGTCATTTCTTCAAATCCTCAAAACTCTTCTCACGCTCCTCATTGCACACAAACTTCATTCCCTTTCTCATCAACTGAGTCAATGGTAAGGCATGCAAGGAAAACCCTTCCACAAACTGCCTATAATACCTTGCCAAACCCAAGGAACTTCTAATCTCCGTCACCGTAGTAGGTCTTGACCAATTAGTGATAGTATCAACCTTCACAGGATCCACCTTAATGCCTTCAGCAGAAATAATGTGGCCTAAAAATGCCACTTGCTCAAACCAAAACTCGCATTTAGAGAATTTAACATACAACTTCTCTTTCTGCAAAATCCCCAACACTGTGTGAAGATGCTCCTCATGCTCTTCCTTAGACTTAGAGTAAACCAAAATGTCTTCAATAAAGACAATAACAAATTAATCCAAGTACTCCCTGAACACCCGATTCATTAAATCCATAAACACCGCCGGAGCGTTAGTTAACCCGAATGGCATCACCAGAAACTCGTAATGCCCATAGCGAGTATAAAAGTCATCTTAGGGATATCCTCATCCTTCACCCTCAACTGATGATAACCCGACCTCAAGTCTATCTTTGAAAAATACTTTGCCCCTTGAAGTTGGTCAACCAAGTCATCAATCCTCGGTAATGAATACAGATTCCTAATGGCGATCTTGTTCAACTCTCTGTTGTTTATACACAGCCTCATCGACCCATCCTTCTTCTTTAAAAATAAGACCGGAGCACCCCACAGCGAAACACTCGGTCGAATCACACCACAATCTAACAGCTCCTGTAACTTCTCCTTCAACTCTTTTAACTCCAATGGTGCCATTCGATACGGTGCCTTTGAGATAGGCTCCGCACCAGGAACAAGTTCAATAGCAATCTCTACTTCCCGCTGTGGTGGCAACCCTAACAACTCCTCAGGAAACACATCGGACAAGTCACGAACAATCGAAACATCCTCAATACGAGACTCACCCTTAGAGGTATCTTTCACAAACGCCAAATATCCATCACAACCCTTTGCCACCAACTATCCAGCCTTAAAAGCAGAAATTAACTTCACCACTCTACTCGGCTGTGAACCTTGAAATAAGAATTCTAGAGACTTTACATCTCCAAATATAACCTTCTTCACCTGACAACCGATAGTGGCATAGTGCTTATCCAACCAGTCCATCCCAAGAATGACATCAAAAGCGTGCATACTCATCGGAAGAAGATTAGCCCTACGAATCTTATCCCCAAAACTGATCGCACACCCTCGATATAAATAAGAAAAAACAATAGAAGTCCTCATCGGGGTAGCAATAGACATATCAGAATCTAATAACTGAGATGACACACCCAGGTGTCGAACAAAAGATTGAGCAACAATAGAATGAGTAGAACCCGTATCAAACAAAATAGACGCCTCACAATTACCAACTAAAAGATTACCAGAAATAGTACCTGGTGCACCTGCCGCCTGGTTATACGTCAAGGCAAACACTCGACCACACTGACCTCCATTGCCACCATTTTTACCACCTCCACCATTTCCACGTGGCCCGGTACAATCTCTAGCCATATGACCCATCTGTCCACACAAGAAGCATACACATGTGACTCTATGACACTATCTCCCCAGATGATTAGCCCCACAAGTAGCACAAGGAGCTCTCAGAATGAGGTTTGGGTTACCCCCACCATGTGATAACCCAGGATTTCGAATAATCCAAAATTTGCGAATAATTTTTTTTTTAATTAATATTAATATTAATTATCAATTTTGTGACAACTATCTGTGATACGAGTCTCGAGAAAGTCAATTTGTGTATTGACTAATAAATTTAGAGTAGAGTTGTGCTTAACAACTTTAGAAAATCTAACCCTAATTTTCGGATAGGGATTCAGTAGAAAATATAATTAAAATAATTATATTGCTAAGAATGTGTTTGTACTATATGTTGATTATGTTGATCAATAATTGATCGGATAAGGTTTGTAATTATAAACCATAATAAGGGATTAAAAACCCTAATCTGAGATTTAGAAAATTAATTGTACAATTGAAAACCTTAATTGTACGCCGGGAAACCCTAATTTAAAATATGGGATTTCCTAAACCCTAATTAGGCAACTCTAATTTTTATTAGCATGCCTAAAATGTTTATTAAACTTAAATATGATTAGAAAACCCTAATTATATTTTTGTTATATTAATTTCTATTTTACAAACCCTAATTGTAATTTAGGAATTTAATTTTTCTAATTAGAACCCTAATTTTGAAAATCTTAGAAGTTAGATTTTTAAAACTTAAGGGATTGGACCTTAGGGTTAAACCCTAAAGGTTTGTACAAAAGTCTAGAATACCATTTAATTGTATTTTACAAATGACCATAATACCCTTTTTATTATTTTTAGTAAGCTAACTTATAAGAATGGCCATAACTTTAGTAGGTTACCAACCATTTGGACTTTGTGTCATTACAAGCTCAGCAAATCAGCCTTCCATTGACAGCACATCAAGTGATTCATTGAATCAAAGCATTATATAAGAGATTGGGAGAGAGAAAGTTCATTATTTTGCTTATTTTTCACCAAAGCTCTCACCAACTCTCCCTCATACAAGAACCTCCGAAAATTGTTAGTAAATCAGTCCCAAATACCTTCCCTAGATCAACCATAAACAAATTGGAGGGTTAAGATCAAGAATCAAAGCTTAAAGGTATAACCGAAATTTTTTATTTTGATCCATGTTGCTTAAGAAAAATTTGTGTTTTAGTGTTTAATCTTATGTAATAAGATGTTTTTAGTTGTTATATGATGATCCATGATGGATCCATATCATTAAAGTGGGTAAAAATTCATGTTTTAGAAAACTGTTCTTGAGCAAAATTTTGTGTTCTGACAAGGAATGTCAGTCGCTCTAAATCCTTATGTGTTTGTGATTTTTGTTGTTTAAAAGCTTTAATCTGTAGCCTGATATTTGGGCTTTAAGCTGCAGGTGGTAGCATAGCAAGTTGATCCTTAGATTTGAAGTTATTCTTGGTCAAACAGCATTGACCGAGCATGACCTGGAATTTCTGGGCAAGCCCAGAAAGTCTAAGGCAGCGTCTGACAAGCTCTTCTAGGACCTCTATCTATCAGACGTTAGATTATTTAATGTTGTTGTTATATGCATGTTGTAGACTGTAATATGGAGTTTAAGTATATGCCTTTATATTCCATAAACATCAAATATATTGGTTGTAATAGATGGTCAAACATGGCCATCCGGTCACAAAATATGTTTTTTTGAAAATTCCAGAAAACGCAAGAACAGTATGACTGACAAGTTTTGACCGAAGATTAGCTGTTAATTTTTTTGTTGTTAGACCTAGATCTTGTTATGTTGTTGTTCCTTGACATAAGGACTACAAGTATGAACCACCAAACCACCTGAAACAAGATGAGAACCTAGGTTAATTTGTGATAGAATCTGCCAAGTCGAACTGCCTAGGTTTCTGGAAAAACCCAGGTGACGCCTGACAGCAAGTTTAGCTGTTCCGATCTTCACCTTAGGTGGTTTTATGATGGAATCGATGACTGATTATTGTAGTACTACAGTTTGGATACATGAAAAAACTTCAAGTTTGTCCAGAAACCTTGTGGATTGAGAATTACAAGCGGTCAAAGTTGACTCCTTGCACTGCCAGCTGTCAATGTTCTTGAGCTCAAGAACACCAACAGCGACGCTTTGTGTTACTATAGCCCTATAGCGACGGTTTAAATAATTTTATTTTCTGAATATTCTGAAAATGATTAAAAATAGAAAAAAATTCTAAAAATTAGTAAAAATGGTTTTAAAAATTATTTTAAATTATGAAAAATAATTTTTGACCAATTGGAATATTTTTCTTTAATATTTATAATTATTTAAATATTAAATGTATTTAATTTATTAAATTAGTGTATTAAATAAATTAGAGAAAAATGATTTAATATTATGAAAAATCATTTTAAATAAGAATAATATATTTAAAAATATTTTAAATAATAAAATATAATTTTTAATATTTTTGGAAAATTTTCATTAATAATTTAATATTAATGATATTAGATTTATTTGATTATTAAATTAAATAAATAAGATAAAAATGATTTTAATGATTTCAAAATCATTTTAATTTAGCATAAAGTGTTAGAAAATATTTTAAATTATAAAATATAATTTTCAATATTTTTGGAGATTTTTCATTAATAAATTAATATTAATGATGTTTGATTTATTTAATTATTATATTAAATAAATGAATTAAAAATGATTTTATTGATTTAAATATCATTTAACAATAAGAAAAATGGTTTAAAAATATTTTAATTTATAATTTATAACTTTTAATATTTGGATAATAATTTCATTAATATTTAAATATTAGTGGTGATGATTTAAAAATGATTTTAATTACTTTAAAAATTATTTAAGTAGAATATTAATGATTTAAAAATATTTTAAGTTATTAATAATAACTTTAATATTTTGACAAGTATGTTATTAATATTTTTATATTATTAAATATTAATAATGATAAGATTATTTGATAATTAAATCATTTAAAAATGATTCTGATATTTGAAAAATTATTATAAATTATAATAATTGCTTGATAATTATTAAAAGCTTCCAAAAAATATTATTAATGATAATTTCCTTATCTAAATTAATATTGAAGCTTAGAGACCAAGTGTAATTGACAGATAACTATGTTAATTGTCGGATAGGGTGACAAGAACACTGAGAAGGGACTGAAGTCCAACCAGACTGAATTAGTTTGACTTGTTAAGTGTTTATATAGGTTATAAACACTGTTGTGGCTATGTGGTAATATGTCTAGGAGAAGTCTGACTGTGAATTACAGTGTTGTGTGTTATGGGAATTATTGTGCTAATTGTTAGACCAATATTATTGGTTATAGGTCTTTCGAAAGTAGATAAGTATTTTGTGTAGCTGTAATCAGCGGAAGAGGTAAGTTCTCTAACTCAACCTTGAGTTATTTCATTCAATT
Organism: Panax japonicus; assembly: GCA_020205505.1. Taxonomy (NCBI): domain Eukaryota; kingdom Viridiplantae; phylum Streptophyta; class Magnoliopsida; order Apiales; family Araliaceae; genus Panax; species Panax japonicus. Next base: position 51,360,120 of record CM035101.1, on the reverse strand, counting down.
ATTATTGGTGGATAATTATTGCTAATTATAACACGTCCAGAGATTTATTGTTGATAATTCGCAGTTAGTGCATGCTTAATAGTTCAAATTGAATTATTGATTCGAAAAATATATATTCATAGAATTACTATTGCTGGATATTCATATCTGTAGAAGTTAGAATTGACAGTACAGATAATTCCTGTTTATTGTCAAATTGCACTGAGAAATGTCTTAACTAATTATTCTAGCTAGACGAACATTTGTTTGAACTTGATAGGTTCGAAAAGAGAATTCAATTATTTTGACAGATCGATGCCAATTATTTCGGCTAGACCGAGAAGTAAATAGAATTTGAAATACCAGTATTTCGTTGTAAAATCAAAATCTTGATTCTAAAACTGAGAAGAACAACCTTTTATATAAAGGGAACATTTTATTGGTCGTGAATTCGACCTTTGCGCGCGTTTTAAGTATTATGCATAATATAGGGTATAATAACCTGATCACTTATTATACTTACAGAGGGGTATGATTTAATCTTTATGGTTATCTGATACACCTGAGTATATATCAAAGTAAATCTTCGATATCTACCCGAGAAAATAAGTTCAAAGATCTTGTGTGATCGCTCAGTATTAAATCTGGAAAACATTCCACTTTGTTATTTCCTAGAATTGATTCTTGATTATTCATTAGAATATCGTAGAAACTTTGAAAGCGTTGTATTATTTCATTATTGAATTATTGTATTGTACAGGATACGAGAAGACTTGTTATTGAATAACAATTTGTTCAGCTATTTCAAAGTTCCCCGAACTTTGGTTTCATTCTATCAAAATAGATAGTTTGTTGTTTTGAATTCTTATACATTTATTGTATGTCTTAACTAGCGGGACAAATTAGTTGCCCACCCTTGCTAAATAAAACCTTTTAGCTAGGGACGAAGTTGCATGAGATGCTGCGAAGGATAAAGGCAAAGGCATACTTATTAACTAGTTATAATTAACGTATTTATTATGTTGTATTGTAAACCCTCTTTGTATATCTAAAGGGTATGTTTGTAAAGTTAAGGTTAGAAAACCTGGGTGATGTATTATTAAACTCTGATAAAATCTTATGAAAAATACTATCTATATATATTATGGGTATTTAAATATTATTTATATTGTGGATGGTGAACACCAAACTCGGGGGTCAGGTAACCTGGATTTGGGGGTGTCACAGGTTGGTATCAGAGCTGTAGGTTATATACCTTAAGTGGGGTGCGGAAAACCCTAGGATTATAACCATAGCGAGATAGAGAATACTCATTTAGAGTACTAAGTGAGAGATTGCCGAAGTGCAACGATAGTGAGAAATGTGGATACATAGGGTGAGAAGTTTGTACTAGAAAAGTGCTAATCAAGTTATTTAAACTAATTGTAGGATGTCGGGAGAAGATAAGATAAGTACGAAGATGCCAGCAGCTGTCGCATCAATGCCAGTAACCGAGGTGCCAACACAGAGCGAATCGGTTGAAGATGTGGGGAAAGATGAACCAATGATCAATCTGGGGAGTGATCATGATGATTATCCTGAGATGTATCTAAGTGGTGATGAGGAGGCGGAGTCTGAAAAAGCTAAGGTGGAACTAAAGAATAAGATCAAGGTTGGTGAACAAGATCAGCTATCTGTGGAAGTCCAAGAATTCCAAAGCAAAGTATTTCTTTTGGAGGAGTTGTGGAAGACGGAGCGGGCGTTATGTGAAATGATTGAAGAAAGGAATGAGCTGAAAGCGCACGTGGAGAGGATGAAGACTGAAGGTGGTGGATTGTCTGAAGGAACCAGCAAGAAGGGCAAGAAGAAGAGAAAAAGGAACAACGACAGCAACAATTCTGAAAAATCAAACTCGAAGAAGAAGCAAGTCTGTGGCAAGTGTGGAAAGACTTATTTGGGAGAATGTATGATGTGAAAGAACGTGTGCTTCAACTGTAAGCAGGAAGGACATATCTCTTTGCATTGTCCTAAACCAAATATGAGGAAGTGTTTTTCCTGTGGGCAAACGGGGCATGGATTTAACAAGTGTCCCAGTAAGAAGAAGACTGGGGAAGGGAGTGGTCGTTAGACAACTTAGATATAAGTTGTAGTATCTTTTGGTAGAAGTTTCTAGTATTAGGTTATGTAATATCGAAAATGATGTTTGAACATATGTAAATATATTTATTTGTATGAATAAAATCTTTATCTTCTATATGAATATAATATTATGATTAATTTGTGAGTTCTTAAAACTCATACTTATGGTAAGTTTATGACTCATAGTTATATGGGCTGTTTTGAACCCCTCAGCGAATGGACGCCAAAGGTCTAACTAGGTTAAGTTCATAAACTCATATAATTGTGGCAAGTTACTGAACTCCTAAGTGTGGTAAGTTTGATGAACTGGAAATAGTAATGTGAAATTGGAGAATGTCAACTTTTTGTGTAAAGTTGGGGAATTGCAACTTTTGTAAAGTTGAGTGTGTTAATCCCAGTATTATTTTAAAGGGATAGTTATATGTGTTAAGTACTATAGGTACTATGTGCTATTTGAATAAATATGCGATTACTTGAAAATTATGGGTTGAATTCTTATTGTGTTATGAATTTGTATAGAGAAAGAATATTAATATAAGATTTTCATTTAAATCAGATCATGTCGCCTAGACGACAGAATCAAAACCAAAGAGAAGAACAATCAGCGAATAACGAAGGAGGTCAAGCAGACCCGATGCAGAATTTTGTGGATATGCTGGCCCAAGTTATGGAAAATAGGGCTCCAGCCAGGGGAAGACCAAGGAATCAGCCAGCCGACAGATTGTCTAATTTAAGGATTTTAAAGCGGTAGGACCGCCTGAATTTAAGGGGACTACGGATCCAATTGAAGCCCAAACTTGGGTGAAAGAGATAGAGATAGCGTTCGTGATTGTGCGAGTGGCAGAAGAGCAAAAGACGGCTTTTGCAACATACTTAATGAAGGGAGAAGCCAATTATTGGTGGGAAACCAATCAAGCGAGAGCGGGTATAGTGGTGGTGACGTGGACCAGATTTAAGGAATTGTTCTTTGAGAACTATTTCTCACCGAGTATGCAAGCTCGGATGGAAGTTAAGTTCTTGGAACTTAAGCAGGAGAACATGTCTGTTTCTGAATATGCTACTAAATTCAACGAATTAGCAAGATTTTCACCTCATCAGGTGGACACCGAAGCTAGAAAAGCAAGAAGATTTGAGAACGGACTAAAACCAAGGATATTCAACAAGGTGGCAGTATTGCAGATCAACATGTTTGCGGCTCTACTGGAGAAAGAATTAATTGCTGAAGGAGGAAGCGAGGCTGCATCTCGTTTTCATCAGGAGAAGAAGAAGAAGATCAATGAGGGTGGAAGCAGTGGTGGTAGTGATCCAAACAAGAGGAAGTGGAACGAGAATACCCAATCGGGTAGTAAAATTGAAGGGAGTAGGAAAGGAGGAGAGCCTTGTGCGAATTATGGGAAGAATCATGCTGGTGTTTGTCTAAAGAAGAAGGGGATTTGTTACAACTACGGGAAAGAGGGGCATGTGTCGCCCAATTGTCCCAGTCCGAAGAAAATTCAAGGTTGCTTTGGATGTGGATCGACTGATCAATTGTTTCGGAACTGTCCAAAGAAGAATGCAGAAAAAGAAAGTGCCAACAAGGGACCTGGTGGTGGAACCTTGGCGATTCGAGGACCTGCACAGCCAGGAAGACCAACAACCCGTACATTCAACATGACGGCGCTAGATGCGGTAGCTACTCAGGAGGTAGCAGCAGGTAACAATTTCGATTAATATTTAAATTACGCGATTGATATTGGATAAATATGGCTATGAATTATTTTCTTATATAGATTCAAGTCATATGTTAGAATTTGAAACACAAATTAATATTGTGTTGATAAAAATGAATTTATGATACAACTTTAAAAGATTTTAGAGAATAAGAAAGTGCTGATTCCGAGGAAGGAATCCTTTTAACGAGGGGTGAATGTGATAACCCAGGATTTCGAATAATCCAAAATTTGCGAATAATTTTTTTTAAAAATTAATATTAATATTAATTATCAATTTTGTGACAAGTATCTGTGATACGAGTCTCGAGAAAGTCAATTTGTGTATTGAATAATAAATTTAGAGTAGAGTTGTGCTTAACAACTTTAGAAAGCCTAACCCTAATTTTCGGATAGGGATTCAGTAGAAAATATAATTAAAATAATTATATTGCTAAGAATGTGTTTGTAATGTATGTTGATTATGTTGATCAATAATTGATCGGATAAGGTTTATAATTATAAACCATAATAAGGGATTAGAACCTTAATCTCAGATTTAGAAAATTAATTGTACAATTGAAAACCTTAATTGTACGCCGGGAAACCCTAATTTAAAATATGGGATTTCCTAAACCCTAATTAGGCAACTCTAATTTTTATTAGCATGCCTAAAGTGTTTATTAAAATTAAATATGATTAGAAAACCCTAATTATATTTTTGTTATAATAATTTCTATTTTACAAACCCTAATTGTAATTTAGGAATTTAATTTTTCTAATTAGAACCCTAATTTTGAAAATCCTAGAAGTTAAATTTTTAAAACTTAAGGGATTGGACCTTGGGGTTAAACCCTAAAGGTTTGTACAAAATTCTAGAATACCATTTAATTGTATTTTACAAATGACCATAATACCCTTTTTATTATTTTTAGTAAGCTAACTTGTAAGAATGGCCATAACTTTAGTAGGTTACCAACCATTTGGACTTTGTGTCATTACAAGCTCAGCAAATCAGCCTTCCATTGACAGCGCATCAAGTGATTCATTGAATCAAAGCATTATATAAGAGATTGGGAGAGAGAAAGTTCATTATTTTGCTTATTTTTCACCAAAGCTCTCAACAACTCTCCCTCATACAAGAACCTCCAAAAATTGCTAGTAAATCAGTCCCAAATACCTTCCCTAGATCAACCATAAACAAATTGGAGGGTTAAGATCAAGAATCAAAGCTTAATGGTATAACCGAATTTTTTTATTTTGATCCATGTTGCTTAAGAAAAATTTGTATTTTAGTGTTTAATCTTATGTAATAAGATGTTTTTAGTTGTTATATGATGATCCATGATGGATCCATATCATTAAAGTGGGTAAAAATTCATGTTTTAGAAAACTATTCTTGAGCAAAAAATTTTGTTCTGACAAAGAATGTCAGTCGCTCTAAATCCTTATGTGTTTGTGATTTTTGTTGTTTAAAAGCTTTAATCTGTAGCCTGATACGTGGGTTTTAAGCTGCAGGTGGTAGCATAGCAAGTTGATCCTTAGATTTGATGTTATTCTTGGTCAAATAGCATTGACCGAGCATGACCTGGAATTTCTGGGCAAGCCCAGAAAGTCTAAGGCAGCGTCTGACAAGCTCTTCTAGGACCTCTATCTGTCAGACGTTAGATTATTTAATGTTGTTGTTATATGCATGTTGTAGACAGTAATATGGAGTCTAAGTATATGCCTTTATATTCCATAAACATCAAATATATTGGTTGTAATAGATGGTCAAACATGGCCATCCGGTCACAAAATCTTTTTTCTGGAAAATTCCAGAAAACGCAAGAATAGTACGACTGACAAGTTTTGACCGAAGATTAGCTGTTAATTTTTTTGTTGTTAGACATAGATCTTGTTATGTTGTTGTTCCTTGACATAAGGACTACAAGTATGAACCACCAAACCCCCTGAAACAAGATCAGAACCTAGGTTAATTTGTGATAGAATCTGCCAAGTCGAACTGCCTGGGTTTCTGGAAAACCTAGGTGACACCTGACAGCAAGTTTAGCTGCTCCGATCTTCACCTTAGGTGGTTTTATGATGGAATCGATGACTGATTATTGTAGTACTACAGTTTGGATACATGAAAAAACTTCAAGTTTGTCCAGAAACCTTGTGGATTGAGAATTACAAGTGGTCAAAGTTAACCCCTTGCACTGTCGGCTGTATGTGTTCTTGAGCTTAAGAACACCAACAGCGACGCTTTGTGTCGCTATAGCCCTATAGCGATGGTTTAAATAATTTTATTTTTTGAATATTCTGAAAAATAATTAAAAATAGAAATAAATTCTAAAAATTAGTAAAAATAGTTTTAAAAATTATTTTAAATTATGAAAAATAATTTTTGACCAATTGGAATATTTTTCTTTAATATTTATAATTATTTAAATATTAAATGTATTTAATTTATTTAATTAGTGTATTAAATAAATTAGAGAAAAATGATTTAATATTATGAAAAATCATTTTAAATAAGAATAATGTATTTAAAAATATTTTAAATTATAAAATATAATTTTTAATATTTTTGGAGAATTTTCATTAATAATTTAATATTAATGATATTAGATTTATTTAATTATTAAATTAAATAAATAAGATAAAAATGATTTTAATGATTTAAAAATCATTTTAATTCAGCATAAAGTGTTAGAAAATTTTTTAAATTATAAAATATAATTTTCAATATTTTTTGGAGAATTTTCATTAATAAATTAATATTAATGATGTTTGATTTATTTAATTATTATATTAAATAAATGAATTAAAAATGATTTTATTGATTTAAAAATCATTTAAAAATTAGAAAAATGGTTTAAAAATATTTTAAGTTATAATTTATAACTTTTAATATTTGGATAATAATTTCATTAATATTTAAATATTAGTGGTGATGATTTAAAAATGATTTTAATTACTTTAAAAATCATTTAAGTAGAATATTAATGATTTAAAAGTATTTTAAGTTATTAATAATAACTTTAATATTTTGACAAGTATGTTATTAATATTTTTATATTATTAAATATTAATAATGGTAAGATTATTTGATAATTAAATTATTTAAAAATGATTCTGATATTTGAAAAATTATTATAAATTATAATAATTGATTGATAATTATTAAAAGCTTTCGAAAAATATTATTAATGATAATTGACTTATCTAAATTAATATTGAAGCTTAGAGACCAAGTGTAATTGACAGATAATTGTGTTAATTGTCGGATAGGGTGACCAGAACACCGAGAAGGGACTAAAGTCAAACCAGACTGAATTAGTTTGACTTGTTAAGTGTTTATATAGGTTATAAACATTGTTGTGGCTATGCGGTAATATGTCTAGGAGAAGTTCCCTAACTCAACCTTGAGTTATTTCATTCAATTATTATTGGTGGATAATTATTGCTAATTATACCACGTCCAGGGATTTATTGTTGATAATTCGCAGTTAGTGCATGCTTAATAGTTCAAATTGAATTATTGATTCGAAAAATATATATTCGTAGAATTACTATTGCTGGATATTCATATATGTAGAAGTTAGAATTGACAGTACAGATAATTCATGTTTATTGTCAAATTACACTGAGAAATGTCTTAGCTAATTATTCTAGCTAGACGAACATTTGTTTGAACTTGATAGGTTCGAAAAGAGAATTCAATTATTTTTGACAGATCGATGCCAATTATTTCGGCTAGACCGAGAAGTAAATAGAATTTGAAATACCAGTATTTCGTTGTAAAATCAAAATCTTGATTCTAAGACTGAGAAGAACAACCTTTTATATAACCGGAACATTTTATTGGTCGTGAATTCGACCTTTGCGTGCGTTTTAAGTATTATGCATAATATAGTGTATAATAAGCTGATCACTTATTATACTTACAGAGGGGTATGATTTAATCTTTATGGTTATCTGATACACCTGAGTATATATCAAAGTAAATCTTTGATATCTACCCGAGAAAATAAGTTCAAAGATCTTGTGTGATCGCTCAGTATTAAATTTGGAAAACATTCAACTTTGTTATTTCGTAGAATTGATTCTTGATTATTCATTAGAATATCGTAGAAACTTTGAAAGCGTTGTACTCTTTCATTATTGAATTATTGTATTGTACAGGATACGAGAAGACTTGTTATTGAATAATGATTTGTTCAGCTATTTCAAAGTTCCCCGAACTTTGGTTTCATTCTATCAAAATAGATAGTTTGTTGTTTTGAATTCTTATACATTTATTGTATGTCTTAACTAGCGGGGAAAATTAGTTGCCCACCCTTGCTAAATAAAATCTTTCAGTTAGGGACGAAGTTGCAGGAGGTGCTGCGAAGGATAAAGGCAAAGGCATACTTATTAACTAGTTATAATTAACGTATTTATTATGCTATAGTGTAAACCCTCTTTGTATATCTAAAGGGTATGTTTGTAAAGTTAAGGTTAGAAAACCTGGGTGATGTATTATTAAACTCTGATAAAATCTTATGAAAGTTACTATCTATATATATTATGGGTAGTTAAATGTTATTTATATTGTGGATCATGAACACCAAACTCGGGGGTCAGGTAACCCGGATTTGGGGGCGTCACACACCAGCTGGTCCCGGATAATGACCCTGATTCTGTCCCTGCTGACGATTCTGCCACTGCTGACGATTTTGACCATGTCAAGGTAGCTGAAGCTGAAAATTTTGCCCTTACTGAGGAATCTGTTGATAACCCCTATTTTGATTCTGGCCACGCCACTGCCCCTGTTGGCTACCACAATTCATGTTCCACTGACCACCCTGATTCTTCCCATGTTAACCCGAAGTTTGACCCTGCTGGTCATCTTTGTCCCTCTTTCAACTCCCTTCTGGCTTAGAAGACCGAAAGTCCTGTCGCTCCATCTCAATGTTCTTGGCCGCATTAGCCACAGCCGAAACATTTACAAACTTGTTGTTAATAAGATGTTGCTGATACCTATAATGAATCCGCCACTTGAACTTCTCTGCATGTTCTGCTGTCGTCCCTGCTGAGGTTCTCACAAAGCCTGACAACCTGGTGCACCTCATCATGAAATTCGTAATGGACTCGTCATCTTTCTACCGAATAGATAAATATTCTTTGGCATAGGCCTCTTTATCAGCAGCTGAGAATTACTCGTGATAAAAGACCTCACAAAACTCTACCCAGCTAAGTGCCTCAGCATAACCATCACCCTTTGTTGTTTTCATCACTTTCCACCACCTCTGTGCATCCTCTTCCAGCTTGTAAGCAGCAAGCAATACTCCCTAATTATCCGAGCACCCCAGCACGTCAAAAATCTTCTCTAGGTGAGCAATCCAATTCTCTACCTCAATTGGTGTTGGAGCTGAATTGAATGTGTAAGACCCCAAATTTTACGAAATAAAAGTATTCAATTTTCTGATAATTGTCATTCTATTTAGTAAATGGTTAAATTGATAAAAGGTTAAAGTTAAGGGTGATATATGAAAATTTTTCAAAGTAAGCATGTTGTTATAAAATAACCGGTGGTAAAAGTACAGTAATACGCGTGGTTGCATAGTAGCACACGGTATTGATTATTGATGTTTACGTGAGAAGTCACTCAGTTATTCTCAATTATTGTTACAGTAATTGCTACATCATATCTCTCATATTATTGAGTCAATTATTGTTACAGTATCATCTGCATAATATTTTATATTATTAAATAAAAAATTGAGACGACACATTTATTCATATTATTATTTGCATTATTGATAATGTCTGGAAAGTTTTGTCGAAGAAAGAGGTTAGGTTATCTAATTGTGCCCCAATAGGGAGAAAACCTTATCGAAAACCCCCCTATTTCCTAGGAATGATCTGGTTGTTAAATATTATGAGTTATAATATTAATGATGAATAAGTTTGTGTTGATTAAAGATGAAATTGATATTTTTATTGTGTTGGGATTATTAGTGTTAGTGGAAATCGACATCTATTGTGATAATAATTGATGTTTGGAGGTTATATTGATCAATCGAGTAATTAATCAGATAAATGAGCAATTAATTGCTACTAATTCACATGCTTATAACTATTTGTTTACATGTGTGTACTATTGAGTCACATGAATGTACTATTAGGGGAGGTGGTGCAAGATTGATAATACTTGTATGACTAAATTAAAAATAGAGGTATAGATAAAGGTACTATACTGTAATTATTTTTTTCACATGATTGTACTATTGATTCACATGATATACTATAATGGGAGGTGGTGCAAGTTTGATAATACTTGTAGGACTAAATTAAAAATGAAGGAAAAGATGAAGGTATTAAACAGTAATATTTCGAGCCCCAAAACATGCAATTATCGAAACTATATTTTCCTATAAATAGAAGACCATTCTTCATTTATTCTCACCGATTCACTAAGACTCACAAGAGCAATTATAAAGAGAGAAGCTATAGAGAGAAAGAAGAAGAGAAGTCTGCTACTTCACTATTCTAGTATCTAGTCTTCTTCTGAGGTAAGGGGTATTATTTATTTCATATTCTGAAGAGACATTATTTTTCGTATTCGTATGAATATTATTTTTGTTTAATATTCGTATGGGGTATTATTTATTTCATATTCTGAAGAGAAATTATTTTTCGTATTCATATGAATATTATTTTCATTTAATATTCGTAAGGGGTATTACTTATTTCATATTCTGAAGAGAAATTATTTTTCGTATTCGTATGAATATTATTTTCGTTTAATATTCGTAAGGAGTATGATTTCTTTCGTATTCATGAAGAGAGTTATTTTCTTTCAATACTCGTAAGGGTTGTTATTCCATTCTTTATTATTCTGTTGGAATAACCTGTCTATGCGAACTACCGCATGCATGGTGAAATTCTTCTTTTATTCCATTCTTTATTATTATGTTGGAATAACCTGTCTACACGGACTACCGTATGCATGGTGAAATTCTTCTGTTATTCCATTCTTTATTATTTTGTTAGAATAACCTGTCTACGCGGACTACCGCATGCATGGTGAATGACCCTTCGTATTCATTCTTTATTAAATTATGGAAATGATCTGTCTACGTGGATTACCGCATGGCAGGTGAAAATTCATTTACAGTTTCGTATATTTTATTATACTCTTATAAGATATCATTTCTTTTGTACTCGTCATGGAATATTGTTTTCTTTTGTATTTTCCTTTTATGAGTACTATTCATGAGTTACTGTTCATGAATTACTATTTATGAGTTACTATTCACACGATTACTATTCACTCGAATATTATTCACTCGAATATTCGGGGCACTTTTCATGTCAGAGTACTATTCATGAGTTACTATTCACCCAATTATTATTTTCTCGAATATTATTCACTCGGGTATTTGGGGCATTTTTCATGCCGGGATACTATTTACGAGGTACTATTCTCGAAGTACTATTCACATGGTACTATTCACGGGGTACTATTCACCAAAAAAATATATTTCTTTTCTATCCAAATTATTTTTGATACATGAATATTATTCTTGAATTTTACTCTACAAAGTAGTATCATGTTGACAATTTAGATATTTTTAAACTCTAGATAAATTTAAAGTCTTTAATATTTATCTTTGATTTCGTTTGATTAATGCTTATATCATTGTCATCATCCTTATGCTTATATTGCAATGAAATTCATATGTGGCTTACGTGCATAGATGGAATTGGTATGATTATGACTAGTGATTATTCGGTATAATCATGATCGTAATGTTACAAATGATGTGGAAAAAGTCCTCATTGGACCATAGTGCATTGATAGACAGTTTTTGGTATGATGATGACCATGGGTTCTCTTCGACCAAGGGTGCAAAAATGAATTATTTTATGGCATGATCATGACCGTTGATGAAAACACGAATATCCATGGCCTATAGTGCAGGGATGATTCGATGATGTGGTTTACTTATTAAGCTGAGTCTCAGCGATAAAATATTGATAATAAACTTTTAATTCGTAGAAGATAGTAGTTATCATTCTCTACTTGACTCTTCTAAAATACAGTTGCATGTCTTTGGCCTGTAGTGCAAAGATGAACCGTTGATGAATATCTTTGGCCCGTAGTGCAAAGATGAATTTATTAGTATGATTATGAATAGGAACTGTGATTTGGTATAACCATGATCTTTGATGTTTCAGGTAAAGACAAGTGATGAAAATTATCTTTGGCATGGATGCGAAGAGGAATTTAGAACCATAATTATGATTATGAGTTATTCACATGATTGTAGACAGGAATTGTTGATTGATGTTACATGGATAAGACAGTGTTGGTGGATTTTAAACATGGAGAAGATAATAGACTTTATGGTCTATTTGACTCTTCTAATGGATTGCTCGTTCCGCTACAACTATGGTAGAAAAGTTTTACCATCTACCATATGTTCTAAATCTCTGATTTATTACTGACGAAGGCTATTGAAAATTTAATTGTCTTTAGTCATGATATTCTTTACTGGGCTAGTTGTGCTCACCCTTTTGCTTCACAATTCCTTTCAGGTAATAAGAGTGTAGCTGAGTCGAGCGGGGGTAACAGGGGAATAGAACGATGGTCCATAGTTGTTGAGGTTTCCCCTAAAACAGTATGGAAATAATTTTATTGAGAATTGTAGCAGCCCCGAATCCAGGTCCTAAATCACCTCGGATCCGGTTCACTATTTCTATAACTGTTTGCGGAAGATATAAACATAAATTGTTTATACATTACACTTTACACACATTATACCAAAATCGAGTAACCTTAACTGATTACACAATTCATAAGTTATCTGACACATAACATTATTATCAACTATTCTATTACAAAATAGCTGCATATATTGCCCCAAGCTGAACTTGGCATTATCATTTTCCTGTATCCGAACGAATTCGCTTTATCTGCAATGTTTTATCATGATATAGCAAGGGTGAGCATGAAAGTTGCCCAGCAAGTTTATATACAACAATATAACGATATATCATGATTGAAGAGTATGAATAATGAGCTTGCTATAATTCATCAATATAATTGAGAACTAGCACGAACAAACTTTTGACTGAACAAGTTTTAAACATGAACAAACATTTCTGAACCAACTGGTAATGAAGGTGATCAGCCTTTCATACCTGACTTATACATGCAAGATGTACAGAATACAAATTTCATGGCAATCAACAATGATTAACCATAAGCTTGAAGAAACTACTCTTATTAGAGTTAAGTAAAAGAAACTTGCCTGAACCGTTGATTACCGCAACGCAATTTTTAACGCTTTACCCGAAGACCTAATATTAATAATATAGATCTCTAATAATTAGAATAATATCATCACAATATAATACTGTTATATTTATATCCACAGAATAATCTAAACACATTACAACATAACCATATCAGTCTATAGTTCACATAAGACATAGTATCAGTTAGACTATTAAGTTTGAGTTGAAACTGACACAAATTTAAAATCCCGACGGTCTAGTCGGACAATACTCGAGTTTAAGTTCAGTTAAACTCTGCTTAAGCACTTAACCATGCCATATAATCACATTTATATGATTTAACATTCGCTTTTTCATTTCATAAGTTATTCGCTAACACTTAGTAAGTTAAATACTCGTTCATCAACCTGGATTCTAAATCTAGCAACTAAATTGCCAACTCAGCAACCTGGATTCCAAATCCAACAATCTAAACTACAATCCAACAAACTGGATTTAACATATTTTCAATTCGTCAAACTGTATTTCACTCCAGCAAACTGGAATCATAATTTACCTAATCCAGCAAGCTGTATTCTATATTCGTAACACGAAAATACCAAATCAGTGTATTATTCTCCTATCCTTTGGTCAAACACATATACATGTATTTCATGCACAAAAATTATTTTTCCATAATTTTCCAACTTCCTTTGGTATTTTTCAAAAATTAATTTCTAGTGCGTAGCTTAAGAAATTAGCTACCTCGTTCTTAACTCCAGTAATGCCCATCTTTTGACACGATCTTATACGTGTTAACATGATACTCCATTTTAAATTTCGTGGCAATCGGAGTTGTAGAACTCCGTTTATAACGATTTCTGTCAAAAAATCACAAAAATTGTAATGGTCATAACTTGGTCGTTTTAACTCGAAATTAGCTCATTTTTGGACACGAGCTACATAATATCATATATTTTCATTTTCCAAAATCCTGGAATTTTTCTCACAAGAAAAGTTGACAAAACAGCCCTCACAAAATTCTTGGCAGCAACTTTTTGACGTTTTGCAGTTTCGGAGTCCTTCACCAAAACTTAAATAAAATGAAATCTATAACTCCGATTAATGATCCGTCAATTTTATTGGGTTATTATATTTCCGAACTACAGTTTTCATCTATAACAATCCATATTTGGACATGTTAAGCTCCCAGAAATTAGCCCGGAAGTGGCTGTTACAAAACTGTCCTTTTAACAGTTTTCTTATCTTTGTGTAATTTGGGGGAAATCCCATAACTTGGTCATTTTTCAACCTATTTGAGTAATTCCAAAGGGATTTTACCCTTAACACATATATATAGTATCCCAAGAACATAAATCATAAATATCCATCATAAATTTCAAGAAAAATCAAAACCTAGATCTCACTTTAAAAGTTCAAACTTTTCAGGAAAAATTCCATTTTTCTATTCCTTTGATTCCAACCAAAATCAACACCCATTATGGGTATATCCAAACAATAAACAATTATTAACATGTATATACATGGTTTTTGAGTTTAGAAACAAAGTTTCTTATTTCATCAAACAAGCTTCAAACACAATCAAAGCTAAGAAAATTTTAGGTTTTCTATCTTTTGAAAAACCTAGCTTCCATTCCACACTTTAGATCTAACTTTTGATCTTCAAAAATGTTGTATCTAAACATGAAACACTTATATACACATAGATCTAAGGTTTTAAGCCTCAAGATCACAACTTCAAGTTGTCAAAAATTAAATCAAAACACAAAGAAAATTAGCCAACACAAGTAGAAATTTTTGTTATACTTTAGCTTGATTTCCTTTCTCCCTTCAAAGATGTAGATGGATCTTGATTATATGAATATCAAAATCTCCCTCTCTTCTCACCCTAGGGCTGCCGAAATATGGCTCATCTATCCACTCTCTCTAGTTGATTCACTTTGAGTTAGCTAACTAGGAAGTAATAAGATGGGAGAGAAACAAGATAACTTGTTATTGGAGTATGATTAATATCTACACTCACTCTCTCTTTTTCTCCCATGCATGATCCGGCCATATGCCTTAATTTTCCCACTCATTCTCTTTTTCTTTCCTTAGCAATCCTTACCTAAGCATTGCTTGCAAGAATAAACAAACATGTTGGACAAACTACAAAATGACACATGGAAGGAATTGGTAGGAGTGGTTCAACAACTAAAGTGAACCATCCACATTCATCTCCCCTCATTTCCTTGCTCTCTATAACCGGCCAAGTGGCCTTCTAATCCATAAAAATTGATCTCTTATCTAGCATACTTAAAGTCCAATAATTCCCTCTCTCAATTGGCTAAAAGTTGAGCCATTCCTTAATGTTTTGCTTGAGCCTCTAACCAATTTCATTGGCCAACATTTGGGCTATACATATACATAGTCCAATTCCTTTAATTCTTATCCAACCCAAATCATTTACTTAGGGTTTTCACTTCATCAATTATAACACCAATCCTTGCTCATGCACTCTTATTTTCTTAACCCAATTAGACTTGCTATAATTAGGTTATAAAATTAATCATTTGAGATATATATAAAATAAATCTCCTAGAATTAGCAAGTATTTTAAATACCACAATTTTCTTTTTCCATAACCCTTAAGTTATTAAATCCTTCATTTCTAATATATAATTAGGGTTACACTAGTTTCTTTTGTTTTTTTATATAATAAAAAAATATAAACCATCACCTAATGTTCATATTCCTTACACAATTTTTTAACCCTTAGGGTTTAATACTTTGCATTTAGGATTCCCAATTTAGGGTATAAATTCTCGAAACTGAAATTAGAGTTTCTGAGCGTATCGTTAGGGTTTCTAACAGTTCGTTAGATTTTTCTAACTTAATAAACATATGATTAACATAACTTTAGGGTTTGCTAAAATTATAACTTATCTGATCAATCCTTGATCTTAAATCATTATGGTTCACATATGTAACCAAATATACCGACTAGTATTCACTTCGATACTTATCCCTGATAATTCTTCAAAAGAATTTTAAATCTACCATAATCTTATACTTCATTACTAGACTATCACTTACAGTCTATCGCATAATTCTAGTCTTGTCCAAAACTTTTGAAATTCATGGAATTTCATTACATAACTGTCAATTCCATACACTTATTTCCTGTCTAGGTCCTAATATTGAACCTTAAATCAATCAATTATGATTTTCATAAATTGTCTAATTTCTCGGGTTGTCACAAGAATTATAGATAAGTGTGTCGTATTTTATACGTCATTTTAACAGTTGATTTTGGTGAACCAAATAGGGTGAGGTGAACCAAACTTTGGAAGGGTGTTTTGCCATTATCATACAAGATGTCTAATGACAGACGACTTCGTGTTATCATAAAATAGGGTTGTGCACATACACTTGCTGAGTATATCTATGAGCACTACCTATATAATATTGGAGTTTGGTTGAAATATAATTCTTAATTGGAGACAATGGAGATAATTATATGTCAAGAGAAGATTCACCATTGGAAAGAACATGATAGCAATCTTCTCATTTTTCTTTGGGGACTATTGGGTCAACCAAGGATAATTCTGTGGAGATATGATATTTATTATAACTTAGACGTATGGTCTCCCATATACGAAGGTTTCCTTCAGCATTTTCCAAATATTTTAATTTCTAAAATAGTTATTGATTGTACTTTTATGTAAGGTGCCATTATAAGATGTTGTGGTCGAGGCACCATGAGAGTTACATATATTTGTATTAAAACTCACAGTTTAACTGTGGTCATATTCTGCAAGACAGATGTATAAATGGAGTTGTCAGTAGTGTAATTTTTGGCGATCCAAGATGGGTGATATATACCTATTTTGGGGACGCCACAAAATGACTGTGGTTTCTGCTTCTGGAACCTCTCCAACCATACATACGTCGGAACCACCTGCGGATCAATACCATCTGCATTCTCTTCCTTAACATTTGCATGCTGACCATTATTTCTCGAATTCCGTTATTTAAGAATTTCTGGTGGCGGCTGCTGCATTGCATGTACTACCTGTGCCACCAACTGAGGTAAAGCCTGATTCACCGCCTGATTCACCAAGGTAGCCAATTGAGCATTTATCTGATCATTAGGTTGCTCATTGGACTGACCCTCGCCTCTTCGCCTATTATTACCTCGCCTCCCAACAATTCTAGCGGATCTACGAGCCATACATCTAAGAAAGAGATCACGAACATAAACAAAGCAGATTAGAGACAAATTTGAATATAGATGATATGATAACTGAACAGAAAATCAAACCGAACAAAAACCTAACCCAAAAGTCTACCCATAACTCATAGGTCAAACCTAAATAGGTTTTCTATAAGAAAGAACCTAAGCTTTGATACCAACTCTGTAACAACCCCTTTTCAAAATAGAAAAAGAGGTTACTAAAAACATAACAAAACTAATGAATTTAATAGCAAGGCTCAAAGCCACAAAAGGATAGTCTTAATATCTGATAAATACCACAAGTCAACCATAATAAATATCAAACTGTCTCAAACCATAATCTAAAATAATTATTACAATTTCGAACAAACAAATGTATCACAACCTAAACATAATATATCTATATCATTTGGATAAAAGGGAGGTCTCGTCACACTTGCCCTTAATCCCCTAATTATCTGCCGGAAGAAAAACACAGCATGAGCCAAATGCCCAGTACGGATATAGAATACAAATAATGAACCAAAATAACTAACTCAATTAAATAAAATGAAACGAAACGAACAAAACTAACACAATAAAATAATATGCTAAATCAAATAGATGGGTGGTATTTCATACCGAGCTCAGAACAAACTAGAAATATACCTTGCCACATAGGCAAGTCAAATAATGCCACACATACAAATCAAATAATGCCACACAGGCAAGTCATACACATTGGACCGTGAATCCAAATGTATGTAAAATTAGAAGGTGTGTTTGGCACAAACATCACCAATTCCCAAAACAGAACAGAAAACTTGGGTTGACCCATACACGTCCCACAACAAAACACCAAGTGGCCAACCCCCATTGGAGCACAAAACGGAGACGTCGTGGACTCATCACACCGCCACGGAAGGTGTCATGCCTCGGTGCCAATAGGACATGCCTGTGGTACCCCCACATGTGGTTATAGCTTAGGTATACCCTTCGGTATTCTAACAAAAATACAATGTCACAACACATGTGATAAAATATCAACACAAAGGGGTTCTAAAGTGTAGATGTTAAATTGAATGAATCATCAACACAAGTCTCCAAAAATATACTAACATGTACATCACTATAAATATCAAAATAAAATTTAGACATGATACACTAGTCTAAAGAATACAAACATGAGTTCTAATATAACGCCAAAACAAAACTATAACAATAAATTGACAAAGAATAATTATGTGAAGCAATACTAAATTTTGAAACGAATAACGAAACGAACAAATTAAAAACAAAAGAGTCTCGCTGAAAGAGTACGAAATTCGTACCTGGATTAAGTAATGTAATACCCGAAATTATATTCCAAATATAACTCTTTAAATTCTCTCCGTTCGAACTAATTACACAAATTAACAAAATAAATTAATAACCATGCGTTAAATTACTAATTATAAATTTACTTTTCCTAAAGCTATTATTATTATTATTATTATTATTATTATTATTATTATTATTATTATTATTATTATTATTATTGTGACGCCCCCAAAATTAGGTATACATCTCCAATCTTGAGTCGCTAGATGCATGGTACAGAATTCAAATACAACTTAATTATATAATAGTCGTGTAAAATACGACAAAACATAGGCTGTGAGTTTTAATAAAAATATTGTCCTCTAGAGAGTATAAAAACTCAATGGAGTCCTCATTACATTTATTATCACACTATTTCACAGAATAGTGAGGACTACTAATGCACCAGCTAGGACCATCACTCTGTTCCCCGACTAGTCCCCGCTACGTTCTCATTTTCTGAAGAGAACAGTGAAAGAAAGGGTGAGCTCAACTAGCCCAGTAAGAAATATTGTCGACGTCGGGATTTTTGGGTGTCTCTTTCCGTTACTCGTTCTTTGGTGTTCTCATTTTAGGTGAGATTTGTTTGAAAAAACAAGTGAAAAAGGTCCGACATGTATAATGTCTACGATGGACTGTTAAGAGTCACCAGTTGGTTTTTTAAATGGTTGTACCAACACAACCGAGAAAAGGTTTGTACATTGACCCAGTGATGTGACATGATTATACGGGTCGGTAAAACCGAGATTCGTTTAGGGTCCGGGGACTTGGTTATGCGGGGGAAAAGTGTTAGGCACCCCCCGACATCCGTGTTACCACGGTGACCGCCTCTTTTTAAGAAACTATTATCTGAGTGTGTGTGTGTGTGTGTGTGTGTGTGGGTCAACGTGCTGTTATATGGAAGTTGTGCGAGGCCTCGTTCGAACCTATATACACAGGGTTTGAATATATGTAAAAATTCAATTTTTAGCAAGATATGGCAGTGATGTTTTATAAAAGAGGTTTTTCAAACCATGATGCTCAATAGGAATTGAGACTTTTTACACTCCCACTTTATTAAGTGATCGGCTTGATTGATTTTATTTGACGGATGCGAGGCATCCATACGAAAATAATATACAAAAATAATGTCGACTTCCTCCTGGGTATGGAAACCATCTGAGGAAATTCAGACACCGCAGAATAATTTACAAGCTGCTTATAGCTGAAAATATCTATCACGGGAACCGAATCTAGATCCAATGGGATGAATCTGTGATCACATGATTCCTAGGTGCACAGAATGCTATAATATGTATGAAAGCAGCAAACAGGTATATATATATATAAAAGATATAAATATATATATATATATACAGACACGATCACTAACCACGAAGCACCTCTATGGGGGATCAGAAATGTAAATAAAGCCGTAAGAGTGATCAACTGCCACGAAGGAAACTCCAGGCAGGACGAGAATAAATATATATATATATATATACTTATATATATATGAACTGTGGTTGAAGTCTGTTCAACCGAAGTCTAGGCTCATCGAACAAAGTTTGACACACAGCTCATATATATATAAGCAAATAAACGCTCCAGACCGAAGTCTAGGCTCAATCGAGGCATAACTCAATAATGTTAGTCAATATATATATAAATATATATAATATATATATATATATATACAGACTGGAATTAAACCACGGACTGAAGTCCGGGGAAAAGCAAGCAACACGACTCTCAACGTGTAGAAAGGTGTGTGCAAAGATGAAGAGAAAAACACTAAAGTGTGTGAGAAGGCTTATAGCTGACTACTAAAAAAGGCTTATATATCTTTAGAGTGGGTAGACACTGGCTTTTATGGGTACAAAAGAGGCTATATATGAGCTCACAGGTGTTTAAAAGAGGGAAAATACACTGTATAGGCGATTGCGGAGTGAATTGTGCAGGGTTTCCCCGTCTTTTTCTCCTCCAAAATCAGCACCTCAAGCCCTCTATTTATAGGCATATTAGCCGCAGGTGTACCTGTAGCTGAGCCGCAGGTGTACCAGAGGCAACCCGGGTTGGCCCGGGTTTTTCGGGTCGAGTCGTCTCGAAGTACGTGCACTCGGGCATTGTAATGTCCACTCGAACTTTCAGAAGTACAATCCGGGCATCCGTTTGAGGTATACATGACCTATTTCGGACCGCCGTTGTTGAGAGTTGTACGATGGCATGGGATTAGAGTTTGTGCGAAGTCATTGAAGATGGGACGATGCCCTCCGGTCTTCAAGCTTCAACTTTCATCCGTTACCCCGCACAATAGTCACTCGGGATTAGTTAGCCTTGTGGGACATCGTTGCGTAGAGACGTGATGTGGCATCGTGTTGATGAGATGACGATGTTGCCCCTCACCGGTGTTATCGCCGGATTGGGCTGATAAAGCAGACGTTGCCCAGACTTCGCTGAGATTGGACTGCTGCAATTGTTGAAGGTCCTCATTGTCACCTTTGAGGTATGCATGTCTCCCCAATGTTGTCGCTGGGTTGGTACAGTGGATCTCATTGTGAGCGCCGAGATTGAAGCTGGTCGCATTTGAAACAAGCATTTTCAGGGTTATTTCCTAAATTGCATTCCTCGGGGTCATCTCCAAGGTTGGTGGCTATTTCAATGGTTGGGACTGAGACTGGATACCTCGGGGTTATCTCTGAGATTAATCGGTCTTCTCTGGTGTGTTCCGGTATTGTATCTGCAGGTCTCGGTGTTACATCCGAGGTTGGATTTGGTTACTCCTAGACTGCGATCCAGGGTTTGATGCTGAACTTTCGGTAGTATCCGGTACAGATTTGGATTGTCTTTCAAGGTTCCCTATTAAAAGACGAATATGTCCTCCTGTAATGTTAGTAACAGTAGTACAGAAAATTTTGAGTGTCTACAGATGCCCCTCTTTATTATACTCATGCATAGCGATGAATGGGTAGGATAAAGAATCCTAGACACTTGAAACGTAACAAGACGAACATGGCACTATGGATAACAACATGATTCCAATGCATGATGCATGTGTATGGGGTTGTAGCCTAACACGCTGGAGATGATTGTTGATTCCCTGTTGCTTCAACTGGGGATTAGAAATGCTGACCAAATTCGATGTGTAAGCCAAATTTTTTAGGATGTTGATGTTGGAGTTATCACCAAATCCATGTGTTTTTTATTATGACTTGATTCTGAAGATGTACCTCTTATGTGTAAGAGTTCTGTGGGGATAAAGCTTGACCTGTTTGAGGATGTGTATAACATATTCCATCATCTATCCTCTTTGATGACATTGACCTTTCCTGGTTAGTATCGCCAGAACATGTCAAGATCCTGCTGGATTTATTGCCAACAGCAAATGTTGTCAGGGGTGCCTGACCTTCGTTGACGTGTACTTCACCCACATGTGAATCAACGATTGAAAAATCTTGTGGGATATACTGTCAAGGCTGCTTGACCTTCGTTGATGTGTGAATCAACGGCTGAAACTTCATGGATAGATTGTCAAGGTTGCTCGACTTTCGCTGTCGTGTAGATCAACGGAGCTTTGCGTTGTGACACCCGCTGGGGATATGTTGGTTACGAGAAGTCGGGTGTGAAAACCTCGGATAGCTCTAGAGTTCTGATAGGTTTAATCGCTATCAACTAAAATAACGTCAAGGCTGCTTGACCTCAATTGACATGTGTGTCAATGGCTTGAATGTACGTTGTAGTCCCATGTCGTGATTTCATGTTGTAACCCCCGTCGGGGATCTCTTAGAGACTTATGAGCGAGTACGCAATAATCGCATAGCCCTCAATGCTTTGATGGGTTTACTTGCCATCGGCTGAGATAACGTCAAGGCTGTTTGACCTTCATTGATAGGTATGTCAACGGCTGAGCACGCGTTATTAATCTCGCCAGAGATATACGTTGTAACCCCCGTCGGGAATATTCGTTGTAACCCCCGTTGGGGATATACGTTGTAACCCCCGTCGGGGATCTACGTAGGGTAACGACTCAGAGTCAGCGGCATCGGACCTGTATAAGGTATTGCTGTATGTGACTTGTGACAACAGGGATCTTTAGTAGGGTATACCTTGTATTTATGTGACTACCAATGAGTGCTCTACAAATTCAAAGTCTCATCTGAGAAGACCAGGATTGTATGCAGTTTTGCTCAATCGTATGGCGTTTTGATTATCGATTTGACCTTTCTAGTCCATAAGAACTCCTTTTCAACTCGAACTGGACCGAGACGGAGGGGTGGGACCCCCATAGGGGAGCGGCAGGTGCACCTGCTACAACCGCAGGTGGGCCTGCGGCCAGGCGCGGATCATAAATCTTGCAGGCTGGTCTTCACAAGTCATTTTCAACTCGCTTCGTATAGAGAAAACCGCGAGCCATCTTTAGATCTGCTGAGTTCTGCAGATTCTGTCACCGTACAAGTGTTCTACACTATCCTGGTAATGTATGCATGTATCATTGTATAAGTGTTCGCACGAAATGCATCTAAATACATAGTAGTGATTATGTATGCACAAATGACTTGATAAAAAATATTCAACATAGTAAATGTTAGTATTAAACGATGATGAACATAATGATATGAAAAAATTTGACTTCTGAGACATTCAAATTGGCACCTTTTTCTGCTATTTTTTGTCGTATTTGAGGTCCAATGAGTAAAAGGTAGAAAGGCAAAGTACTCCTAGCATTGAGGTTGGCCTTGTGTATGATGATTTTAATTTTTAATGCATATATTATGTATATGACTTTAGGGCAGGTGTGCTGCTGAATGGCCACCTAGACATGCCTATGTGCATGTGGATAGTCCTATTTTAAAAGGGGACTATGGCAAAAATTTTACAAATGTAGGCATTGAGTAGTCATACACTTTAACTCTATTATATGCTAAAGTAAATGCATGCATGCATATAGTCATAAATGATTTAAAAAGCTCCAGGTAAGGAAATACCACACCCTTTCTGAGGTGATTTGGAGACTTTTTGTCCAGATATTATGGATCCAGATCAGCCGAGCAGTTCTTACAGGACCACTTCTGGCATACGACGGAGGGCTTCTGAAGTGTCTAGTCCTCGTTCTGTTAGACAGCCTCGCCGGTTGGTGGAGGTCGTGATATGTCCTGTCCAGGTAGATTTTCCAGACATTGAGGACAAAGAGGCGGATATTCCAATTGATGATCCCGCCACTGCTGCACATGTCCCTCGCAGGGAGCTTCCGAGCATTCAGGTGGTGAACCCAGAGTTGCTGGGTGATTTGGGCAGACATCCATCAATGTATTTGCATGCTAACGAGGTATGGCATTAGAATTTGATCTTCATTCTTTCCTATTGATGAGGATTAAAGGGTTCTGATGTTGATCTGCATTTCATGCAAGTTCTAGGTTTTATACAGCCTCGAGGGAACTGGTTTAGCATTCATTCCATGTACCAGGCGCTTCATCCTAACTATAGAGCGGTAGTTCATGAGTGGGGATTTGGAGTATTTTTCTCCATCCTTCCCCATCGTTGTCCCTGGGGTTACCTCAGGGCTTTTTCTAAGCGATGGTTTCATCAGACTCAGTTACTCCATCTGCTGGATTGCGAGGTGATGATGACGCCTATGGATTGGAGATTTATCACAGGTATGGAGTTTAGAGTGGAGCCAGTGCCTTACATGACGAATATTACCCCTACTGCCATCAAATCCTTATTAGAAGTTCCGGCGGAGGCGCTCAAAGGCAGGACTGTCCGTTCAGGTCCTTTGAACGTAGATGCTATGAGTGGGCTATTGAGTGAGCCCATGCCTGATGATGTCAAGATCAGGGATCGCGTTCTGCTACTATTGTTCCTGATGATCATTCGAGGCTGATTCATAGCAGATAACTCTTCCACGGTCTCTTTCGCTTTGGTCAGTGCCACACGCGATGTGGACCATATAGGAGAGTATGACTGGGGATCTTACACCTTTGCCTATTTCCTCAGGGGCATGCGCATGCGCTCACAGGGTTTGACCGAGGCTTGGCTAGGATTTTATCCATTTCTGCTGGTGAGTACTTCTCTTGTCTTTTACCATTCATAGGTTAAGAGTGTTTACTAATAGCAGATGTTTTGCCATTGTGTTGGCAGTTTTGGGCCTATGAGAGGCTCCCATGTTTGCGTCCTGTGAGTTTGTTAGGTTTAGATACATATCCACGAGGACGCCAATGGCACCATTCTATTTTACCGGAGGTCCCAGTAGCTGAAGGATTCACTCACTGCCGCATGCAGCTGGAGTTGCTGACCGCGGGTACCATTACATGGATTCCCTATTCAGGGGAGCATTTGACCATCGTCTTTGAGGATGGTCATCCAACCGGAGTCGAGTATTGGATCTCTACCAGGAGAGTTCCTCTCTTCACTGATGGAGTCTGGGAGCTCTATTTAGTCGAGCATGCTATTAGGAGCACCACATGGGAGATCCGTGTACCGATATTGCCTCCTGTTAGGCGTCATTAGCCCGTATCACAGTCACCCGTCACTGATATCCCATTGTTGGGGGTTGACGGCTTTGCATTATCAGAGGGTCCATGTACTCAGGAGACGTTCCAGCGGTGGTGGTCCCCTCACACTATTAGAGAGAGACGAGGCATTAGATGTCGCTGTTGTGGAGCGGGGTGAGGCTATATCAGCCATAGATGCAGTGATAGTTGAGCTGGATAGTGCTATATCTGCCCGGGATGTAGCCGTCACAGATAGTACTGCAGTGAGGTCCCTTACCACTGGCCTGATTGTAGAGATGAGTGCATATATTGATGATCATATGGTCACAATACAGATGGCTACAGATCTTTTGGGTCGTGTGGATATTCTCATACATGAGACCACAGCTTCGCCTCCGTCTTCTGAGAGGGACGCCATGTTGGGCTTGTTAGCTCGCATATATCCTGACTTGTAGATGAGCTTGTATTTACCTGTACTGACTAGCTTAGCCATTTTGTCATGTATAGTTTACATTGTATATATATCAAACAGCATTATATTTGACATGGAAATATATTTTTGGATCACTTACCTTTTAGATATGTCTTGCTATTTGCTTGATATTTTGCCTGCTGCTTCAGGGCTTGTGATCTTGATGTATTCTGAATTCCTCCTGGGTGGATGGACATTGAGTTATCTCTGGATAGTTCAGAATGGATTATTGATCTATGTGTATCCCTACCATCTTTGGTGTCTTGGGACTAGTTTTTGGATGGAAATGTGGAGAGGAGTGTGGCTTTCCTCTCTGAGATTGACCGCACCACAGATGGTCGCCAGTACTTCTATTTAGGAGAAGCCTAGTTAATTCCACTTCTTATGGATTGGTGTTGCTCTTCAAGGTATGACCGCAGCTTAGATGGTCGCCGAATCTCCTATTTGGGAGGAGTTTAGGTAATTCCATCCCTTTGGTCTAAAGTCAAATGAAATGTAGTGGATTGAAGTTTGATCCCAGTACCAACTGACAAGGGTTTGTGTTTTGGTAGGGGGTGAGACCATACTATGAATG
This sequence comes from Panax japonicus, assembly GCA_020205505.1. NCBI lineage: Eukaryota > Viridiplantae > Streptophyta > Magnoliopsida > Apiales > Araliaceae > Panax > Panax japonicus. Next base: position 51,333,992 of record CM035101.1, on the reverse strand, counting down.
GCTGCCTATGTACTCATATTGAAGAGGAGATCAGGTCTGCGTAGTTCGAACTTAGTGTAAGAGGTTCAATGATGTATATGGCAGAAATGGCGTAGGAATGTTTTTGTTGTTTTTGTGAGGAGAAGAGGGTAGAAATGTTTTTGTTGTTTTTGTTTTATTGCGACCGGGCCCTGTGAAATGGTTGCCTACGTACTCCTATTGAAGAGGAGATCAGGTTGACGTACTTCGCCCCTCAGGGCGAGAATAAAAGTGTGATCCCATGTGCAGGTCAGAGTGCGGGGAGGCAAAAGTTTAATCCCTGGTTGAGGATAAACTACAGGTATGAGAAGTTTGATCCCAGGTATGGATAGCCAAACTGGGAACGCAAAAGGTTCAATCCGCGGTGGGATGACCTAAGTTGTATGAGAGGAAATGAGAAAGCCAAGTTGCTGGCTTGAAGAGTACGTTTCCCTGATAGGAAAAGTGTAGAAAAGTTGTATGTGATCAAGGGTTAAAGAACCGGAATGACTAGTGACCTGATGATTATGCACCAGGGTGTTTGCTGGTTACTTCAGACATAATATTGTTTCACAGTGTCTGAGTTGATGAGTTATGGAAATTTATCACCGTCCATTTCTTACACTCTGAGAGCGCCTCCTGTCAATACTTCCTTGACAATAAACGGGCCTTCCCAGTTAGGAGCGAATTTTCCTTTAGCCCGATCTTGGTTGTCAAGAATCTTCTTTAAAACCAAGTCATGTTGTTTAAACTGTCGTAGCCAAACTTTTTTGTTGTAGGATCTGGCAATCCTTTGCTGATATAACTGACCATGGAAGATAGTCGCGGTTCGCCTTTCGTCTATTAGAGATAATTGGTGATACCTGTCTTGTACCCATTGGTCTTCATCCAGCTGAGTGTCGATCAACACTATGAGAGATTCCATCTCAACCTCTATGGGGAGCACTGCTTCCATCCCATAGGTTAAAGCGTAGGGGGTTGCCCTAGTTGAAGTGTGCATTGAGGTTCTGTAGGCTAACAGAATCAGAGGCAATAGGTCAGGCCAATCTTTGTGGTTGGCGGACATCTTTTGCATAATCTTCTTGATGTTTTTGTTACTCGCTTTAACAGCACCGTTCAACTTTGGACGATAGATGACAGAGTTAAGATATTTGATGTGGAATTTACTGCATAATTCCTCCATCATTTTGTTGTTGAGGTTCTTAGCATTGTCTGACACAATCACCTCTGGTTGTCCATATCGACAAACGACATTGTTTCTAATGAAAATAATGATTACTTCTTTAGTAACCCTGGGGAAGGAGGCTGCTTCTACCCACTTGGTAAAGTATTCGATCATGGTAAAGATAAATCGATGACCATTACTGGCTTTAGGCTCAATGTGCCCAATAACGTCCATTCCCCACATTGAGAAAGGCCAAGCCGAACTCATATTGTGGAGTCCCCGTAGAGGGACGTGTATAGCATTCCCATGAATTTGGAACTGATAGCATCTTTTGACATGGTCGTTGCAATCAGCTTTGAGAGATAACCAATAATGTCCCGTCCTGAAGACTTTCTTGACAATGAGGGATCCACTCATGTGGGGGCCATAGACTCTGCCATGGATTTCATCCATAAGCCTTTGGGCTTGAACTTTGTCTAAACATCTGAGGAGACCTAGTCCTGCATCTCTTTTGTAGAGTTCATGTCCACTCAGGTAGAACTTCATAGCAAGTCGATGGATCCGCTTTTTCTCATTCGTGTTCGCCTCAGTGGGTGTAGATCAGTCTCACAGATATTCCTTGATATGTTGATACCAAGGATGTTGGATGGGAGGTAGCTCATCCGATACTTCTCCAACGTAATTCCCATAGGTTGGGGCCTTGTGAAGGGAAATTGTGACGCTCGGCAAATGTTCTTTGTCTGATATGCGAATCAGGGAGGCCAAAGTTGCTAATGCATTCGCAAAGTCATTCCTATTACGAGGAACATGTAGAAAGGAGATTTTTTCAAACTCCAAAGCCATCTTCAAAACCTACTGATGGTAAGGCAGCAAATGTAATTCCTTGGTTTGATAGATTCTGGTGGATTGTCTGATTACCAACTCTGAATCTCCAAAGACATTTAACCGCCTGATGCCCATTGAACGGGCAAGTTTTAGCCCCATGAGACAGCCTTCATACTGAGCCGTATTGTTGGTGCTGACAAACTGTAATTTGATGGTGACGGGATACTGCTCCCCCATATCAGTACTAGAACTGCTCCAGCTCCAGAACCTTCCATATTAACAGCTCCATCAAAATACATCTTTCATGATTGGCGTGTATCGTACTGATGGTGTTGCTGCACTGTCATTACTCTTTCATTAGAGAAATATGTTTCCAAGGGTTTGAAATCCCCTGAAGGTGCGGCGGCCAGTTGATCCGCTATTCCTTGACCTTTGATGGACTTTTGAGTCACATATACGATGTCAAATTGTTGTAGGATCAACTGCCATCTGTACAGCCGGTAATTTAACATGGGTTTGTTGAACACGTACTTGAAAGGATCCACGCGGGATATGAGATGGGTTGTGTGACCATGGAGGTAATGCTGTAACCTCATGGAGGCCCATGCCAAAGCACAACACGTCTTTTTGATCAAAGTGTACTTGTGGTCCCTACTGCTAAACCTTTTGCTGAGGTAATATATAGCTCGTTCCTGGCCTTTATCGTCTTTCTGTCCCAGCATGCAGCCCATGGCATTGTCACTTACGAACAGATACATGAACAGGGGAATATCATCCCTGGGTGGTACCAAGACGGGAGCTTTGACTAGCTGTTTCATGATTGTAAGGAAGGCATTCTGACACTCATTATTCCATTTCATGGAGGACTTCTTCCTTAATAGCTTGAAGATTGTCTCACATGTTGCTGTGAGTTGGGAGATAAACCTGCTGATGAAGTTGATTCTTCCCAAAAATCCCTGTATTTCCATCTTTGTCTGATGAATGGGCATTTCAGTGATGGCTTGGATTTTGGTAGGATCCAGCTCAATCCCTTTGTGGCTGACTAGAAATCCTAGCAACTTGCCTGATTTAACGCCAAAAGCGCATTTAGCTAGATTCAACTTTAAGTTGTACTTATGCAACCTGTTGAATAACTTTCTAAGATGGTCTATATGGTCATCATCCTTCCGGGACTTGACAATGATGGCATCCACATAGATCTCAATCTCTTTATGCATTAAGTCGTGGAAAAGAGCCATCATAGCTCGTTGATAGGTAGCTCTGGCATTGATGAGGCCGAATGACAACCGTCTATAGCAAAAGGTTCCCCAAGGAGTGATGAAAGCAATCTTCTCACGATCTTCCTTGGCAACCATGATCTGATGGTACCCCGTAAAGCAATCAGCAAAGGAGTACATGTCGTATTGCGCAGTATTGTCAATGAGAATATGGATAAATGGCACGGGAAAGTTGTCTTTTAAGCAAGCTTTATTCAAGTCCTAGTAATCCACGCAAACACGCACCTTCCCTCCAGGTTTAGGTACGGGCAGGATGTTGGATATCCACTCAGGATATGTAGACACCATGATGATGCCAGCTTGAAATTGTTTCACAATTTCTTCTTTCACCTTTAAACTCCACTCAGGTTTCAATCGCCTGAGTTTCTGCTTAACTGGCTTAAATCCCTCTTTAATGGGAAGGCGATGAAGGATAATGTCAGTGGACAAAGCCACCATGTCTTCATGAGACCATGCAAACACATCCTGGAATTGGGTTAACAGCGTAACCATGTCATTCCGTTGGTTTGGGGTAAGATCTGTACCAATCTGGATTAACTTAGGGCTTTCTAAGGTTCCAAGATTTAAAGAAGTGGTTTAATCAAAGTTGGGTTTGGGTTTGTCTTTTACCCATACTTGAATTTTTGGAGGCACCTCAATGTCATCCTGTATATCCATTAAAGTTGAATTCATCTCTACATCAAAGGTACAATCCTTGTGTAGGAGAGGCATCGTATCCGCAAGTACAAACACATCTAAATTCAGAGTCCTGAAACAAAATATGCTTTCACTTAGCATATACTGGCAAAATAAACTACTAATATTGTATAGAAAAGTAAGCAGTTATTATATCTACAGGGCAGAAAGAGTTTCTGCCCGCTTTACCCTTGACGACCAATGCAAGGAATGTTGTTCCAATTGGAAAGATCAAAGTTTGGGTGGACCGCAGTGATGGAGGGATTGTCATCATTCTCCATGTCCCGAATGATGGCCATTACGTCTGGGTAATCATCGTCTGGGGTGTATCTATTGGTAAGTTCGTTATGAACGATGATACGTATGCCTGACATCATTCGTATGACGTCTTGCTTGATTCTTCGTTCCTCTTCTTCCACTGCGAGAATTGAAACAAAGATTTCTTTCTCCTTCATCGGTACCGGCTTGGGACATAACATAGCCATTACATTGGCTGTCACCTTTACGGGAGGTTGTGCGGACTCAGAGTTTGAAGGCGAAGATAAACGCCACATGGTTGAAGCTAAAGGAATCTGTTGATGTTTATGAGGATTCCTGTGACTAGAACTGGCAGCATAGCCTAGCCCAGCTATTCCAGCTTTCCTGGTTAATCGAATTGGGTACTTGATACCCTGGAAATCTTTACCCAACCCTTGTCCCGGCTTATGACCCAACGACATCATTTCTTGAGTGGTCGACATTACCTCAGCAGAAATCTTGGGTTCGGGCAATGGTGCTCCAATAGCATGGTATTGGGTATTGCTTATTTCTAAAGCATGTAAACTGACTGGTTCAACTTCATCATTGGCATTGATGAATGGCATGTCTCCGTGTTAAGGAATCTCCGGTTCTGCGTTGACCGTGACCAGGCTATTGTTGATGATGTATTTCAACTGTTGATGAAGAGTGGAGGGGACTGCCCCAACCATATGAATCCATGGTCGTCCCAGGAGTAGGTTGTATCCTGAGTCTATCTTGAGTACATGGAAAGACACGCAGAATATGTGTGGACCAATTTCGATTGGCAGTTCAATTTCTCCGACCGAGTTACGGCGGGCTCTATCAAAAGCTTTGATGATAGTATGGCTACTCCGAATTCTATTGAGATTGATATTCATCTTCACCAAGGTAGCGTATGGGCAGATATTCAGAGAGGAACCTCCATCTATTAAGACTCCAGCTACCATATATCCGGAGGACAAGACCGAAATGTGCAGCAGTTTGCAATGATCTGTCCCTTCGGGCGGTATGTCATCATCAGTGAAGGATGTCACATTGTTGTTGAAAATGTGATCAACCATATATTAAAACTTTTCCGTATCCACTGATGTCAGGAAATAGGCCTCATCTAGAACCTTTAACAAGACCTTCCGGTGATTCTCGGAAGTTAGGACCAAGTCCAAAATTGATATTTGTTGTGGAGCTTCTTTCAAGCTTAAAACCACCGTATCTTCATTATGACCCACAGCGCGGAGGAATTTTTCAATCATCTCCATGGGTATTTTCCCCTTTGAATTAGTGGTGGGCTTTATCACCCGATGGGGGAGATACAGTGGACTTTTCTTCGACACTACAGCAGTTGTATGTGAGGTGGATCCCTCACCTTCTCCATAATTCCACGGAACCTTGCGCAAGCTTACAATAGGATATTGTGCTCTGCATGGCAAGTTGATTGGCTCAGGAGCGACCACTTTTAAAGGATTATTTCATCCTTTGAGTTGAATTGTTGGCGTTGTGAGTAAGGTATTAATCCCATCAGTTTCAGTGGATATGACTGCTACCACACCCTTCCACTTGGTAGGACCCGAATCTTCACTTTCCCGCAACACAGTGTCGTTATCTTCCAGGCGCAGTACACCACTGTCGATTAAATTTTGAATAAGATGACGGAGTGCCCAGCATTCTTTTGTGCTGTGACCGCGAGACTAGGAGTGATATTGACATAATCTATCAGAGTTTTATCATCCCGAACGAGGTTTGATTGGAAGTAGAAAGGAACTAATCCTTCCTTCATTGATTAACATATGAAGGATTTCCTCCATAGGTTGGCCTAGATAGTTGAATTCCCTTTCGTTGGCAAAATCCCGACGGGATTTGGCATTTGCTCTCTTCGTCACTTTGTCTTCCAGCATTTCATTTTCAGAAAGTGACGAGGGAATATTCATGACAATAGGTAGGAGACTGGCATGCTCCTGGCTGATTAATTGACGAGTCACTTGATGCTGATAAGTTACTAGTTCCGCCAATTGTTCAATTTGTTTACAGAGAGCTTTCATCTTTTGTTCCATTGTGAACTGGAACTTGGCATAATCCCATTTGTCATCACCGTCTTTGATGGTCTGGGAAGAATCACAGCTGAAATTAGAACTCTGTCCATTGCTCCAATTAATCATGTTGACCTCTTCTTCTTTGTGTTGAGGAAGATGGTTGTCTTGAACATGATGCTGATCGGGTTTGGTGACTATGATCTCCCCATTTTCTATTAGATCCTGGATCTTGTGTTTCAAGGCCCAACAATCCTGAGTATCATGTCCACGTGCCTCGGCATGATAAACACATTCCCTAGCAGCATTGAAACCCCATCCATTAGGGCTGGCTGGTGGAAGAAGATGCATAATTTTCTTATGTTGTTAGAAGATTAAGAATATTCTCGATGGTATCCCCTAAGGGTGTAAACACTTGAGGGCGTTTGACTTCTCCACCTTTTGGTACTGGATGGTTTGCAGATTGTGCTGGAAAGGGAGTGTAGTTTCTCCTTTGAATAGGCATGTTTTGATTGCCTTTTTGGCCCTGTAGTATCAGGAAAACATCTTCCTCTTTCTTTTTAAGGACCCTCCGGGGGTTGTTCCCATAATTTCCAGATTGGATGTGATCCACAACAGCTTTGAGTATAGCTAGGTCTTGAATCTTTCCTGACTTCAATCCCATCCCTGCCATCTCCCCATGCTTAACCATTTCAGAAAATGGTTTGTCGATGCCGGCTAAAACTCTCTCATAGAAGGGAGCTTCTTGTATGTCTATGAAAGTCGTGACCATTTCTGATTCTGTCATGGCAGGACTAACTTGGGCATCCAGGCGTCTCCACCTCTGGGCATACTCTCTGAAAGACTCGTTAGACTGTTTCTTGATCTTGGTAATTTGATACCGATCAGGAGCCATCTGAGTTTGAAAACTTTATTGAGTGAGGAAAGCATGTGCTAGCTCTTCCCAACTATGGATCTTGGAGTTGTCTAATCTTGTGTACCACGAACGGTCTTCTCCAGTTAGACTTTTTTGGAACAATTGCATTCTGAGCTTTTCGTCCTCTGCATAAGATTCAAGTTCTCCGATAAACACTTTTAGATGTGTATAAGGATCTTCTAACACGTCATATTTTTCAAAGTCAAGAGTTTTAAATTTTTCTGGATAATGAACACCAGGGAAAATACACAAATCAGCATATGAAACACTTCCGTGTGTTCCAATTCCTTTGATAATGCGAACGGTCTCTTCCATTTGGAGGACTTTCTTTTTGATGTCACAAGTGTCTGGATCTCTAGTGGGATGGGCAGCATCAAGATTTTTGTTAGTTGTATCCAACTGTGGTTCAGGTATGGTAATGACCGGGATTCCCCCTTGGGTGGAAGATTCAGCATGTACGGGTATTTTCTGACCCTGTGTAGACTGGTGTAATTCTTTGAATAGAATAGCCAAATCTGTAATCTGTTTGCTTAATCCGTCGAATTCTTTGCGAGAAACTAGATTAAGTTCAGTCTGGTCGGATGACGACATGATTGACTGTAGGTCTGTTGCCTTTTTGGACTTTGAACAGGTAGTAGGTCCGATTGATTCCCTGCAAAAGACTTGCATAGTTTAGTATTTAGGGAATGTAAACAATAACATGCTATGTGATGTGTCCATTTTAGGAATGTTTATCCTGCACAACGGGTGTCAGCTGTTTATAGCATGTTAATATGTATGTGTATACATTTCTTCATATTTCTCATTACATGGAGATAGATATAGACTGAAATTACAAGTAATTGTGTTTACAAGTAATTAAAATGAGAGCATGAAGAGACTTTCCTCCACTTTGGGTTTATTAAAGGCTGACCTATCTTAGGTTACTCTTGCGGCTTTTTGGCATGAAGGTTCCCAAATTATCGCAATCTACTTGACGGGAAGTTAATCTGGTCTTTCAACTGGAGCGAATTTGGGTGGTGTCTTTCCTGAGCCTCGAAGAATTAGTCTTCTCACTAGTCCAGTAATCAAACACCGACGGGATAGCCTCCTGGTGGAGGGACCACACAACATACATTCAAATACATCACGTCTCACCGTATGAAAATGATGACATGTGCGGCGCACTAATATCACAAGTTGATATGGTGCAAAGAACTAATATCACAAGTAGTTATTGTGTGAAGCACTAGCGTCACAAGCAGTTATGGTGCAAAGCACTAAATGCAATAAGGAAATGCATTCGTACACATTCATCAAATGTAAATGCAACATCCACACACAAGCAGATAACAGTTTTGAAAAGATTGTAATAGCGAGTTAAGTCCTCTTACTAGCATCCCCAACAGAGTCGCCACCTGTCGACGTCGGGATTTTTGGGTGTCCCTTTCCGTTACTCGTTCTTTGGTGTTCTCATTTTAGGTGAGATTTGTTTGAAAAAACAAATGAAAAAGGTTCGACATGTATAATGTCGACGATGGACTATTAAGAGTCGCCAGTTGGTTTTTTAAATGGTTGTACCAACACAACCCAATAAAAGTTTGCACATTGACCCAGTGATGTGACACTATTATACGGGTCGGCGAAACCGAGATTCGTTTAGGGTACGGGGACTTGGTTATGCGGGGGGAAGGTGTTAGGCACCCCCCGACATCCGTGTTAGCACGGTGACCGCCTCTTTTCAAGAAACTATTATCTGAGTGTGTGTGTGTGTAGTGTGTGTGTGGGTCAATGTGCTGTTATATAGAAGTTGTGCGAGGCCTCGTTCGAACCTATATACACAGGGTTTGAATTTATTTAAAATTTCAATTTTTAGCATGATATGGCAGTGATGTTTTATAAAAGAGGTTTTTCAAACCCTGATGCTCAATAGGATTTGAGACCTTTTACACTCCCACTTTATTAAGTGGTCAACTTGATTGATTTTATTTGATGGATGCGACGCATCCGTACAAAAATAATATACACAAATAATGCCAACTTCCTCGTGGGTATGGAAACCATCTGAGGAAATTCAGACACCACAAAATAATTTACAAGCTGCTTACAGCTGAAAATATCCATCACGGGAACCGAATCTAGATCCAATGGGATGAATCTGTGATCACATGATTCCTAGGCGCACAGAATTCTTCAATTTGTATGAAAGCAGTAAGTAGGTATATATATAAAAGCTGTAAATATGTATATACAGACATGATCACCAACCATGAAGCACCTCCATGGGGGATCAGAAATGTAAATAAAGCCGTAAAAGCGATCAACTGCCACGAAGGAAACTCCAGGAAGGACGAATATATATATATATATATATATATATATATATATATATATATATATATATATATATATATATAAAAGCAATAAACGCACCGGATGTAAAATCCAGTCTCATCGAAACAGAGTTCGACCACAGTTCATATATATATAAGTATAAATATAAATATATAAATATATATATATATATATAATCGAATAAATGCACCGGATATAAAATCCAGGCTCATCAAACAGAGTTCGACACACAGTTAATATATATAATATATATATTAAAGCAGTAAATGCTCCAGAAAGAAGTCTAGGTTCATCGAACAAAGTTCGAAACACAGTTCATATATATATAAGTACATATATATATATATATATATATATATATATATATATATATATATAAGCAAATAAACGCTCCAGACCGAAGTCTAGGCTCAATCGAGGCATAAGTCGATAATGTTAGTCAATATATATATATATATATATATATATATACATATATATATATATATATATATATATAATATACAGACTGGAATGAAACCACAGACCGAAGTCCGGGCAAAAGCAAGCAACGCGACTCTCAACGTGTAGAAGGGTGTGTGCAAAGATGAAGAAAAAAACTCTAAAGTGTGTGAGAAGGCTTACAACTGACTGCTAAAAAAGGCTTCTATATCTTTAGAGTGGGTAAACACTGGCTTTTGTGGGTACAAAAGAGGCTATATATGAGCTCACTGGTGTTTAAAAGAGGGAAAATACACTGTATGCGCGAGTGCGGAGCGAATTGTGCAGGGTTTCCCCGTCTTTTTCTCTTCCAAAATCAGCACCCCAAGCCCTCTATTTATAGGCATATTAGCCGCAGGTGTACCTGCGGCTGAGCCTCAGGTGTACCAGAGGCAACCCGGGTTGGCCCGAGATTTTTGGGTCGGGTCGTTTCGAAGTACGTGCACTCAGGCATTGTAATATTTACTCAAACTTTCAGAAGTGCAATCCAGGCATCCGTTTGAGGTATACAGGACCTATTTCGGACTGCCGTTGTCGAGAGTTATACGATGGCATGGGATTAGAGTTTGTGAGAAGTCATTAAAGATGGTACGATGCCCTCCGGTCTTCAAGCTTCAACTTTCATCCGTTACCCCGCACAATAGTCACTCGGGATTGGTTAGCCTTGTGGGACATCGTTGCGTAGAGACGTGACGTGGCATCGTGTTGACGAGATGACAATGTTGCCCCACACCGGTGTTATCGCCGAATTGGACTGATAAAGCAGACGTTGCCCAGACTTCGCTGAGATTGGACTGCTAAAATTGTTTAAGGTCCTCAATGTCAACTTTGAGGTGTACATGTCTCCCCGATGTTGTCGCCGGGTTGGTACAGTGGATCTCGTTGTGAGCGCCGAGATTGAAGCTGGTCGCATTTGAAACAAGCATTTCCGGGGTTATCTCCGAAATTGAATTCCTCGGGGTCATCACCAAGGTTGATGGCTATTCCCATGGTTGGGAATGAGACTGGATACCTAGGGGTCATCTCCGAGATTAATCGGTCTTCTTCGGTGTGTGTTCCGGTATTGTATCTGCAGGCCTCGGGGTTACATCTGGGGTTTGATGTTGAACTTTCGGTAGTGTCTGGTACGGATTTGAATTGTCTTTTAGGGTTCCCTCTTAAAAGACGAATCTGTCCTCCTGCAATGTTAGTAACAGTAGTACAGAAAATTTTGAGTGTCTACAAATATTATGACTAAGATAATGCAGAATAAATTATCATTAGCCTTAAACAGTGTTAAACTGATACAATATAACAAACATCAAGTTTAATTGTAGTGGAACAAGCAATCCATTAAAAGGGTCAAGTAGAGAATAAAATCTACTATCTTTTATGATTTAAAAGGTTTTACATCACTTTTATCGCTGGGACTCAGTTTAATAAATAATCCACATCATCGAATCACCCCTGCACTACGACCAAGGATATTCTTTAGTATCACGACCACAATTATCCATGGACTACAGGCCAAGAATAATCATGTTTTCATCAACGGTCCTGATCATGCCATAAAACAATTCATCTTTGCACTACGGCCAAAGAGAATCCATACCATAATCATACCAAAAACTGTCCATCAATGCACCACGGGCCAATGAGGACTTTTTCCACATCATTTGTAACATTACGGTCATGATTATACCGAATAATCTCTTGTCATAATCATACCAAGTCCATCTATGCACTACATTCCACAGATGACTTTCAACATAATATAAACATTAGGATGATGACAATGACATAATAATTCAATAAAACAAGTTCAAGAATTAATTTATCCTGGAACTAATAACGTCCAAATTGTCAACATGATACTTCTTTGTAGGTTAAAATTCAAGAATGCTCAGAAGAATATTTCCATGAAAAGATACTGGATGAAGCGCAAATATCAAGGATATTCCACTAATTTCATGGAGTATAGAAGTCAAAACTTTAACCAACTAAGTATAATAAAGAATGGAATAACAAAGGAAATCACCATGTATGCGGTACTTCTCATAGACAGGTTATTCCAACAGAATAATAATTAACTGAACCAGGTCAGGCGAAAATCACACTGACAGGATGTTCAACAGAATAATAAAAAATGGAATAACAACAGAAATCACCATGCATGCGGTACTTCGCATAGACAGGTTATTCCTATAGAATACTAATAAAGACGGAACCAGGTACGGTGTAAAACGCACAGACAGGATATTCCAACCAGGCAGCGTCTGACAAGCTCTTCTAGGACCTCTATCTGTCAGACGTTAGATTATTTAATGTTGTTGTTATATGCATGTTGTAGACTGTAATATGGAGTCTAAGTGTATGCCTTTATATTCCATAACATCAAATATATTGGTTGTAATATATTGGTTGTAATAGACTTCGCTGAGATTGGACTGCTGTAATTGTTGAAGGTCATCATTGTCACCTTTGAGGTGTGCCTGTCTCCCCGATGTTGTCGTTGGGTTGGTACAGTGGATCTCGTTGTGAGCGCCGAGATTGAAGCTGGTCACATTTGAAACAATCATTTTCGGGGTTATCTCCGAAATCGCATTCCTCGGGGTCATCTCCAAGGTTGGTGGCTATTTCAATGGTTGGGACTGAGACTGGATACCTCGGGGTCATCTCTGAGATTAATCGGTCTTCTCTGGTGTGTTCCGGTATTGTATCTGCAGGCCTCGGGGTTACATCCGAGGTTGGATTTGGTTACTCCTAGACTGCGATCCAGGGTTTGATGCTGAACTTTCAGTAGTATCCGGTACGGATTTGGATTGTCTTTCAAGGTTCCCTCTTAAAAGACGAATATGTCCTCCTGTAATGTTAGTAACAGTAGTAGAGAAAATTTTGAGTGTCTACAGATGCCCCTCTTTATCATACCCATGCATAGCGATGCATGGGTAGGATAAAGAATCCTAGACACTTGAAACGTAACAAGACGAACATGGTACTATGGATAGCAACATGACGCCAATGCATGATGCATGTGTATGGGGTTGTAGCCTAACACGCTGGAGATGATTGTTGATTCCCTGTTGCTTTAACTGGGGATTGGAAATGTTGACCAGATTCGATGTGTAAGCCAAATTTGTTAGGATGTTGATGTTGGAGTTATCACAAAATCCATGTGTCTTTGATTATGACTTGATTCTGAAGATGTACCTCTTATGTGTAAGAGTTCTGTGGTAATAAAGCTTGACCTGTTTGAGGATGTGTATAACATATTCCATCATCTATCCTCTTTGATAACATTGACCTTTCCTGGTTAGTATCGCCAGAACATGTCAAGATCCTGCTGGATTTATTGCCAACAGCAAATGTTGTCAGGGGTGCCTGACCTTCGTTGACGTGTACTTCACCCACATGTGAATCAACGATTGAAAAATCTTGTGGGATATACTGTCAAAGCTGCTTGACCTTCATTGACGTGTGAATCAACGGCTGAAACTTTATGGATAGATTGTCAAGGTTTCTCGACTTTCGCTGTCGTGTAGATCAACGGAGCATTACGTTGTGACCCCCGCCGGGGATATGTTGGTTACGAGCAGTCGGGTGTGAAAACCTCGGATAGCTCTAGAGTTCTGATAGGTTTAATTGTTATCGACTAAAATAACGTCAAGGCTGATTGACCTCAATTGACATGTGTGTCAATGGCTTGAATGTACGTTGTAATCCCCTGTCATGATTTCATGTTGTAACCCCCATCGGGGATCTCTTGGAGACTTATGAATGGGTACGTAATAATCGCACAGCCCTCAATGCTTTGATGGGTTTACTTGCCATCGGCTGAGATAAAGTCAAGGCTGTTTGACCTTCATTGATAGGTGTGTCAACGGCTGAGCACGCGTTATTAATCTCTCCAGAGATATACGTTGTAACCCCCGTTGGGGATATTCGTTGTAACCCCCGTTGGGGATATACGTTGTAACCCCAGTCGGGGATCTACGTAGGGTAACGACTCGGAGTCGGCGGCATCGGACCTGTATAAGGTATTGTCGTATGTGACTTGTGACAACTGGGATCTTTGGTAGGGTATACCTTGTATTTAGGTGACTATCAATGAGTGCTCTACAAATTCAAAGTCTCATCTGAGAAGACCAGGATTGTATGCAGTTTTGCTCAATTGCATGACGTTTTTATTATCGATTTGGCCTTTCTAGTCCGTAAAAACTCCATTTCAACTCGAACTGGACCGAGACGGAGGGGTGGGACCCCCATAGGGGAGCGGCAGGTGCACCTGCTACAGCCGCAGGTGCACCTGCTACAACCGCAGGTGGGCCTGCGGCCAGGCGCAGATCATAAATCCTGCAAGCTGGTCTTCACAAGTCATTTTCAACTTGCTTCGTATAGAGAAAACCGCAAGCCATCTTCAGATCTGCTAAATTCAAGCTACTTTCTACAAATTCTGTCACCGTACAAGTGTTCTACACTATCCTGGTAACGTATGCATGTATCATTGTATAAGTGTTCGCACAAAATGCATCTAAACACATAGTAGTGATTATGTATGCACAAATGACTTGATAAAAAATATTCAATATAGTAAATGTTAGTATTAAACGATGATGAACATAATGATATGAAAAAATTTGACTTCTGAGACAGTCAAATTGGCACCTTTTTCTGCTATTTTTTGTCCTATTTGAGGTCCAATGAGCAAAAAGTAAAAAGGCAAAGTACTCCTAGCATTGAGGTTGGCCTTGTGCATGATGATTTTAATTTTTAATGCATATATTATATATATGACTTTAGGGTAGATGTGCTGTTGAATGGCCACCTAGACATGCCTATGTGCATGTGGATAGTCCTATTTTCAAAGGGGACTATGGCAAAATTTTTCCAAATATAGGCATTGGGTAGTCATACACTTTAACTCTATTATATGCTAAAGTAAATGCATGCATGCATATAGTCATAAATGCATTAAAAAGCTCCAGGTAAGGAAATATCATACCCTTTCTGAGGTGATTTGGAGACTTTTTTTCCAGATATTATGGATCCAGATCAGCCGAGCAGTTCTTACAGGACTGCTTCTGGCATACGACGGAGGGCTTCTGAAGTGTCTAGTCCTCGTTCTGTCAGACAGCCTCGCCGGTTGGTTGAGGCCGTGATACGTCTTGTCCAGGTAGATTTTCCAGACATTAAGGACGAAGAGGCGGATATTCCAATTGAGGATCCCGCTCCTACTGCACATGTCCCTCGCAGGGAGCTTCCGAGCATTCAGGTGGGGAACCCAGAGTTGCTGGGTGATTTGGGCAGACATCCATCGATGTATTTCCATGCTAACGAGGTATGGCGTTAGAATTTGATCTTCCTTCTTTCCTATTGATGAGGATTAAAGGGTTCTGATGTTGATCTGCATTTCATTCTGGTTCCAGGTTTTACACAGCCTCGAGGGAACTGGTTTAGCATTCATTCCATGTACCAGGCGCTTCATCCTAACTATAGAGCGGTAGTGCATGAGTGGGGATTTGGGGTATTTTTCTCCATCCTTCCCCGTCGTTGTCCCTGGGGTTATCTCAGGGCTTTGTCTGAGCGATGGTTTTATCAGACTCAGTTACTTCATCTGCTGGATTGCGAGGTGATGATGACGCCTATGGATTGGAGATTTATCACAGGTATGGAGTTTGGAGGGGAGCCAGTGCCTTGTATGACGAATATTACCCCTACTGCCATCAAATCCTTATTAGAAGTTCCGGCAGAGGCGTTCAAAGGAAGGACTGTCCTTTCAGTTCCTTTGAACGTAGATGCTATGATCGGGCTATTGAGTGAGCCCATGCCTGATAATGTCAGGATCAGGGATCGCGTTCTGCTGCGATTGTTCCTGATGATCATTCGAGACTGCTTCATAGCAGATAACTCTTCCACGGTCTCTTTTGCTTTGGTCAGTGCCACACGCGATGTGGACTGTATAGGAGAGTATGACTGGGGATCTTACACCTTTGCCTATTTCCTCAGGGGCATGCGCATGCGCTCACAGGGTTTGACCGAGGCTTGGCTAGGATTTTATCCATTTCTGCTGGTGAGTACTTCTCTTGTCTTTTCCCATTCATAGGTTAAGAGTGTTTACTAATAGCAGATGTTTTACCATTGTGTTGGCAGTTTTGGGCCTATAAGAGGCTCCCATGTTTGCGTCCTGTGAGTGTGTTAGGTTTAGATACATATCCACGAGAACGCCGATGGCACCATTCTATTTTACCGGAGGTCCCTGTAGCTGAGGGATTCACTCACTGCCGCATGCAGCAGGAGTTGCTGACGGCGGGTACCATTGCATGGATTCCCTATTCAGGGGAGCATTTGACCATCTTCTTTGAGGATGGTCATCCAACCGGAGTCGAGTATTTGATCTATACCAGGAGAGTTCTTCTCTTCACTGATGGAGGCTGGGAGCTCTATTTAGGAGAGCGTACTATTAGGAGCACCACAGGGGAGATCCGTGTACCGATCTTGCCTCCTGTTAGGCGTCATTGGCCCGTATCACAGTCACCCGTCACTGATATCCCATTGTTGGGGGTTGACGGCTTTACATTATCAGAGGGTCCATGTACTCAGGAGACGTTCCAGCGGTGGTGGTCCCCTCGCACTATTAGAGAGAGACGAGGCATTAGATGTCGTTGTTGTTGAGCGGGGTGAGGCTATATCAGCCAGAGATGCAGTGATAGTTGAACCGGATAGTGCTATATCTGCCTGGGATGTAGCCATCACAGATAGTACTGCAGTGAGGTCCCTTACCACTGGCATGATTGCAGAGATGAGTGCATATATTGATGATCATATGGTCACCATGCAGATGGCTACCGATCTTTTGGGTCGTGTGGATATTCTCATACATGAGACCACAGCTTCGCCTCCGTCTTCTGAGAGGGACGCCATGTTGGGCTTGTTAGCTCGCATATATCCTGACTTGTAGATGAGCTTGTATTTACCTGCACAGACTAGCTTAACCATTTTGTCATGTACAGTTTACATTGTATTTATATCAAACAACATTATATATGACATGGAAATATATTTTTGGATCACTTCCCTTTTAGATATGCCTTGCTATTTGCTTGATATTTTGCCTGCTGCTTCAGGGCTTGTGATCTTGATGTATTCTGAATTCCTCCTTGGTGGATGGACATTGAGTTATCTCTGGATATTTCAGAATGGGTTATTGATCTATGTGTATCCCTACCATCTTTGGTGTCTTGGGACTAGTTTCTGGATGGAAATGTGGAGAGGAGTGTGGCTTTCCTCTCTGAGATTGACCGCACCACAGATGGTCGCCAGTACTTCTATTTAGGAGAAGCCTAGTTAATTCCACTTCTTATGGATTGGTGTTGCTCTTCAAGGTATGACCGCAGCTTAGATGGTCGCCGAATCTCCTATTTGGGAGGAGTTCAGATAATTCCATCCATTTGGTCTGAAGCCAAATGAAATGTAGTGGATTGAAGTTTGATCCCAGTACCAACTTACAATGGTTTGTGTTTTGGTAGGGGGTGAGACTATACCATGAATGGCTGCCTATGTACTCCTATTGAAGAGGAGATCAGGTCTGCGTAGTCCGAACTTAGTGTAAGAGGCTCAATGTTGTATATGGCAGAAATGGTGTAGGAATGTTTTTGTTGTTTTTGTGAGGAAAAGAGGGTAGAAATGTTTTTGTTATTTTTGTTTTATTGCGACCGGGCCCTGTGAAATGGTTGCCTACGTACTCCTATTGAAGAGGAGATCAGGTTGACGTAGTTCGCCCCTCAGGGCAAGAAGAAAAGCGTGATCCCATGTGCAGGTCAGAGTGCGGGGAGGCGAAAGTTTAATCCCTGGTTGAGGATAAACTACAGGTATGAGAAGTTTGATCCCAAGTATGGGTAGCCAAACTGCGAACGTAAAAGGTTCAATCCGCGGTGGGATGACATAAGTTATATGAGAGCAAATGAGAAAGACAAGTTGCTGGCTTGAAGAGTACGTTTCCCTGATAGGAAAAGTGTAGAAAAGTTGTATGTGGTAAAGGGTTAAAGAACCGGAATGACTGGTGACCTGATGATTATGCACCAGGGTGTTTGCTGGTTACTTCAGACATAATACCATTTCACAGTGTCTGAGTTGATGAGTTATGAAAATTTATCGCCTTCCATTTCTTGCACTCTGAGAGCGCCTCCTGTCAATACTTCCTTGACAATAAACGGGCCTTCCCAGTTAGGAGCGAATTTTCCTTTAGCCCGATCTTGGTTGTCAAGAATCTTCTTTAAAACCAAGTCATGTTGTTTAAACTGTCGTAGCCAAACTTTTTTTTTGTAGGATCTGGCAATCCTTTACTGATATAACTGACCATGGAAGATAGCCGTGGTTTGTCTTTCGTCTATTAGAGACAATTGGTGATACTTGTCTTGTACCCATTTGTCTTCATCCAGCTGAGCGTCGATCAACACTCTGAAAGATTCCATCTCAACTTCTATGGGGAGCACTGCTTCCATCCCATAGGTTAAAGCGTAGTGGGTTGCCCCAGTTGAAGTGCGCATTGAGGTTCTGTAGGCTAACATAATCAGAGGCAATAGGTCAGGCCACTCTTTGTGGTTAGCGGACATCTTTTACATAATCTTCTTGATGTTTTTGTTACTCGCTTCAACAGCACCGTTCAACTTTGGATGATAGATGACAGAGTTAAGATGTTTGATGTGGAATTTACTGCATAATTCCTCCATCATTTTGTTGTTGAGGTTCTTAGCATTGTCTGACACAATCACCTCTGGTTGTCCATATCGACAAACGACATTGTTTCTGATGAAAATAATGATTACTTCTTTAGTAACCCTGGGGAAAGAGGCTGTTTCTACCCACTTGGTAAAGTAGTCGATCATGGTAAAGATAAATCGGTGACCATTACTGGCTTTAGGCTCAATGTGCCCAATAACGTCCATTCCCCACATTGAGAAAGGCCAAGGCGAACTCATATTGTGGAGTCCCCGTAGAGGGACGTGTATAGCATTCCAATGAATCTGGCACTGATAGCATCTTTTGACATGGTCGTTGCAATCAGCTATGAGAGATAACCAATAATGTCCCGTTTTGAGGACTTTCTTGACAAGGAGGGATCCACTCATGTGGGGGCCATAGACTCTGCCATGGATTTCATCCATAAGCCTTTGGGCTTGATCTTTGTCTAAACATCTGAGGAGACCTAGTCTTGCATCTCTTTTGTAGAGTGTATCTCCACTCAGGTAAAACTTCATAGCAAGTCGATGGATCCGCTTTTTCTCATTCGTGCTCACCTCAGTGGGTGTAGATCAATCTCGCAGATATTCATTGATATGTTGATACGAAGGATGTTGGATGGGAGGTAGCTCATCCGATACTTCTCCAACGTAATTCCAATAGGTTGGGGCCTTGTGAAGGGAAATTGTGACGCTCGACAAATGTTCTTTATCTGATATGCGAATCAGGGAGGCTAAAGTTGCTAATGCATTCGCAAAGTCATTCCTATTACGAGGAACATGTAGAAAGGAGATTTTTTCAAACTCCAAAGCCATCTTCAAAACCTGCCGATGGTAAGGCAGCAAATGTAATTCCTTGGTTTGATAGATTCTGGTGGATTGTCTAATTACCAACTCTGAATCTCCAAAGACAATTAACCGCCTGATGCCCATTGAACGGGCAAGTTTTAGCCCCATGAGACAGCCTTCATACTGAGCCGTATTGTTGGTGCTGACAAACTGTAATTTGACGGCGACGGGATACTGCTCCCCCATATCAGTACTAGAACTGCTCCAGCTCCAGAACCTTCCATATTAACAGCTCCATCAAAATACATCTTTCATGATTGGCGTGTATCGTACTGATGGTGTTGCTGCACTGTCATTACTCCTTCATCGGGGAAATATGTTTCCAAGGGTTTGAAATCCCCTGAAGGTGCGGCGGCCAGTTGATCCGCGATTCCTTGACCTTTGATGGACTTTAGAGTCACATATACGATGTCAAATTGTTGTAGGATCAACGGCCATCTGGACAACCGGTAATTTAACATGGGTTAGCTAAACACGTACTTGAAAGGATCCACGCGAGATATGAGATGGGTTGTGTGACCATGGAGGTAATGCTGTAACCTCATGGAGGCCCATGCCAAAGCACAACACATCTTTTTGATCAAAGTGTACTTGTGTTCCCTACTGCTAAACCTTTTGCTGAGGTAATAGATAGCTCGTTCTTGGCCTTTATCATCTTTCTGTCCCAGCATGCAGCCCATGGCATTGTCACTTACGAATAGATACATGAACAGGGGAATATCATCCCTGGGTGGTACCAAGACGGGAGCTTTGACTAGTTGTTTCATGATTGTAAGGAAGGCATTCTGACACTCATCATTCCATTTCATGGAGGAGTTCTTCCTTAATAGCTTGAAGATTGTCTCACATGTTGCTGTGAGTTGGGAGATAAACCTGCTGATGAAGTTGATTCTTCCCAAAAATCCTTGTATTTCCTTCTCTGTCTGATGAATGGGCATTTCAGTGATGGCATGGATTTTGGCAGGATCCAGCTCAATCCCTTTGTGGCTGACTAGAAATCCAAGCAACTTGCCTGATTTAACGCCAAAAGCGCATTTAGCTAGATTCAACTTCAAGTTGTACTTACGCAACCTGTTGAATAACTTTCTAAGATGGTCTATATGGTCATCATCCTTCCGGGACTTGACAATGATGTCATCCACATAGATCTCAATCTCTTTATGCATTAAGTCGTGGAAAAGAGCCATCATAGCTCGTTGATAGGTAGCTCTGGCATTGATGAGGCCGAATGACAACCGTCTATAGCAAAAAGTTCCCCAAGGAGTGATGAAAGCAATCTTCTCACGATCTTCCTCGGCAACCATGATCTGATGGTACCCCGCAAAGCAATCAGCAAAGGAGTACATGTCGTATTGCGCAGTATTGTTAATGAGAATGTGGATAAAAGGCACGGGAAAGCTGTCTTTTAAGCAAGCTTTATCCAATTCCCGGTAATCCACGCAAACATGCACCTTCCCTCCAGGTTTAGGTACGGGCATGATGTTGGATATCCACTCAGGATATGTAGACACCATAATGATGCCAGCTTTAAATTGTTTCATAATTTCTTCTTTCACCTTTAAATTCCACTCAGGTTTCAATCGCCTGAGTTTCTGCTTAACTGGCTTAAATCCCTCTTTAATGGGAAGGCGATGAAGGATAATGTCAGTGGACAAACCCACCATGTCTTCATGAGACCATGCAAACACATCCTAGAATTGGGTTAACAGTGTAAGCATGTCATTCCGTTGGTTTTGGGTAAGGTCTGTACCAATCTGGATTAACTTAGGGCTTTCTAAGGTTCCAAGATTTAAAGAATTGGTTTAATCAAGGTTGGGTTTGGGTTTGTCTTTGACCCATTCTTGAATTTCTGGAGGCACCTCAATGTCATCCTGTATATCCATTAAAGCTGAATTCATCTCTACATCAAAGGTACAATCCTTGTGTAGGAGAGGCATCGTATCCGCAAGTACAGACACATCTAAATTCAGAGTCCTGAAACAAAATATGCTTTCACTTAGCATATACTGACAAAATAAACTGCTAATATTGTATATAAAAGTAAGCAGTTATTATATCTACAGGGCAGAAAGAGTTTCTGCATGCTTTACCCTTGACGACCAATGCAAGGAATGTTGTTCCAATTAGCAAGATCAAAGTTTGGGTGGACCGCAGTGATGGAGGGATTGTCATCATCCTCCATGTCCCGAATGATGGCCATTACGTCTGGGCAATCATCGTCTGGGGTGTATCTATTGGTATGTTCGTTATGAACGATGATGCGTATGTCTGACATCATTCGTATGACGTCTTGCTTGATTCTTCGTTCCACTTCTTCCACTGCGGGAATTGGAACAAAGATTTCTTTCTCCTTCACCGGTACCGGCTTGGGACATAACATAGCCATTACATTGGCTGTCACCTTTACGGGAGGCTGTGCGGACTCAGAGTTTGAAGGTGAAGATAAACGCCACATGGTTGAAACTGAAGGAATCTGCTGATGTTTATGAGGATTCCTGTTACTAGAACTAGCAGCATAGCCTAGACCAGCTGTTCCAGCTTTCCTGGTTAATCGAATTGGGTACTTGATACCCTGGAAATCTTTACCCAACCCTTGTCCCGACTTATGACCCGACGACATCATTTCTTGAGTGGCCGACATTACCTCGGCAGAAATCTTGGGTTCGGGCAATGGTGCTCCAATAGCATGGTACTGGGTATTGCTTATTTCTAAAGCATGAAAACTGACTGGTTCAACTTCATCATTGGCATTGATGAATGGCATGTCTCCGTGTTGAGGAATCTCCGGTTCTGCGTTGACCGTGACCAGGCTATTGTTGATGATGTATTTCAACTGTTGATGAAGAGTGGAGGGGACTGCCCCAGCCATATGAATCCATGGTCGTCCCAGGAGTAGGTTGTATCCTGAGTCTATCTTGAGTACATGGAAAGATACGCAGAATGTGTGTGGACCAATCTTGATTGGCAGTTCAATTTCTTCGACCGAGTTACGGCGGGCTCCATCAAAAGCTTTGATGATAGTATGGCTACTCCGAATTCTGTTGAGATTGATATTCATCTTCACCAAGGTAGCGTATGGGCAGATATTAAGAGAGGAACCTCCATCTATTAAGACTCCAGCTACCATATATCCGAAGGACAAGACCGCAATGTGCAGCAGTTTACAATGAACGGTCCCTTCGGGCAGTATGTCATCATCAATGAAGGATATCACATTGTTGTTGAAAATGTGATCAACCATATGTTGAAACTTTTCCGTATCCACTGATGTCAGGAAATAGGCTTCTTCTAGAACATTTAACAAGACCTTCCGGTGATTCTTGGAAGTTAGGACCAAGTCCAAAATTGATATTTATTGTGGAGCTTCTTTCAAGCTTAAAACCACCGTAGCTTCATTATAACCCACAGCGCGGAGGAATTTTTCAATCTTCTCCATGGGTATTTTTTCCCTTTGAATTGGTGGCGGGGTTTATCACCCGATGGGGGAGATACAGTGGACTTTCCTTCGACACTACAGCAGTTGTATGTGAGGTGGATCCTTCACCTTCTCCATAATTCCACGGAACCTTGTGCAAGCTAACAATAGGATATTGTGATCTGCATGGCAAGTTGATTGGCTCAGGAGCGGCCACTTTCAAAGGATTGTTTCCTCCTTTGAGTTGAATTGTTGGCGTTGTGAGTAAGGTATTAATCCCATCAGTTTCAGTGGATATGACTGCTACCACACCCTTCCACTTGGTAGGACCTGAATCTTCACTTGCCCGCAACACAGTGTCGTTATCTTCCAGGCGCAGTACACCACTGTCGATTAAATTTTGAATAAGATGACGGAGTGCCCAGCATTCTTCTGTGCTGTGACCGCGAGACTAGGAGTGATATAGACATACTCTATCAGAGTTGTACCGTCCCGAACGGGGGTTGATTGGAGGTAGAAAGGAACTAATTCTTCCTTCATTGATTAACATATGAAGGATTTCCTCCATAGGTTGGCTAGATAGGTGAATTCCCTTTTGTTGGCAAAATCCCGACGGGCTTTGGCATTTGCTCTCTTCGTCACTTTGTCTTCCAGTATTTCATTTTCTGAAAGTGACGAGGGAATATTCATGACAATAGGTAGGAGACTGGCATGCTCGTGACTAATTAATTGACGAGTCACTTGATGCTGATAAGTTACTAGTTCTGCCAATTGTTCAATTTGTTTACAGAGAGCTTTCATCCTTTGTTCCATTGTGAACTGGAACTTGGTATAATCCCATTTGTCATCACCGTCTTTGATGGTCGGGGAAGAATCACAGCTAAAATTGGAACTCTGTCCATTGCTCCAATTAATCATGTTGACCTCTTCTTCTTTGTGTTGAGGAAGAGGGTTGTCTTGAACATGAGGCTGATCGGTTTTGGTGACTACGATCTCCCCATTTTCTATTAGGTCCTAGATCTTGTGGTTCAAGGCCCAACAATCCTGAGTATCATGTCCAGGTGCCTCGGCATGATAAGCACATTCCCTAGCACCATTGAAACCCCATCCATTAGGGATGGCTGGTAGAAGAAGATGCGTAATTTTCTTGTGTTGTTAGAAGATTAAGAATGTTCTCGAGGGTATCCCCTAAGGGTGTAAACACTTGAGGGCGTTTGACTTCTCCACCTTTTGGTACTAGAGGGTTTGCAGATTGTGCTGGAAAGGGAGTGTAGTTTTTCCTTTGAATAGGCATGTTTTGATTGCCTTTTTGCCCCTGTAGTATCAGGGAAACATCTTTCTCTTTCTTTTTAAGGACCCTCTGGGGGTTGTTCCCATAATTTCCAGATTGGATGTGATACACAACAGCTTTGAGTGCAGCTAGGTCTTGAATCTTTCCTGACTTCAATCCCATCTCAGCCATCTCCCCATGCTTAACCATTTCAGAAAATGGTTTGCCGATGCCGGCTAAAACTTTCTCATAGAAAGGAGCTTCTTGTATGTCTATGAAAGTCCTGACCATTTCTGATTCTGTCATGGCAGGAATAACTTGGGCAGCCAGGCATCTCCACCTCTGGGCATACTCTCTGAAAGACTCGTTAGACTGTTTCTTGATCTTGGTAATTTGATACCGATCATGAGCCATCTGAGTTTGAAAACTTTATGGAGTGAGGAAAGCATGTGCTAGCTCTTCCCAACTATGGATCTTGGAGTTGTCTAATCTTGTGTACCACGAATGGGCTTCTCCAGTTAGACTTTTTTGGAATAATTGCATTCTGAGCTTTTCGTCCTCTGCATAAGATTCAAGTTCTCCAATAAACACTATTAGATGTGTATAAGGATCTCCTAACCCGTCATATTTTTTAAAGTCAGGAGTTTTAAATTTTTTTGGATAATGAACACCTGGGAAAATACACAAATCAGCATATGAAACACTTCCGTGTGTTCCAATTCCTTTGATAGCGCGAACGGTCTCTTCCATTTGGAGGACTTTCTTTTTGATGTCACAAGTGTCTGGATCTCCAGTGGGATGGGCAGCATCAAGAATTTTGTTAGTTGTATCCAACTGTGGTTCAGGTATGTTAATGACCGGGATTCCCCCTTGGGTGGAGGATTTAGCATGTACGGGTATTTTCTGACCCTGTGTAGACTGGTGTAATTCTTTGAGTAGAATAGCCAAATCTGTAATCTGTTTGCTTAATCCGTCGAATTCTTTGCGAGAAACTAGATTAAGTTCAGTCTGGTCGGATGACGACATGATTGACTATAGGTCTGTTGCCTTTTTGGACTTTGAACATGTAGTAGGTCCGATTGATTCCCTGCAAAAGACTTGCATAGTTTAGTATTTAGGGAATGTAAACAATAACATGTTATGTGATGTGTCCATTTTAGGAATTTTTATCCTGCACAACGGGTGTCAGCTGTTTATAGCATGTTAATATGTATGTGTATACATTTCTTCATATTTCTCATTACATGGAGATAGATATAGACTGAAATTACAAGTAATTATGTTTACAAGTAATTGAAATGAGAGGATGAAGAGACTTTCCTCCACTTTGGGTTTATCAGAGGCTGACCTATCTTAGGTTACTCTCGCGGCTTTTTGGCATGAAGGTTCCCAAATCATCGCAATCTACTTGACGGGAAGTTAATCTGATCTTTCAACTGGAGTGAATTTGGGTGGTGCCTTTCCTGAGCCTCGAAGAATTAGTCTTCTCACGAGTCCAGTAATCAAACACCGACGGGATAGCCTCCTGGTGGAGGGACCACACAACATACATTCAAATACATCACGTCTCACCGTATGAAAATGATGACATGTGCGAAGCACTAATATCACAAGCTGATATGGTGTGAAGCACTAATATCACAAGCAGATATAGTGTGAAGCACTAGCATCACAAGCAATTATGGTGCAAAGCACTAAGTGCAATAAGGAAATGCATTCGTACACATTCATCAAATGTAAATGCAACATCCACACACAAGCAGATAACAGTTTTGAAAAGATTGTAATAGCGAGTTAAGTCCTCTTACTGGCATCCCCAGCAGTGTCGCCACCTGTCGACTTCGGGATTTTTGGGTGTCCCTTTCCGTTACTCGTTCTTTGGTGTTCTCATTTTAGGTGAGATTTGTTTGAAAAAACAAATGAAAAAGGTCTGACATGTATAATTTCGACGATGGACTGTTAAGAGTCGCCAGTTGGTTTTTTAAATAGTTGTACCAACACAACCAAGAAAAAGTTTGCACATTAACCCAGTGATGTGACACTATTATACGGGTCGGTGAAACCGAGATTGGTTTAGGGTCCGGGGACTTGGTTATGCGGGGGGAAGGTGTTAGGCACCCCCCGACATCCGTGTTACCATGGTGACCGCCTCTTTTCAAGAAACTATTATCTGAGTGTGTGTGTGTGTGTGTGGGTCAATGTGCTGTTATATGGAAGTTGTACGAGGCCTCGTTCGAACCTATATACACAGGGTCTGAATTTATGTAAAATTTCAATTTTTAGCAAGATATGGCAGTGATGTTTTATAAAAGAGGTTTTTCAAACCCTGATGCTCAATAGGAATTGAGACCTTTACACTCCCACTTTATTAAGTGATCGACTTGATTGATTTTATTTGACGGATGCGAGGCATCCGTACAAAAATAATATTCACAAATAATGCCAACTTCCTCGTGGGTATAGAAACCATCTGAGGAAATTCAGATACCGCAGAATAATTTACAAGCTGCTTACAGCTGAAAATATCTATCACAGGAACCGAATCTAGATCCAATTGGATGAATCTGTGATCACATGATTCCTAGGCGCACAGAATGCTGCAATTTGTATGAAAGCAGTAAGCAGGTATATATATAAAAGCTGTAAATATGTATATACAGACATGATCACCAACCATGAAGCACCTCCATGGGGGATCAGAAATGTAAATAAAGCCGTAAGAGCGATCAACTGCCACGAAGGAAACTCCAGGAAGGACAAAATATATATATATATATATATATATATATATATATATAAGCAATAAACGCACCGGATGTAAAATCCAGGCTCATCGAACAGAGTTCGACCACAGTTCATATATATATATATATATAAGTATAAATATAAATATATATATATATATATATATATATATAATCGAACAAATTCACCGGATATAAAATCCAGGATCATCAAACAGAGTTCGACACACAGTTAATATATATAATATATATATATTAAAGCAGTAAATGCTCCAGACCGAAGTCTAGGCTCATCGAACAAAGTTTGAAACACAGTTCATATATATATAAGTATATATATATATATAAAGAAAAGTAAATAAACGCTCTAGACCGAAGTCTAGGCTCAATCGAGGCATAACTCGATAATGTTAGTCAATATATATATATATATATATATAATATATACAGACTGGAATGAAACCACGAACCGAAGTCCGGGCAAAAGCAAGCAACGCGACTCTCAACGTGTAGAAGGGTGTGTGCAAAGATGAAGAGAAAAACTCTAAAGTGTGTGAGAAGGCTTACAACTAACTGCTAAAAAATGCTTCTATATCTTTAGAGTGGGTAAACACTGGCTTTTGTGGGTACAAAAAAGGCTATATATGAGCTCACTGGTGTTTAAAAGAGGGAAAATACACTGTATGCGCGAGTGCGGAGCAAATTGTGCAGGGTTTCCCCGTCTTTTTCTCTTCCAAAATCAGCACCCCAAGCCCTCTATTTATAGGCATATTAGCCGCAGGTGTACCTGCGGCTGAGCCTCAGGTGTACCAGAGGCAACCCGGGTTGGCCCGAGTTTTTCGGGTCGGGTCGTTTCGAAGTACGTGCACTCAGGCATTGTAATGTTCACTCGAACTTTCAGAAGTGCAATCCGAGCATCCGTTTGAGGTATACAGGACCTATTTCAGACCGCCGGTGTCAAGAGTTGTACGATGGCATGGGATTAGAGTTTGTGAGAAGTCATTAAAGATTGGACGATGCCCTCCGGTCTTCAAGCTTCAACTTTCGTCCGTTACCCCGCACAATAGTCACTCGGGATTGGTTAGCCTTGTGGGACATCGTTGCGTAGAGACGTGATGTGGCATCGTGTTGACGAGATGAGGATGTTTCCCCACACCGGTGTTATCGCTGAATTGGACTGATAAAGCAGACGTTGCCCAGACTTCGCTGAGATTGGACTGCTGAAATTATTAAAGGTCCTCAATGTCACCTTTGAGGTGTACATGTCTCCCCGATGTTGTCGTCGGGTTGGTACAGTGGATCTTGTTGTGAGCGTCGAGATTGAAGCTGGTCGCATTTGAAACAAGCATTTATGGGGTTATCTCCAAAATTGCATTCCTTGGGGTCATCACCAAGGTTGGTGGCTATTCCCATGGTTGGGACTGAGACTGGATACCTAGGGGTCATCTCCGAGATTAATCGGTCTTCTTCGGTGTGTGTTCCGGTATTGTATCTGCAGGCCTCGGGGTTATATCCGAGGTTGGATTTGGTTACTCCCAGACTACGATCCGAGGTTTGATGTTGAACTTCCGGTAATATCCGGAACATATTTGAATTGTCTTTCAGGGTTCCCTCTTAAAAGACGAATCTGTCCTCCTGCAATGTTAGTAACAGTAGTACAGAAAATTTTGAGTGTCTACAAATATTATGACTAAGATAATGCAGAATAAATTATCATTAGCCTTAAACAGTGTTAAACTGATACAATATAACAAACATCAAGTTTAACTGTAGTGGAACAAGTAATCCATTAAAAGAGTCAAGTAGAGAATAAAATCTACTATCTTTTATGATTTAAAAGGTTTTACATCACTTTTATCGCTGGGACTCAGCTTAATAAATAATCCACATCATCGAATCACCCCTGCACTACGGCCAAGGATATTCTTTAGTATCACGACCACAATTATCCATGCACTACGGGCCAAGAATAATCATGTTTTCATCAACGGTCCTGATCATGCCATAAAACAATTCATCTTTGCACTACGGCCAAAGAGAATCCATAGCCATAATCATACCAAAAACTGTCCATCAATGCACCACGGGCCAATGAGGACTTTTTCCACATCATTTGTAACATTACGGTCATGATTATACCGAATAATCCCTTGTCATAATCATACCAAGTCCATTTATGCACTACAGGCCACAGATGACTTTCAACATAATATAAACATGAGGATGATGACAATGACATAATAATTCAATAAAATAAGTTCAAGAATTAATTTATCCAGGAACTAATAACGTCCAAATTGTCAACATGATACTTCTTTGTAGGGTAAAATTCAAGAATGCTCAGAAGAATATTTCCATGAAAAGATACTGGATGAAGCGCAAATATCAAGGATATTCCACTATACAGGCACTATGCAACACTATGCATAATAAAATATATATAATATATTCTATTTATAGAATATCTTTATAAAAATATTTTGTTTTATTACATTAATAATACAAATAAAACAAAACTGAGTGACTTATCACGTAAGCATCAATAATCAATACCGTGTGCTACTATACAATCACGCGTATTACTGTACTTTTAACACCGGGTGTTTCAACAGTTAACGGTAAAACTTCCGCCGTTATTTTCATAAAGCATTTTTGTCATTTTCTCAATCCTACAATAATTCTGTTGCGGGGTCCACCAACGATTGTACCGTAGTACGGATATTCCCCGACAAAAAGAATATTCCCCGACCAATCGAATATTATATAACAACTTGCGTACTTTGCAAAATTTATAAATATTACCCACAACTATAACACACATCATATTAAAAAAATTATTTCGAAAAAATTAAATATTTATTCATAAAATTTGGGGTCTCACAATCTCCCCTCCTTATCGAATTTCTCCCTCAAAATTTACGTACGTACCTGGTATGCCGAACAGGTGAGGATACCTTGACTTCACTTCAAATTCTAACTCTTGAGGTATAACCTTTGAGTGTTGAATACGATCCTTATTATCCAAGATTTTAACATGTATCTCCTTATACGTTAAATATTCTGCTATATCGTTTAGTTCTAATTTAATAATGTGGTGCAAGTCATCCACATATTTACGTAACATCGATACGAAAAAAAACGTTCTGAAAACGCAACATACTTGGCGGTAAAACGAGTCTATAGGCCACAGTTCCTACTTCATCAAGGATTTCAAATGGGTCAATTAAATCGAGGGTTGAGATTTCCTCTCTTCGTCGAATCTTGCTTCTAGAATAACGCCATCTTGAACCTTCTTTGTCACATTCATCATCTCCGGGTGTGTAGCTTGAGTGGCTTTAACTTTATCTATTAAAGTCGATTCTACTCGTATATTCGGTATCTTCACGTGGGTTCGTATATTCGCACTTGTAACCGCATACAATGTTCTACTCAACGCGTCAGCTACCACCTTCGCACTTCCAAGATGATATTGCATGGTATGATCGTAATCTTCAACAGCTCAAGCCAACGTCTTTGGCACATGTTACGTTCATTTTAGTTGAAAAAATATTTGAGGGTTTAAGAAATGTGTTTTGTGCCGGGGTCAATACAAAATTCGATTTCATGCTCTAAGGGTTGGCTAAGAAGTATTTAAGAATACGTCAGGAAATTTATTAACAATAGAAATATCATTCAAACTATGACCCTCATCCAAGACTTGGATAGTACGTCATATTGATACCTATCAACTTGACATCGTCATTCACGACATCGCCTACAGAAAGTCAGGCTTTGGTGTATTCCACACAAGAAAGTCAACAACGAAAGGACCAAGGCTCTTTACTTATGGAATGATATGACAATGATTGAATTTAGTGGTTTAGTTGCTTGAATTCGTATAACAGGTTGGTTAGGAATATGAAAGCTAACAACCTTACGAAAAGCATGATGAGTGGTTAACCAATCAATTCGTAAAATCGCATTAAAGGCAAGTATTTTAAAAGAGATAAGATTGACAGGTAACGTGAAAGTGTTGATTTGAACAAGATTTATAAATAGTGGAGGTAACGAAGGTTTCTCTGAACTAAGTTTAAATAGATATATCAAAGTCTAACTTCTCCGGAGTTAACTTCAAACATTGAACACAACTAGGTGAAATAAAAGAGTGGGTAGAACTGGTATCTAATAAGGTATAAACTTCGCAAGAGTTTATCATTAACTTACCCGTAATAACTTCGTTCGGGTTCCTCGACAAACGCTCTCACTTAAACTACTAGATTTGACTTTCCTATAGGGTACATTCCACCCTTAAGTGCTTCGTCCCATTCCTGATCCATGATTTGAATCATTATTCTCCGATCCATATCGAATTGGGGTTGACTACTATGCACAGGGTAATTCTGAATTCAATGTTGGATTCTCCCAATTTTTGTCCAAAAAGAAAAATCCATTTCATCTATTTTGGCTTTATTGGATCGGACGTCTTTTTCTACAATATCAACACGTCGTGCGGCTTTTACCCATGCGTCATCTATTCTCCTTCGTTCAGTTGTTTCTGCTTTAATCAGAACTTTGATCATAGCATTCTCATATTTCAGCTCTAATATCTTATACTATGCCAAAGAGTGCTTTTGTTCAAGCATCGCACATCGGGTAACACAATTTTGAATGGTTGCGTCACTTTGCTTCACGACCTCCTGCCGTTCTTCAGCCTGCTATTCTAACTCATGAATAGGATTTTGTAATGCTAAATTTTTATCATTAAATTCTTCTAATAAATTCTCCTCAAGTTCTTCTTCTTCCTCACTCTCAACTACAACATCTGCAACTAGTTCGGGTGCAACTATTAGTTCTTCACGCACCATGTAGATATCTCTAATTTCTTCTTCGTCTGACATCACATTAACCTGGTTAGTGATTAAAGGTGTCTCAACGGTCTCATGTGCTTCATTGTTGATCCCAGCATTTTCGGATGCCATTTTCAAATACTGCCACAAAATAAGGGTTAATTGACATGTAACATATTATCCCTATATTCTGACCGACCAATTAAATACTAAATAAACTTAGGTAGGTCATATTAGCGAAGAAATTCCACGTCTCTCCCCTCCTAGTTCTATTCTCACATCCTAGCCAGGGATCATATCCCTAAGCTTTGATACCAACTGTGATGCCCCCAAAATTAGGTATACATCACACATCTTGAGTCGCCAGATACATGGTACAGAATTCAAATACAACTTAATTATACAACAATCGTGTAAAATACGACAAAACATAGGCTGTGAGTTTTAATACAAATACTGTCCTCTAGAGAGTATACAAACTCAATGGAGTCCTCATTACATTTATTATCACACTATTTCACAGAATAGTGAGGACTACTAATGCACCATCTAGGACCATCACTCTATTCCTCTACTAGTCCCTGCTACATTCTCATTTCCTGAAGAGAACGGTGAAAGAAAGGGTGAGCTCAACTAGCCCAGTAAGAAATATTATGACTAAGATAATGCAAAATAAATTATCATTAGCCATAAATAGTGTTAAACTGATACAATATATAACAAACATCATGTTTAACTACAGCGAAACAAGCAATCCATTAAAAGAGTCAAGTAGAGAATAAAACCTACTATCTTTTATGATTTAAAAGGTTTTTCATCACTTTTATCGCTGGGACTCAGCTTAATAAATAATCCACATCATCGAATCACCCATGCACTATGGCCAAGGATATTCTTTAGTATCACGACCACAATTATCCATGCACTACGGGCCAAGAATAATCATGTTTTCATCAACGGTCCTGATCATGCCATAAAATAATTCATCTTTGCACTACGGCCAAAGAGAATCCATAGCCAAAATCATACCAAAAACAGTCCATCAATGCACCACGGGCCAATGAGGACTTTTTCCACATTATTTGTAACATTACGGTCATGATTATAACGAATAATCCCTGGTCATAATCATACCAAGTCCATCTATGCACT
Source organism: Panax japonicus (assembly GCA_020205505.1). Lineage (NCBI taxonomy): Eukaryota > Viridiplantae > Streptophyta > Magnoliopsida > Apiales > Araliaceae > Panax > Panax japonicus. The sequence goes on along the minus strand of CM035101.1, from coordinate 51,301,047 downwards.
ACAGGCCACATATGACTTTCAACATAATATACACACGAGGATGATGACAATGACATAATAATTCAATAAAACAAGTTCAAGAATTAATTTATCCAGGAACTAATTACGTCCAAATTGTCAACATGATACTTCTTTGTAGAGTAAAATTCAATAATGCTCAGAAGAATATTTCCATGAAAAGATACTGGATGAAGCGCAAATATCAAGGATATTCAACTAATTTCATGGAGTATAGAAGTCTAAACTTTAACCAACTGAGTATAATAAAGAATGGAATAACAAAAGAAATCACCTTGTATGCGGTACTTCGTATAGACAGGTTATTCCAACAGAATAATAATTAACGGAACTAGGTTAGGCAAAAATCACACCAACAGGATGTTCCCACAGAATAATAAAGAATAGAATAACAATAGAAATCACCATGTATACGGCACTTTGCATAGACAGGTTATTCCAACAGAATACTAATAATGACGGAACCAGGTCCAGCGTAAAACGCACAGACAGGGTATTCCAACAGAATAATAATAAAGACGGAACAAGGTCCGGCGTAAAATGAACAGACAGGATATTCCAACAGAATAATAAAGAATGGAATAATAGAAGAATTTCACCAAGTATAGGGTATCCCGCGTATATAGGTTATTCCAACAGAATAAAAAAGAATGGAATAACAGAAGTTCTCTTCATGAATAAGAAAGAAAGAATACCCCTTATGAGTACAACAAATAATATTTCCTACCTTAAGAAGAAGAATACTGGATATATGAGTAGTGAAGTAGTACAATACTTTTCTTCTTTCTCTCTATAGTTTATCTCTCTAGAGTTTCAGTGAATTCGTAAGAAATAATGAATGAATGAGCTTCTATTTATAGAAAAATGGACTGCATAGTAACTAACTCATGAACGGTCCAGATTGATTTACTTTAATCTGACGGTCCATATTTAAAGCAAAATCTTTTAAATAAAATATAATATATTCTATTTATAATCTAATAAAACGAGTAACTTTATAAAATATTTTACTATGCAAACACTATGCAGGCACTATGCAAATACTATGCATAATAAAATATAATATATTCTAATTATTGTCTAATAAAACAGATAACTTTATAAAAGTATTATGTTTTATATAAAAAGATTTTACTATACAAAATACTATGTAGGCACTATGCAACACTATGCATAATAAAATATAATATATTCTATTTATAGAATAACTTTATAAAAGTATTCTGTTTTATTACATTAATAATACCAATAAAACAAAACTGAGTGACTTATCACGTAAACATCAATAATCAATACCTTGTGCTACTATGCAACCACGCGTATTACTGTATTTTTAACACCGGGTGTTTCAACAGTTAACGGTAAAACTTCCGCCATTATTTTCATAAAGCATTTTTGTCATTTTCTCAATCCGACAATAATTCTGTTGCGGGGTCCACCAATGATTGTACCGTCATACGAATATTTCCCGACAAAAAAAATATTCCCCGACCAATCGAATATTATATAACAACTTGCGTACTTTGAAAAATTTATAAATATTACCCACAACTATAACACACACCATATTAAAAAAATTATTTCGATAAAATTAAATATTTATTCATAAAATTTGGGGTCTCACAATCTCTCCTCCTTATAGAATTTTGCCCTCAAAATTAATGTACGTACCTGGTATGCCGAACAGGTGAGGGTACCTTGACTTCACTTCAAATTCTAACTCTTGAGGTAAAACCTTTGAGTGTTGAATACGATCCTTCTTATCCAAGATTTTAACATGTATCTCCTCATACGTTAAATCTTCTGATATATCATTTAGTTCTAATTTAATAATGTGGTGCAGGTCGTCCACATATTTACGTAACATCGATACGAAATAAAATGTTCTGAACACACAACATACTTCACGGTAAAACAAGTCTATAGGCCACAGTTCCTACTTCATCGAGGATTTCAAATGGGCCAATTAAATCGAGGGTTGAGATTTCCTCTCTTCATCGAATCTTGCTTCTAGAATAATGCCCTCTTGAACCTTCTTCTTCACATTCATCAGCTCCAGGCGTGTAGCTTAAGCAGCATTAACTTTATCGATTTAAGTCGATTCTACTCGTATATTCGTAATCTTCACGTGGGTTCGTATATTCGCACTTGTAACCGCATACAATCTTCTACTCAATGCTTCAGCTACCACGTTCGTACTTCCACGATGATATTGCATGGTACGATCGTAATCTTCAATAGCTAGAGCCAACGACTTTGGCGCATGTTACGTTCATTTTACTTGAAGAAATATTTGAGGGTTTAAGAAATGGGTTTTGTACCAGGGTCAATACAAAATTCGATTTCATGCTCTAGGGGTAGGCTAAGAAGTCTTCAAGAATACAACAGGAAATTTATTAACAATAGAAATATCATTCAAACTGTGACCCTCATCCAAGACTTGGATAGTACGTCACATTGATACCTATCAGCTTGTCATCGTCATTCACGACATCGCCTAAAGAAAGTCTGGCTTCGGTGCATTCCATATAAGAAAGTCAACAACGAAAGGACCGGGGCTCTTTACTTATGGCTTGATATGACAATGATTGGCTTTAGTGGTTTGGTTGCTTGAATTCACATAACAGGTTGGTTAGGAATATGAAAGCTAACAACCTTAGAAAAAGCATGATGAGTAGTTAACCAATCGAATTCTTAAATTGCATCAAAGTCAAGTATTTTAAAAGAGATAAGATTGACATGTAACGTGAAAGTGTTGATTTGAACAAGATTTATAAATAGTGGAGGTAACGAAGGTTTCTCTAAACTGAGTTTAAACAGATATATCAAAGTCTAACTTCTTCAGAGTTAACTTCAAACATTGAACACAACTAGGTGAAATAAAAGAGTGGGTAGAACTGGTATCTAATAAGGTATAAACTTCACAAGAGTTTATCATTAACTTACCCGTAATAACTTCGTTCGGGTTCCTCGACAAACGCTCTCACTTAAACTGTTGGATTTGACTTTGTTATAGGGTACATTCCACCCTTAAGTGCTTCGTCCCATTCCTGATCCATGATTTCAATCATTATTCTCTGATCCGTATCGAATTGGGGTTGACCTCTATGCACAGGGTAATTCCGAATTTGATGTTGGATTCTCCCAATTGTTGTCCAAAAAGAAAAATCCATTTCATCTATTTTGGCTTTATTGGATCAGACGTCTTTTTCTACAATATGTACACGTCATGCGGCTTTTACCCATGCGTCATCTATTCTCCTTCGTTCAGTTGTTTCTTCTTTCATCAGAACTTTGATCATAGCATTCTCAGATTCCAGCTCTAATATCTTATACTATGCCAAAGAGTGCTTATGTTCAAGCATCGCACATCAGGTAACACAATTTTAAATGGTTGCATCTCTTTGCTCCACGACCTCTTGTCGTTCTTCAGCCTTCTCTTCTAACTCATGAATACGATTTTGTAATGCTAAATTTTGATCATAAAATTCTTCTAATAAATTCTCCTCAGGTTCCTCTTCTTCCTCACTCTCAACTGCTACCTCTACAACTAGCTCGGGTGAAACTATTAGTTCTTCATGCACCACGTAGATATCTCTAACTTCTTCTTCGTCTGACATCACATTAACCTGGTTAGTGATTAAAGGTGTCTCAACGGTCTCATGTGCTTCATTGTTGATCCCAACATTTTCGGATGCCATTTTCAAATACTGCCACAAAACAAGGGTTAATTGACATGTAATATATTATCCCTATATTCTGACCAACCAATTAAATACTAAATAAACTTAGGTAGGTCATATTAGTGAAGAAATTCCCCGTCTCTCCCCTCCTAGTTCTATTCTCACATCCTAGCCAGGGATCATATCCCTAACCTGTGATACCAACTATGACGCCCCCAAAATTAGGTATACATCACCCATCTTGAGTCGCCAGATATATGGTACAGAATTCAAATACAACTTAATTATACAACATTCGTGTAAAATACGAAAAAACATAGGCTGTGAGTTTTAATACAAATACTGTCCTCTAGAGAGTATACAAACTCAATGGAGTTCTCATTACATGTATTATCACACTATTTCACAGAATACCAACAACTGGCCATCAATGCACTACGGGCCAATGAGGACTTTTACCACATCATTTGTAACATTACGGTCATGATTATACCGAATAATCCCTGGTCATAATCATACCAAGTCCATCTATGCACTACAGGCCACAGATGAATTTAAAAAAAATATAAACATGAGGATGATGAAAATGATATAAGAATTCTGTAAAACAAGTTCAAGAATTAATTTATCCAGGAACTAATAATGTCCAATTTGTCAACATGATACTGCTTTGTTGAGTAAAATTCAAGAATGCTCAGAAGAATATATTTCCATGAAAAGATATTGGATGAAGCGCAAATATAAAGGATATTTCACTAATTTCATGGAGTATAGAAGTCAAAACTTTAACCAACTGAGTATAATAAAGAATGGAATAACGAAAGAAATCACCATGCATGCGGTACTTCGCATAGACAGGTTATTCCAACAGAATACTAAATAACGGAACCAGATCAGGTGAAATTTGCACCGACAGGATGTTCCAACAGAATAATAAAGAATGGAATAACAACAAAAATCACCATGCATGCAATACTTCGCATAGACAGGTTATTCCAACAGAATACTAATAAGGGCGGAATCAGGTCCGGCGTAAAACACACAGACAGGATATTCCAACAGAATAATAAAGACGAAATCAGGTCCGACGTAAAATGCACAGACATGATATTCCAAAAGAATAGTAAAGACATAATAATAGAGGAATGTCACCAAGTATAGGGTAGCCCGCGTATACAGGTTATTCCAACAGAATAAAAAAAGAATGGAATACCATAAGTTCTCTTCATAAATTCAAAAGAATAACACCCCTTATGAGTACAACAAATAATATTCTCTACCTTAAGAAGAAGAGTCATGGATATATAAGTAGTGAAGTAGCAGAATACTTTCTTCTTTCTCTCTATAGTTTATCTCTTTAGAGTTTCAGTGAATTCGTAAGAAAATAATGAAGGAATGAGCTTCTATTTATAAAAAAATGGACTGCATAGTAACTAACTCATGAACAGTCCAGATTGATTTACTTTAATCTAACGGTCCATATTTAAAGCAAAATCTTTTAAATAAAATATATTCTATTCTATTTATAATCTAATAAAATGAATAACTTTATTAAAGATTTTACTATGCAAACACTATACAGGCACTATGCAAACACTATGCATAATAAAATATAATATATTCTAATTATTGTCTAATAAAACAGATAACTTTATAAAAGTATTTTGTTTTATATAAAAAGATTTTACTATGCAAAACACTATGCAGCAGATACTATGCAACACTATGCATAATAGAATATAATATATTCTATTTATAGAATAACTTTATAAAAGTATTCTATTTTATATAAAAAGATTTTCTGTATTATTACATTAATAATACCAACAAAACTGAGTGACTTATCACGTAAGCATCAATAATTAATATCGTGTACTACTATGCAACCACGCGTATTACTGTCCTTTTAACACCGGGTGTTTCAACAGTTAACGGTAAAACTTTCGCCATTATTTTCATAAAATATTTTTGTCATTTTCTCAATCCGACAATAATTCCGTTGTGGGGTCCACCAATGATTGTGCCGTTGTACGAATATTCCCTGTTAAAATGAATATTCTTCGACCAATCGAATATTATATAACAACTTGCGTACTTTGCAAAATTTATAAATATTACCCACAACTATAACATTATATCAATTTCACTCCATAATATTCAAAAATAATATTTATAGAAAATTCATCTTTATTCAAAAAGTTGGGGTTTTACAATCTCCCCTTCTTATAAAATTTTGCCCTCGAAATTAGGGTATGTACCTGGTATATTGAAGAGATAAGGATACCTTGATTTCATTTCAGATTCTAACTCCAAAGTCATTTCCTCAACATCGTGGTTTCTCTACAAAACTTTGACTTGAGGTATAACCTTGGAGCGTAGAATATGTTCCTTCTTATCCATGATTTGAACAGGAACCTCTTCATATGTCAAATCTTCCGCTATTTTGTCCGGTTCTAACTCAATAATGTGGTTCGGGTCTTCTACATATTTACGTAACATGGATATGTGAAAAACGTTATGAACACGAGACTTACTTGACTGTAAAATGAGTCTATAGGCCACAGTTCCTACTCGATCAAGGATTAAAAATGGGCCGATGAATCGAGGATTGAGCTTTCCTCTCTTTCCAAATCTCTTAACTCCTTTCCATAGAGAAACACGTAACAACACATGATCTCCTATATCGAATTCCACGTCATTTCGATGAAGATCAGCATAACTCTTTTGTCGATCTTGTGAGGTTTTTATACATTATCGGATCGTTTGAATCTTTTTCGTAATCATACGTACCAACTCCGGTCCTAACAACGTTGCTTCACCCACCTCATCCCAGCATACTGGAGAACGACACTTTCTTCCGTACAACGCTTCGAATGGAGCCATGCCATTACTTGCTTGATAACTGTTATTGTAGGAAAACTCTACTAATGGTAAGAACTTGTCCTAACTTCCCTTGAAGTCAAGGACACAGAGTCTTAATAGATCTTCAATAGTTTAAATCGTCCTCTCCGACTGCCCGTTCGTCTGAGGATGATATGCCGAACTAAATCGTAAATCCGTGCCCATAGCTTTTTGCAAACTAACCCAAAATCTTTAAGTGAATCTTGGGTCTCTATCAGAAACTATGGATACTGGCATACCATGCAATCTTACAACCTCGTTTATGTACAAATGAGCAAGACGTTCAAGTGTATAAGTTTCTCATATTGGTAAGAAATGAGCAGACTTGGTCAATCTATCAACAATGACCCAAATCGCATCTATGCCTTGAGAAACTTTGGGAAGACCGGTAACGAAATCCATGGTAATGTGCTCCCACTTCCATTCTATAATTTCAAGTGGTTGCAATGGACCTTTTGGTACTTGATGCTTTGCCTTGACTCGTTGACACGTTAGACACCTTGAGATAAACAACGATATCTCTCTCTTCATATTGCTCCACCAAAATGTATGACGAATATCATGATACATTTTGGTACTCCCAAGAAGGATTGCAAACGGTGTGTTATGCGCCTCCATCATGATTTTATACTTTAAATCAGGGTCGTTAGGAACACAAAGTCTGGAGTTGACTCGAAGTATTCCTTCTTCATCTATTCTTGCTTTCGGCATAGCACCTTCTTGCACTTTCTTCCTCATACGCATCAGCTCCAGGTCTGTAGTTTGAGCTGCTTTAACTTTATCCATTAAAGTCGGTTCTACTCATATATTCGCCATCATCATATGGGTCCCTGGAGTCTTTAACTCTATCTCCATCCTTTGCAAGTCACACAAAATGGGCTTTTGCGTTGACAATATCGCATTCGCACTTGCATATGATCTTCTACTCAATGTGTCAGCTACCACGTTCACTTTTCCAGGATGGTATTGGATGGTATGATCATAATCTTTCAACTGTTCAAGACAACGTAGTTGTCGCATGTTGAGTTCCTTTTGAGTGAAGAAATATTTGAGGCTTTTATGATCCGTAATGATCTCCACTTTCTCCCCATACAAGTAATACCTCCAAATTTTTAGTGCGAAGACAACAGATGCCAACTCTAGATCATGAGTAGGATAATTCCTCTCATATTCTTTGAGTTGTCGTGAGGCATAGGCTATGACTTTCCCGTGTTACATGAGAACACATTCTAACCCTTTGTCTGAAGCATCATTGTAGATGACAAATCCCTCTGAACCAGATGGTATTGTCGGAACAGGTGTTGAAATGAGTCTCCTCTTGAGTTCTTGAAAACTTTTCTCACATTCCTCGCTCCAATCGAACTTTGTATCTTTCCGAGTCAGCTGAGTTAGTGGAGTAGCGATTAGAGAAAACCCTTCTACGAATCTCCGATAATAACCAGCTAAGCCGAGAAAGCTACATACTTCGGTCACTGATTTAGGTTGCTCCCAGCTTTGAATTGCTTTAATCTTTGTTGGGTCAACTGATATTCCATGACTTGATACCACATGCCCAAGGAATGCTACTTCCTCAAGCCAAAACTCATATTTCTTCAACTTGGCATAAAGCTTATATTCACGAAGCTTTTGGAGTATCAGCCTCAAGTGTTACTCATGATCTTCACAGGTTTTGGAATATATGAGGATGTCATCAATAAAGACGACCACAAAGTGATCCAAATATTCCTTGAATACTCGGTTCAACATATCCATGAAGGAAGCAGGAGCATTAGTCAATCCAAAGGACATGACTAGGAATTCATAATGCATGTACCGAGTTCTGAAAGCCGTTTTTGGAATGTCATCGGTTCTAATCTTCAATTGGTGATATCCGGAACGAAGATCAATCTTTGAAAAGAATTTGGCTCCTTGCAACTGATCAAACAGGTCATCAATACATGGCAATGGGTACTTATTTTTGATGGTGACATGATTCAACTCCCGATAATCAAAACAAAGTCGCATACTCCCATCTTTCTTTTTCACGAATAGAGCAGGAGCACCCCAAGGAGAAGTACTAGGACGAATGAAACTGATGTCTAACAATTCCTGTAGTTGGGTCTTTAACTCTTGAAGTTCAATAGTAGCCATTCGATATGGGGCTTTAGAAATAGGTTTTGTACCAGGTTCAAGGTTGATACAAAATTTAATTTCACGCTCTGGGGGTAGGCCAGGAAGTTCTTCAGGGAATACGTCAGGAAATTCATTAACAATAGAAATATCGTTCAAAACTGACGTATTTTTGTTTAGATCCGTGACATGAACTAAGAAAGCTTGACATCCGTTTTTCAATAAATGAATAGCTTTATGGCTTGAGATGACAGTGATTGATTTTAATGGTTTGGTGGCTTGAATTCGCATAACAGATTGGTTAGGAATATGAAAGCTAACAATCTTATGAAAATAATCAATTTTTACATGATGAGTAGTTAACCAATCAATCCCTAGAATTACGTCAAATGCAACTATTTTTAATGAAATAAGATCGACATGTAATGTGAGGGTACTGATTTGAACCAAACAAGACTTATAAATAGTAGATGTAATGAAGGTTTCTCCCAACGGAGTTTCTACAGATAAGTTAAAGTCTAATTTCTCCAGAGTCAAATTTAATCGTTGAGCGCAAGTAGGAGAAATAAAAGAATGGGTAGAACCGGTATAGACTTCATTAGAGTTTATGATAAGCTTACTCGTGATGACCTCATTCGGGTTCCTTGCTTTCTGGGAGGTCATAAAAAATACTCTCCCTTGCACTACCGGCTTTGACTTTTTTGGGACGGCCTTTGGTGCCTCCATCCTAGCTAAACTTGTCTTTGGTGAATGACAAAATCGAGCTAAGTGACCTTCTCTTCCACAATTATAGCATGCTTTGGATGGCATCGTGCAGTTTGGACTGATGTGTCCCTCCCCTCCGCATTTGAAGTATATGATAGGTGGTCGTTCTCCTTCCTTAACAACGGGTGTTGGTGCTGACGTCCTTCCATCATTGTTGAATCTCCTTTTCTTAAAATGTCCATTTTTACTGTCTTGGCCATGATTACCATCGAAGTGGTTACCATTTCTGGCATGTTGATTCCCTCCACGTTTGTTGTCACCGTTTCGATGACTGATACCACTGGTATTTTCATGATGTCGGCTGCTTTCTCTTGGTTGTGTTGACTCGTTACCGCGCTCCAATAACTGAGCCCTATTTACAACATCTGAGTACAACCACAGTTTATGAGAAATAAGATATTGACGTATCTCCGATTTCAAACCTCTTAAAAATATTCGCGTCATTCGCTCCTCATTATCAACCAAATGGGATGCAAACCGGGATAACTCCGTAAATTTAGCCTCGTATTGCGACACGGTCATATTGTTTTGTTCCAATTTGAAAAACTCCACTTCTTTCATGTGACGAATACTCTCGGGAAAGTACTTGTCGTTGAATAGCTCTTGGAACTTCTCCCAAGACATCTTGAGTACGTCAGGTTGGGTACGTTTTACAGATTCCCACCAGTAATCTGCCTATTCACGCAACATGAAGGTGGCGAAGGGAACCTTTTTCTCCTCGGAACATCCCAAGACATCAAATATCTTGGTGATCTGCTTTATCCATGCTTCTGCCTTCAGTGGTTTTGTCTCTCCAATAAACTCTGGTGGTCCCAACTCCTTGAACTATTTAGCGGTGACCGTCTGAGAGTTTCCAATTTTTCCACCTACATTTTGGACAGGAGCCGCTCTCGCCTGATGTTGCATGAATTGCCTAAAGCCTCTGAAAAATCCAACATTCATCATTTGGTCCGTGTTGTTGTTTGCATGAGGATTGTCACCTTCCTGATGCACATTATCCTGATTAATGATATGTGGAGACTCAACGGTCTCTTATGCTCCATCGCTATTCTCAACATTCTCGGATGTCATTTTCAGATACTGCCACAAAACAAGGGTTAGTTGACATGTAACATATTATCTCTAAACTCTGACCAACCAATTTAAATATAAAATAAATTTAAGTAGGTCATACTAGCGAAGGAATTCTCTGTCTCTCCCCTTCCTAGTTCTAGTCTCACATCTTAGCCAGGGATCATATCCCTAAGCTTTGATACCAACTGTGACGCCCCCAAAATAGGTATACATAACCTAGTCTGAGTCGCCAAATATATGGTACAGAACATAAATACAATCTTAATTATACAACAAGAGAGTTGTGAGTTTAAATATAAATACTATCTTCTAAACAATATCCACTCTCAGAATGAGTCCTCATTACATTTATTATCACACTATTTAACAGAATAGTGAGGACTACTAGCTAATACTATCATCTGGACCATCACTCCGTTCCCCGACTCGTCTCAGCTACGTTCTCATTTCTTGAAGAGAACAATGAAAGAAAGGGTGAGCTCAACTAGCCCAGTAAGAAATATTATAACTAAGATAATGCAGAATAAATTATCATTAGCCTTCAATAGTGTTAAACTGATAAAATATAACAAACATCAAGTTTAACTACAGCGAAACAAGTAATCCATTAGAAGAGTCAAGTAGAGAATAAAATCTACTATCTTCTATGATTTAAAAGGTTTTTCATGACTTTTATTGTGAAGACCCCAAACTCGGGTACTTGAAACCCGAACTCGGTTCTTCACGATACCATTTCTATGAGCAGAATAATACTAATAATAATAACAATAATATAAATATCAAACTTAACTTACATTTATCAGAGTCCAATCCCAAGTACGTAACATTTACTATATTCTTTACATGATATATAATACATATCATTGTCTATATATTGTCTAACTATTACAAAAGATACAATTAAACATGTTTTGTTTGCTTTCCTTTTCACTTGTTCTTGTCTAAACCTTCGAGTTGTTCATGCCTAACTGAAAACATTTAAATTTAAGCAAGGGTGAGCATTTGGGTGCCCAACAAGTAATAACAATTAGAAATATAAGTAGCTGAAAGAAATAAATGTCTTCTTTGCACATCACTTCTACAACGAATTTATAGCTGTGAAGTAAACTAAACCGATAATAACAACATAACAATTCTATCTCAAATTTTTAAAACTACGTATAGACTATATATATAGGGTAGTCGACATACTATGAACATTGTTTTTAGTTTTCAATAAGGTTTAGCAGAACTTCATCTGCAAGCCGTCATAACTTATGGGCTTTAGGTTGTACTCCTCATGGTCCCTGTATTGATCAATACTACATTGCTAGAACAATATTATCATTCATCCTTTGTCCGCCTGAGCTTATAAAAATTTTCCCGTGATCGGGATGTTCATACTTAGAGTGGAATCCGAACCAAAACAATTTAATTAGATACAAAAAGGTTTTTATCATATTCAACGATATTTCAAAATTTGTGTCTAGCTGATCAAATAGCTTAGACGGCTTATATATATATATATATATATATATATATATATATATATATATATATATATATATATATATATATCAACATGTAATTTAATACAATGATTATCCAAGTGGGGACACTTGTATAACCATATATAGAAATTAACGAACAGAATATATATATCTGGATTATCATATACTAACATGTTGATAATCAATGATCGGATATAGAATATATCACAATAGCGTTAATAATATAGCATAATAATAATATAATTCTGAAACTTCTTACTCATGTCCATTGCATGAAGGAAATGCAAAGGTAAGATACTTGCCTGATGCGCTGCTTACAGTTTATAACTTAGTTCTATCCTTATATAACACCTATCAGTGATAAGATCATTTGATCGATTAGAATAACATACTATAACACATAGCACTACTTATTGCAGTCAGCACATAACTTAATCACTTTGTCACATATATTCCACAACCATTTAATCACAAATAAACACATATCTAATTAAATTATCTAAGTTCAGATCAATTTTTGAAATATATCGGTGTATCAACGGCTTTATCGGGTAATTATCGAGTCTAAGACTCTATCATGTAGCTTAGTATCCGTCATATAATTTTTAAATGACTTATAATGATTTTTTAAATATTTATTATAGTTTATCATGAATTTTCAAACATCGAAATTATTACTAAATGATTTAAATATTAAACAATTCTATTATCATTAATATTTAATTAATATTAAACTATTAATAAAACCATTGCCAAAATATTAAAGTTATTTATAATAACTCAAAGTATTTTTAAAGTATTAATATTACCCTTAAATGATTTTTAAAACAATTAAAATCATTTTTAACTAATTATCATTAATATTAAAATATTACTGCATTATCTATCAAAATATTAGAAGTCATTAATTATAACTTACAATATTTTTAATTTATTAATATCCTTATTAAATGATTTTTAAATAAATACAACCATTTTAAAACTATTTATTTAATATAATTATTAAATAAACTTAATATCATTTATTATTAAATTAATACTATTAATATTAAATTATTAATGAAATTATCCTTTAAATATTAAAAGTTATATTTTATAACTTAAAAAATCTTTAAACACTTTATTTTCATTTAAAATGATTATTATAATACTAAAATCATTTTTAAACTAAATTATTTAATATAATTATTAAATAACTTTAATATCATTAATAATAATTAATTAATAAAATTTACCTTTAAATATTAAAAGTTATATTTTATAACTTAGAATATTTTTAAAATATTTATTTTCATTAAAAATAATTTTTCTAATATTAAAATTATTTTTAAACTAATTTATTTAATATAATTATTAAATAAATTTAATATCATTTAATACTAAAATATTAATATTTTCCATGACAAAATATCAAAAGTTATATTTATAACTTAAAATACTTTTATAACCTTTTAAATCATTTTTCTATAATTTTTAAATCATTAATTCTATTTTTCATAATTTATTTAATATATTAAGTAAATAACTTAATTATCATTAATATTAATTAATTAATGAAATTACATCACAAAATATTAAAATTTATCAAAAATAACTTAAATTATTTTCTTATACCATAATATAATTTTAAATAATTTTTCATGTATTAAAATCATTTTTAAATAATTTATTTAATATTATAATTAAATAAATTAAATACTTTTAATATTTCAAAAATATTAAATATTTATGAAATATATTCAAAATAATTAAAAATTAATTTTTGGATTTTAAAATAATTTTTAGGAATTCATTTTGTATTTTTCATAATTAAAAACTAATTAATACTAATTATCAAATAAAAATATAATTTTTATATTGAAACTGTCGTTAAAGACCACCTATAGCGACAGAACCGTCGCTATAGGTGTTCTTCATGTTCTTGAGCCTGCCCAGAAATTCCTATACAGTCACCGAGATGACATGTTTGACCAGTGATAACTTTTAGATCGTAATGATTCTGGGCATGATATTGATCAGAACTTATAGTACTCGTGCAAGACTACACGGCCCAGCCATTAACATGTTCATATCATAAAACAATTGCAAGATATAATGATTCAAACTTCTTGTCAGACATGTTCTTCATTTCTGGGTTACCCAGAAATGAAGAACAGTCGAGGGTGCCATTTTTCAGCCTCCACTACATGTTGAGCATGTAATATTTTAGTGTTATATAAACTTCAATGTGTAGACAACATGTAGTACAACAGATCCATTACAAAAAATCACACTAAAAACATTACAATAATTAGATCCGGTCCGGTCAAACCATGTCAGAAGACATGGTCATCAGTTTTCTGTGTTACCCAAAAAATCGATTCCATGATCTTCTGCTTAGTTTGACCAATCCACTACTTATATTTTGGTTATCAATTAGGTGCTTTACGGGTATATATATGTAGTTCACATAACATATGACGATTCTATTACAACAATAACAACAAAACAATAAACAGAAACAAGATCAAGGCTCAGGAAATGCTTGTCAGACACGGTTAAAGGAGTTATGGGTTACCCAGAAATCACTTGGTCATAGTCGGTCAATCGACTTTGACCAAAAGTAACTTTTAATCTATGCATTATTTGGTCATGATTCAAACTCCAGAACAAAGACTTCATGACATACTTCAAGTATCAACCTTCAAACAACAAATCACTTACACGGGATGAGAGTTATAGGGTCTGACATTCATTGTCATACCACAAAAAAATAATTTCCAGATTTTTGAAAAACTTTAATTTTGAGTACTTTGATGTTATGGATCTGTCAAATATCAACCCAGATCATATATAGACACTTCATACAACATATTTTAACAACAAATCACAACTTTTAACACATCATCAAAGGTCAGATTTCAAAATTAGGGTTTATACCTCACTTTGGAATTATAAGCTTCTGATTTGTTTGAGGAATTCATGGGGCTTGAATTGGGAGCTGATATACTACATAATTTCGTGAGTGAGGAGAGAGAATGGGTTGGTTGAGCATTAGTTGAATAAATGGGCAATAAAAATGACTTTCTCTCTCCTTAGATCTATATATATATATATATATATATATATATAACTTGTAATGTACTGGCTGAATTATTGCTGCTGATTTGCTGAGATTTTTGATCACATGGGTTCCCTAGGGTTGGCCAACAACTCCACATAGGTAAAGATCTAAAATTCTAGCTTCAATTATGCAAGGGCAAAGTGGTCATTTGGCTTGAAAATTTAAGGGCAATTTTGTAATCCTTGCAAACCCTTAGGGTTTAGGGTTTAGGTTAAGGTTTAGGGTTTAAACCATTTTAGGGTTTAAAAAGCAAAGTTCTAGGATTTCCAAAATTAGGATTTAAATAAAAAATAACAATTTAATTAGTTTCCAAAAAAAATATACTTTAAAGTTTACTAAATATAATTAGTTTTCTAATTCAATTGATTAAAATTTACTAATCATAATTAACCTTGATCATTAAACAATTAGGGTTTATAATTAGTAATTAGGTTTTTAAAATTACTAATTAGGGTTTGCACAAAAATAAAAATAATATTAGTTTATAATTTTTGCAAATTAGGATTTCTTAATCGTGTTCAATTTTCTAATTATATTATACTTGAACATTAGGATTTTAATGTCCACTAATTAGCATTTAGCTTGAAATTAACAATTAGGGTTACCAATTTAGCAAATTAGGGTTACTAATTTACAAATTAGGGTTTTTAGCTAATTAGGGTTTCCTAATTTAGAAAATTAGGTTTTTCCTAACTAATATAAAAATATATAATACTTGTCGTTAGACACATTATCACAGCATCACGACTACATAATGACTCAACCAAAACTTAAAGTCGTAATTGACTTTCGAATTAGGGTTTATCAATAATTCTAGGATTTTAGCGTGAAATACCATACTTGACCAACCGTCAACAGTACGTACATACAGTACATATTTATAGCACTGAAAAATTAAAATATTATAATATTATTATCATTCCTTGATCAAAATCCAAAACTAGGGTTCGGATTCCATATCTGATTTATTCTTCCATAATTAACCTTAATATTTAAGGTAAAATAATTAACTTAATAATCTATACTAAAATTTATATAATAAAATAATTATTATAATTATTCTAAAAATCATTTCATATATTATTTAAATAATATATAATTATATTTTCATGGAAAATAATTTATAAAAACATTTCTACTGTAAAAATTAATTATTATAAGAATAAACTTTATAATATTCAATAATTCTAAAATAAAATTATTTGTAAACATTCATGTAATAAATATATTTTTATTTATTACATAATTACATACATACATTATCTTGTACAAATCCTCATCCTTAAAATAAAAAAAAATTATATGCAAAATTTCTGATTTATTTATACAGAAAATATCGGGTTGTTACATTTATCGCTGAGACTCAGCTTAATAAATAATCCACATCATCGAATCACCCATGCACTACGGCCAAGGGTATTCTTTAGTATCACGACCACAATTATCCATGCACTACGGGCCAAGAATATTTGTGTATTCATTCATGGTCATGATCATGCCAACAGCTGTCCATCAATGCACTACGGGCCAATGAGGACTTTTACCACATCATTTGTAACATTACGGTCACGATTATACCGAATAATCCCTAGTCATAATCATACCAAGTCTATCTATGCACTACAGGCCACAGATAACTTTCAAAAAAATATAAACATGAGGATGATGACAATGATATAAGAATTTAATCAAACAAGTTCAAGAATTATTTTATCCAGGAACTAATAATGTCCAAATTGTCAACATGATACTTCTTTGTAGAGTAAAATTCAAGAATTCTCAGAAGAATATTTCCATGAAAAGATACTGGATGAAGCGCAAATATCAAGGATATTCCACTAATTTCATAGAGTATAGAAGTCAAAACTTTAACCAACTAAGTATAATAAAGAATGGAATAACAAAAGAAATCACAATGCATGCGGTACTTCGCATAGACATGTTATTCCAACAGAATACTAAATAACAGAACCAGGTTAGGCGAAATTCGCACCGACAGGATGTTCCAACAGAATAATAAAGAATGGAATAACAACAAAAATCACCATGCATGCGGTACTTCGCATAGACAGGTTATTCCAACAGAATACTAATAAGGACGGAATCAGGTCCGGCGTAAAATACACAGACAGGATATTCCAACAGAATAATAAAGACGGAATCAGTTCCGGCGTAAAACGAACAGACGGGATATTCCAACAGAATAGTAAAGACAGAATAATAGAAGAATGTCACCAAGTATAGGGTAGCCCGCGTATACAGGTTATTCCAACAGAATAATAAAGAATGCAATAACATAAGTTCTCTTCATGAATATAAAAGAATAACACCCCTTACGAGTACAACAAATAATATTCCCTACCTTAAGAAGAAGAGTACTAGATATATAAGTAGTGAAGTAGCAGAATACTTTCTTCTTTCTCTCTATAGTTTATCTCTCTGGAGTTTCAGTGAATTCGTAAGAAAATAATGAAGGAATGAGCTTCTATTTATAGAAAAATGGGCTGCATAGTAACTAACTCATGAACGGTCCAGATTGATTTACTTTAATCTAATGGTCCATATTTAAAGCAAAATCTTTTAAATAAAATATAATATATTCTATTTATAATCTAATAAAATGAATAAATTTATAAAAGATTTTACTATGCAAACACTATGCAGGCACTATAAAAAATACTATGCATAATAAAATATAATATATTCTAATTATTGTCTAATAAAATAGATAACTTTATAAAAGTATTTTTTTTATATAAAAAGATTTTACTATGCAAAATACTATGCATAATAGAATATAATATATTCTATTTATAGAATAACTTTATAAAAGTATTCTGTTTTATATAAAAAGATTTTCTGTATTATTACATTAATAATATCAATAAAACTGAGTGACTTATCACGTAAGAATCAATAATTAATATCGTGTGCTACTATACAACCACGCATATTACTGTACTTTTAACACCGGGTGTTTCAACAGTTAACGGTAAAACTTCCGTTGTTATTTTCATAAAGTATTTTTGTCATTTTCTCAATCCGACAATAATTCCGTTGTGGGGTCCACCAATGGTTATGCCGTTGTACGAATATTCCATGTTAAAACGAATATTCCCCGACCAATCGAATATTATATAACAACTTGCGTACTTTGAAAAATTTATAAATATTACCCACAACTATAACATTATATCAATTTCACTCTATAATATTCAAAAATAATATTTATATAAAATTAATCTTTATTCAAAAAGTTGGGGTTTTACAGTATTTGTACAAAATAAGAAAAAATGAAATTATATGGTACAAAGCGCGACTTGTAACACAAGGTTTCTCGCAGAGATATGGTATTAATTATGAAGAAACATATGCTCCTATAATAGACGTTATTACATTCAGATTTTTAATTAGCGTGGTAGCAAGAGAAATTAATGGATGTTATTACATCATATCTGTATAGATCATTAGATAATGATATCTACATGAAAATACCTGAAGGATATAAAATGTCTGAAGCATATAATTCTACATCTCGAAGTATGTATTCTATCAAGCTACAAAGATTCTTATATGAGTTAAAGCAATCCAGATGTATATTATGGTATAATCTCATGAGTGGATATCTTTTGAAAGAAGGATTTGAGAATAATCCAATTTGTGCATACATTTTTATCAAAAGATCATAATTTGGATTTGCTATTATTATTGTATTTATTAATGAAAGATCTTGCTCTAGAAGAGTCGACAAAAACAACAAATTTGAGATGAAAGATATTGGTAAGACAAATTTTGTCTTGGCCTACAAATTGAACTATAGAATTCTTGTTCATCAATCAACATACATAGAAAAAGTCCTAAAGTAACTTTACATGGATAATGTTAATCCTCTGAGTACTCCAATGATGGGTTGGTCACTTGATATCAAGAAAGATCCGTTTTGACCATAAAAAAATAATAAAGAAACTTTTGGTCCAGAAGTACCATATATAAGGTCATGAAGTACTATATCTTAGTGCAATTGATGTTTTGATGTATCTTGCAAATTTTACAAGACCTGATATAACATTTGCAGTTAACTTACTAGCAATGTATAGTTATACACAAACTCGAAGACATTGTAATGAAATTAAACATTTTTTAAGTTATCTTCGTTAGACTATTGATTTGAGATTATTTTATCCAAAGGGTGATAGAACCAAGCATATTGCACCAAAATTATTTTATACACATGAGCCCCAGAAGAATGGCATATTGATATCAAGCATATATGATCATGTGATAATTTGATTGATATATTCATTAAGTAATGATCAACTACGACTGTTGATGATTGGGTAATATACCTATGAATTTATTATGTTTGACCTTAATTTGTTGTGTGTTCGAAGCGTTTTAGAATCATTTTACTTGTTTAAGCTGTGTTGTGGCATGATTGTGTGCTGTTGGGACGTTTGGAAGCTGTGGGATTGAAAAAGGTAAGAGAAGTGGCTTCTGCACCTTAGCACCGGGGCGCTGCCTCAAAGGCAAAATATAGCGTCGAGGCGCTGGTCTTCGGTTGACCTGGACAGGGGCGCGCGAGCATGGATCCGGCATGGGCTAGTCTGACTTGCTATTTTACTTTGTTATGGAGTGTATTGGAAGCATATTTGGACTAGGATTTGTGGAATTGGGCAAGTAAATATAAATTGATTCTTTACATTGAATTGGGACTCTATTCTACACAATTGGGGGGATTGAACAAGGAGCAAAGGCAGATCTGGAGGCTTACAACTTGGAGTTATTCTTCTTCTTTATTCTTTTAAAAATTGTGTAACTCATTAAGGATGATTTATCAATTATTTGTGGTTTTTATTTTTGTCATGAACTAATTCCTTTTATTAAGATTCCAATGAAACCTTTTATGATTATGGATTGATTATTTAATTTATTCCAATTATTTATATTGAAGTGAATTGTTCATCATGTATTTATTGATTAATTATCTGGTCAGTAATTACCGTGTTACTCTAGAAGGAATCGAGAGAGGAATTCTAGAGTTAGAACTGGGCAGGGTGACATGTGACTTAGTTATTTGCACAGTGAATAATTAGGTTTGTGAATAGAATGAGAATATCTATTTGCCTCATGTAACATATAAGGAATTGGTTTTGTATCGAGTTTAATTCAATTGTTTTGCATAGAGATATAACAAAATTAATCTGGGTTAAATAGAAGGCAATTGATCACTTGAGGGAGGGCTTTTGGTATTTGAGAATTCCTGTTAAAAATTCAGTAGACATAATAATTGGGATAATTGGATAATTGATTTAATAATCATATTTGGGGAAATTGGAGTCTTATTTATCATTCATCTGCATTCAAATAATTCTTAATTTGTTCTTTGTTTACTTTTAGCATAATTTCTTGTTATATT
This sequence comes from Panax japonicus, assembly GCA_020205505.1. NCBI lineage: Eukaryota > Viridiplantae > Streptophyta > Magnoliopsida > Apiales > Araliaceae > Panax > Panax japonicus. Next base: position 51,280,488 of record CM035101.1, on the reverse strand, counting down.
TACAATTAGTTTTCTTAGCTTTAATAATCACAATTTTTGGTTGTTTAAATAAAATTGGATTGATACAGTACTAGTAGTTGGAATTTATTAATTGGAATTTTCTGAGGGATCGACACTCTAATTTATCACTATATTACTTGTTGATCGTGTATACTTGCACGTTTGCTTTGATTGTGAAATCAACCAACAAGTTTTTGGCGCCGTTGCCGGGGAATTCTTTGTTAATATTAATTCCATATTAGTTATAATCAATTCGGTCTTAATTTAAACGTTACTTATTTTTCTTCTTGTTTTCGCAGGAATTCTTTGCGAGTGTATGCACACTAGATCAAGGGCAAGAAGGGAACTTTTTCCTTATACAGACGAGATTGAAAGGAAGTTCTTGAAAAGGCAATCGACTAGTGCGGTATCACCCGAGGAAGAAAAACAGGAGGAACAAGAAATTCCAGTGAACATGGCAGGGAACGGTCAGAAACTACTTTGGGATTATGCCATGCCGAATGTCACAGATATACAGTCAAGCATTAGGAGATCGGCAATCAATGCTAACGCATTTGAGATCAAACAAGCAACCATTCAAATGCTTCAGAATCAATGTCAGTTTGGGGGTAGTTCGTTAGATGATCCGAATGAGCATATCTTGAGTTTCTTGGAAGTTTGTGACACCTTCAAATTCAACAACGTATCAGAAGATGCTACAAGGTTGAGGATGTTTACATTTACCTTAAAATACAAAGCACGAAGTTGGTTATACTCTCAGCCTTCTGACTCAATCCACACTTGGGACGACTTAGCTCAAAAATTTCTAGCTAAGTTTTTCCCACCAGCAAAGTCAGCAAAACTACGGAATGATATTCATACCTTCGCACAGTTTGATTCGGAATCATTGTGTGAGGCGTGGGAAAGGTTTAAGGATATGCTCCGCAAATGCCCACACCATGGAATTCCACAGTGGATGCAATTGGGGATATTTTGTGATGGTTTACAAGCATCCACAAGGGTAAGTATTGATGCAGCAGCAGGAGGAGCGATTATGTCTAAAAATCTTGATGAGGCATTTCAGTTGTTAGAGACGATGGCCACCAACAATTATCAGTGGCCCATGATGAGGTCTAATCCTCCGAAAACAGCGGGAAAGTATGATGTGGATGCGATAACATCATTAAAAGTGCAAGTGACTGCAATGGCTAAGCAGATAGAATTATTGCGTCCACAATCCACTCAGCAGGAAGCAATGGTTTGTGAAATTTGTGCTGGGGGTCATACTACGGATCAATGTGCCATCAATGTTGAAGCAACACAGTATGTGGGGAGTTATAGTCGGTCTACTCAGCCTTATCCGAATCAAAATACATATAATCCGGGGTGGAGAAATCATCCTGGGTTTTTATGAAGTAACAACCAAGCTGCAGAACAAGCATCGAGACAACTAAACAATCCTGGGTTTCAAAACCAGACACAACAACCTGTGAGGAAAACAAGTTGGGAAGAAGCTTTAGAAAGATTCGTTAAGGCAACTGAGAAAAGGAGTGATGAGAGTGATAAGAGATTTAGTCAAATGGAGCTGAGTATACAAATTTAGAATGCATCGATCAAAAATCTGGAAAATCAAATGGGACAAATGGCACATGCATTGAATAACCGACCACTTGGAACACTTCCGAGCGACACCGAGAAAAACCCGGGCAGAGATGAGCATTGTAAGGCGGTAACTCTACGAAGTGGAAAAGAACTACAAGAGTCAGTCACGGATAGGGAAAAGGAGGACAAGGCATCAAATGAAACAGAGAAAGTAGTGGAGACCGAAAAGCGTCAATAAGAGACCTCACAGCAAAAAAATTCGGAACCAACCATTACAATGCCCCCCATACCGTATCCGTAGAGATTTCAGAAATCCAAGTTAGATAAGCAGTTCTCACGATTCTTGGATATCTTCAAGAAATTGCATATCAACATCCCATTAGCCGAAGCCTTAGAATAGTTGCCGAGTTATGCGAAGTTTATGAAGGAGGTTTTGTCAAAGAAGAGGAAATTAGGCGAATTTGAGACAGTAGCATTAACGGAAGAATGCAATGCAATCATTCAGAATAAGTTACCGCCGAAGCTCAAGGATCCAGGTAGCTTTAATATCTCGTGCGAGATTGGAAATCAGTTTTTGGGATGAGCTTTATGTGATTTGGGGGCCAGTATAAATCTAATGCCATTATCCGTCTACAGCCTGTTCGGACTTCAGGCTCCACGCCCAACAAATATCAGTTTGCAGTTAGCGGATAGATCGGTTACATATCCACGAGGTATAGTTGAAGATGTGTTAGTAAAAGTGGATAAATTCATCTTCCCTACGGATTTTTGTATTTTGGATTGTGAAGTGGACAGTGAAATCTCGATCATTCTTGGGCAACCATTTTTGGCGACAGGCAGAACATTGATTGATGTTCAAAAAGGTGAATTGACAATGCGAGTTGAAGATCAACAGGCCACCTTTAACGTTTTCAAGTCAATGTTGTACCCAAAAGAAAAAGGTGAATGTATGCGGGTTGATATCATGGAGGAATTGGTGAATCATAAATTCAGCACAACTTTTTCAGAGGACCCACTTGAATCTATTTTACTCGGGGAAGATGAATATGGTATTGAAGAGGATATCAAATAAGTCAAATGGCTAGACACACCATCAGTTTTTCAGAAAAGCACTCAATCTTTCGACACCATAGAGAGGCCCGAAGTGGAAGGTAAAAAGTTCAAACCATCAATAGAAGAGCCATAGGTGCTAGAATTAAAGCCATTACCACCCCATCTGCAATATGTTTACCTAGGAAAAGACGATACCCTATCAGTTATTGTTTCGACAGAATTGACTGATACGCAAAAGGAAAAAATGTTACGAGTCTTGCGAGAATTCAAAACAGCAATTGGGTGGACTATAGCGGACATTTGAGGTATTAGCCCATAATTTTGCATGCATAAAATCTTAATGGAAGAGGGGGCGAAACCAACCATCGAGATGCAAAGAAGGCTAAACCCCATCATGAAGGAGGTGGTGAAAAAAGAAATTATAAAGTGGTTGGATGATGGCATTATTTACCCGATCTCAGATAGTTTATGGGTAAGTCCTGTACAATGCGTGCAAAAGAAAGGGGGTATGACAGTGGTGAAGAATGAGGCGAATGAGCTCACCCCTACTCGAACAGTTACATGATGGAGAGTATGCATGGACTACCACAAGCTAAATAAAGCCACACGCAAGGATCACTTCCCCTTGCCATTCATTGATAAGATGTTGGATAGGTTAGCGGGACATCAGTTCTATTGTCTCTTGGATGGTTATTCTGGATATAATGAAATTGCTATAGCACTGGAGGATCAAGAGAAAACGACATTCACATGCCCATACGGTACGTTTGCATTTCGACGAATGTCTTTTGGTTTATGCAATGCACCAGCAACCTTTCAGCGGTGCATGATGGCGATCTTCTCTGACATGGTCGAGAAAAATTTGGAGGTATTTATGGACGATTTTTCTGTGTTTAGTGATAGCTTTAACCTTTGCTTGCAAAATCTGATGTTAGTATTGAAACGATGCGTGGAGACTAATCTAGTTCTTAACTGGGGAAAATGCCACTTTATGGTGAAGGAAGGGATTATTCTCGGGCATAGGGTTTCTGCAGCAGGATTAGAGGTGGATAAAGCAAAGATTGAGACTATTGAGAAATTACCACCTCCATCATCTGTGAAAGGAATACGGAGCTTCTTGGGACCTGCGAGTTTCTACAGACGTTTCATCAAAGATTTTTCAAAAATTTCAAAACCCTTGTGTTCCCTGTTAGAGAAAGATGTGCCCTTCAAAATAGATTAGTCGTGTATCGAGGCATTCGAGATTTTAAAGAAGAAGTTAGTATCTGCTCCAATCATTGTGGCGACCGATTGGTCTTTACCATTCGAATTGATGTACGACGCCAGCAACTATGCAGTGGGAGCAGTTTTGGGTCAACGTCACAGAAAAATTTTCCATACAATCAATTACTCAAGCAAGACGTTAACAGATGCTCAGTTGAACTACACAACCACCGAAAAAGAACTACTTGCAGTTGTGTTCGCCTTCAACAAATTCAGAGCATACCTCATCAGAACCAAGGTCATTGTCTACACGGATCATTCTGCAATCAAATATTTGATTGAGAAAAAGGATGCCAAACCGAAGTTAATACGGTGGGTGTTATTGTTTCAAGAATTTGATTTGGAGATTCGGGATAGAAAGGGTACAGAAATCAAGTAGCGGATCATCTTTCGCGGTTGGAAAATGATGAGGTGCAGAGGAAGGACAATGCATTGATTAACGAAAAATTTCTGGAAGAAAAACTTCTACGAGTGACTACAACACTGCCTTGGTATGCTGATTATGTGAACTATGTGTTTGCTAAAGTACTACCACCGGATTTGAACTCGAAAAAAGAAAGAAATTCCTCCTGACGTGAAGCAGTACTATTGGGATGAACCGTTCTTATTTAAAGCCTGCGCAGATCAAATGATTAGATGTTGTGTGCCACATAAAGAGATGGACAATATATTGGGTCATTGCCACTCATCGGATTATGGAGGTCATTATTCTGGTGATCGAACTGCGACCAAGGTGTTACAATTAGGATTTTACTGGCCTTCGTTATTCAAGGATGCGTATCTCTATGTACTAAAGTGTGATCGATGCCAACGCGTAGGTAATATCTCCAAGCGAAATGAAATGCCACTCAACACTATATTAGAGGTAGAACTATTTAACGTTTGGGGAATCGATTTCATGGGACCGTTCCCCTCATCTTTTAATAATTAGTATATTTTGTTGGCAGCGGATTATGTTTCCAAATGGGTTGAAGCCACATCTTTGCCCACCAATGATGCTAACGTCGTCCTTCGATTCTTAAAGAAAAATATCTTCACGCGATTTGGGACTCTGTGGGCAATAATAAGTGATGAGGGAACACATTTCTGTAACAAGAAGTTCACAAAATTATTGGTGAAGTATGGGGTTCATCATAAAATCGCAGCTGCATATCATCCCCAAACCAATGGCCAAGTTGAGGTCTCGAATAGGGAGGTTAAGAGAATTCTAGAAAAGGTGGTCAATCCGTCACGAAAAGATTAGTCTCTACGTCTTGACGATGCTCTATGGGCATATCGTACAACATACAAGAATCCGATCAGTATGCCACCTCCCAGTCGAGCTAGAACATAGTGCACACTGGGCCATTCGGAAGCTCAATTTTGATGAACAAGAAGTAGGTGAGAAAATGTTACTGCAGTTGAACGAGATAGATGAATTCTGTTTCAACGCTTATGAAAATGCAAAACTCTACAAGGAGAAAGTCAAAGCATGGCATGATAAGAAAATTCTCGATAAAATGTTTGAACCGGGCCAACAAGTCTTTCTTTTCAACTCAAGATTACAGTTATTTCCTGGGAAACAGAAATCACGTTGGTCAGGTCCTTTTACAGTCGTGTATGTTGCACCACATGGTAACATTGAGATCAAAAAACCAAATTCAAATTGCACATTTAAGGTTAACGGTCAAAGACTCAAACATTATTGGAGTGGACCTATTGAACGTCAAACAACGGTCATGAACCTCTCCGACCCAGTGGAAAATTGAGCATACCAGCAAAGTCGGGCCGACGACAGTAAACCAAGCGCTTATTAGGAGGCAACCCAATCATTTTATATTTTATTTTTATTCTTAGATTATTTTATTTTACTCTTTTTATCTAGTGCATATCAATTCTCTATTTTAGTATTAGGTAGTAGAGTTAGTCAACATTGTGGGTGATTGAGTCTTGGGTGAATCTTGGTGGCATAGGTTTATTAATAAAGTCACATGTTGCAGGTTCAAAGAATTATAAGTGAGAGTTGGAGTTCTTACACCTACGGACCCCCAGCGCCCCGGCACTCAACTTGTACTACAACACAGCGCCCCGGCGCTATGTAATTCATGAACCTACTGACCTACAGCGCCCCGGCGCTACACAATGCTTGTGCAATAGCGCCCCGGTGCTAGCTCCGTATACAAGCTACAGTACTCAAGCGCCTCGGCGCTCCGTTTGAGTTAGAGCCTAGCGCCCCGGCACTATCCCGGTACCCAATCCTCTGACCTCTAGCACCCCGGCATTGTCTGCCTATGATATTGATGTGCCCCGGCGCTGAGGATGCATTCCAGACTCCTGTTTGAACTTAAATACCGGACGGTTACACTTCTCTTCTATTTCAACCTCTCTTCTCTTTTAATTCCATGTCACACGCCTCCATTACCTTCACAGGGTAACTGAAAAGTGCTAATAACAATTTCATAATTCAAATCAGATTTATACGATCCATTATTCTCCTATATTCCATAAATTTCATCTTTCTCATTCTATTGCAACAAGATCTAACCAGGTATGTCTTGAATTATATTTGAACTTTGGGGCACAAAGCTATCTAATGATGTGGTGGGTATTTACATATTCTACTAAATTCATATCTTTTTACACCAACATCAAAGCATGTCAATCTCCTGATCTTGACTATCTTATACGGCACATATGTGTTAATTCTTAAATTGGGAGCGTATGTTATTATACATGTTTGAATTCTAGGGATACATTGCACACCCACAAGGTGTTTGATAATTTGGTTGAGTCATTGATCTTGTCCACATGCACACATACCACCATGTCCAAGCACTATCATTCTGGACCTTCTTGCCACCACAATGATTTCAATCTACTGTAGAACATGGCTATCATTGCACATAGTAACTTAGAGTGGGGTGAATTACACTATATTGATACATGCATGTCTCCTATTGCACTCCATGACAACTCTTGAGGGCATCTCTTGTGTGGCTTTTGTTCATTCTCGAAACTGAAGAGTCCATAACTCCAATTGGTACTATTGTGCATGCGCCTGCGTTTTTGTGTCGAGTCTCATCCCCACCAATGTATTCAATTTTAACATATATTTTAAATTTGGGGGTAAATTCATACATAAGTTTATCCAAATTCCAATTCTGTTCGATGCTAATACATATATATGCTTGTAACTTAGAGTGAAGGTTCAGGGACCGCCTCGACTCAACCCCCGAGATTTGACAGCCGCCGTTTTGTCAGTCTTACGGCTCAGGAAAGATACAACCGAATGGTTACTCGGTCAATAGTTTTGGAGCGTGGGTTGAGACCGGATCAATCAAAGGATGGCGACATGGCAGTCATGATAGCCGAGAGGAACTGGTTCATACTTATCGAGCAGCCTGATCCAGCAGTAATTGCAGTGGTGAAAGAATTTTACGCCAACGTGCCCAAACATGATCACTATACGGTATTTATAAGGGGCAAAACAGTGGAAATCGGCGAAGAGGACTTCAATGAGTGTTATCAACTGCCAGTGGAGGGTTTTCATGATGAGTATGCCAGTCTTGTTAGTGATGGGCCGGATTATGAGCTGATAATTCGTGAACTTTGTCAGCCAGGCACCACATGGACAGTACATGAACGCGGAAACATGACTTTCCCACTATCGAATCTCAGCTTATATGGGAAGGCATGGTATGCATTCATTTGCACAAAACTCATTCCATTCACCCATGTGAGTCATGTTACCAGGGAACGTGCAGTTCTTCTTATACTCAATCATCAAAGGATTTAAAATTGATGTGGGCCATCTCATTTTTCAATCTGTCCTCTGAGCATCTCATGGAAGTACCACTGCAGGGTTACCATATATGTCTCTCATCTGCATATTATGTCCTAAGTTCGGCGTCAAATGAAAGTCAGATGAGATGATTCAAAAGCCAATGCTAGTGCTGGACCACAAGTTGATCAGCAAGTACAAAGTGTGGACTGGTGGAGCAAACCACCCTAGGGGATTGGGTTTCATAATTCCCCAAGCTGAACAATCTCAAGCTCCACCACCCTAGGCTCCACCTACTTACGGTCCCTCATCTGCAGTGTATCGAGGTGTGGTTCCCGAAGCTGTTCAAAGAGAAGTCAATGGTTGGTTCTACAATATTGAAGCCCAAAATGTCCGCTTGTCTGAGCGCCAAGATGTGATCTATAAATACTTGGTTGATCAATTTACTGCACAGAATGCGATGAACGCCCAGCTGTTTCCGGGTGTTAGTCTCAGCCAGTTCCCAACTACCCTAATCCTACCAGTTTTCCCCCTTCTGATCTAGAGATGAGTGAGGATAACGATGCTCCACCCGAGGCTTAGGCTCATCAGGGAAGTCCTCTATTTTATCTTGTTTTATCTTTCGCATGAGGACATTTCTCTAGATAAGTTTAAGGGTAGTTGTTTAGTTTAATTTTTATTTGCATGAGTAAACTGTGTTTGTTAATAGTTGTGATTGTTTTAATTTTTATAAATGTTGCGTTTAGGATTACATGTTAATTCCAGCTTTTGATAGTGAGTATATTTGAAGGCCAATGATGAACTTAAAATTGCATGAACAAGTCTAGTAAGGATTGTTGAGTCAGTGATATGATGTTCTTGAGATGATTTGAATCTCTATCTATTTGACACTGATGTTATAAGGATAGCACAATTTGAAAAATGACCATGTTAGCTATGATAGTTTAAATGGATAGATAATGGAGTTCTACATGATGAATACTAGTGAAATGAAAGAGCAAGTTAAGTAGTAAGTGAAGACTGAATTTAGGCATGAACTAAAGTTTGGGGGAAAAATATATGAAATATATAAGGTAAAAAAAGAATAAACACCGTGGCATGCTTGTCTAGTTTTGTGGCCTTTGTTACTTGAGTAAGTAAGTTCGAGGGGATTGTCTCTACACCTAGCGCCCTAAGGTCTTAATGGCTTGGGAGTCATTGGTCGAAAGCTCGGTAAGGTAGCATTAAAAAGCCTAAGGGAATAAGACAATGCATAGTTATGGTTTAAAAAAAAATAAAGCGGGAAAAGTGTGAAATGCTCCCGTCTAAAAAAACAATAATATGAATAGCATAAGTATTTCATGTTGACCGCTGAGTTTTCGTGATTGTTTTATTTCGGTTGAATCTAGTTTATTTGATGAGCTCTTGAGTTGGACTGTACGAAGCTTGATATGAACTTTATTATCTGTCAGATTTTTGCTTGTCATTGGTTAGCATGGTTGTTGAACACACACTCACAATATCAGTAATAAAAGATTTTGATTGATTGATTGTTGGGATATTATTGATCTACTTTATCATGAGGTATTATCATGTTTTGTGATTTTTCTGAGGCCTATTAATATTCGTCAACTATTGAATTGCTGGAACTAAGGTCATTTAGTTAGTTTGCATTTGCATGATGTCTAGTTATTTGTGTTGGTTATGTTTTGTAGCTTGAGGACATGCAACGATTTAAGTTTGGAGGTATTTGATGATTGGGTAATATACCTATGAATTGATTATGTTTGACCTTAATTTGTTGTGTGTCCGAAGCGTTTTAGAATCATTTTACTTGTTTAAGCTGGGTTGTGGCAGGATTGTATGCTGTTGGGACGTTTGGAAGCTGTGGGATTGAAAAAGGCAAGAGAAGTGGCTTCTGCACCTTAGCGCCGGGGCGCTGCCTCAAAGGCAAAATATAGCGTCAGGGCGCTGGTCTTCGGTTGACCCGGACAGGGCCGCGCGCATATGGATCAGACATGGGCTGGTCTGACTTGCTGTTTGACTTTGTTATGGAGTGTATTGAAAGCATATTTGGACTAGGATTTGTGGAATTGGGCAAGTTAATATAAATTGATTCTTTACATTGAATTGGGACTCTATTCTACACAATTGGGGGGATTGAACAAGGAGCAAGGGCAGATCTGGAGGCTTACAACTTGGAGTTCTTCTTCTTCTTTATTCTTTTAAAAATTGTGTAACTCATTAAGGATGATTTATCAATTATTTGTGGTTTTTATTTTTGTCATGAACTAATTCCTTTTATTAAGATTCCAATGGAACCTTTTATGATTATGGATTGATTATTTAATTTATTCCAATTATTTATGTTGAAGTGAATTATTCATCATGTATTTATTGATTAATTATCTGGTCAATAATTACCGTGTTACTCTAGAAGGAATCGAGAGAGGAATTCTAGAGTTAGAACTGGGCAGGGTGACATGTGACTTAGTTATTTGCACAGTGAATAATTAGGTTTGTGAATAGAATGAGAATATCTATTTGCCTCATGTAACATATAAGGAATTGGTTTTGTATCGAGTTTAATTCAATTGTTTTGCATAGAGATATAACAAAATTAATCTGGGTTAAATAGAAGGCAATTGATCACTTGAGGGAGGGCTTTTGGTATTTGAGAATTCCTGTTAAAAATTCAGTAGACATAATAATTGGGATAATTGGATAATTGATTTAATAATCATATTTTGGGAAATTGGAGTTTTATTTATCATTCATCTGCATTCAAATAATTCTTAATTTGTTCTTTGTTTTCTTTTAGCATAATTTCTTGTTATATTTACAATTAGTTTTCTTAGCTTTAATAATCACAATTTTTGGTTGTTTAAATAAAATTGGATTAATACAGTACTAGTAGTTGGAATTTATTAATTGGAATTTTCTGAGGGATCGATACTCTAATTTATCACTATATTACTTGTTGATCGTGTATACTTGCACGTTTGCTTTGATTGTGAAATCAACCAACAACTGTGAAGAAGATGGTGCACAATATTGGCATACTTCGACTTAATGATATTTTTACCATGAACAATGGAAATTCTATGTACTTATGAAGGGGAGTAAAAAGGATGTGCTGCGAGCAACGGAGTGAAGATTTTGAAGAACGATGTTGATTGCGGATTGAGACTAAAGTGAAGGGTGTTCTGCGTTATTCTTCTACTTTAGTTTATTTCTGTAATTGAGAAGATGATATCTTTGATTTATTCAGTTATTATTTCATTTATTATAAACTAGTTACTTTTTAGGCTTAAGACGGAGCTTTAAGTGGAACGATGATTATGTAATCTTTGATTTCAGTTTAATAAGCTATTATTCGGTTTATCTATATTAATTTGAGCGTGAATTTAGGAATTGCCTGATCAACGATTCTTTGTGGACTTGTATGAACTCGAGAGATGAAATATGGGTCTAGACTTTGTTAATATAGCATGTGTTCTTGATTTATGTGAATGAACAAAATCTTGATGAATGTTAGGGTAGAGATATGCTTGACATCACATGTAATCAGATAAAGAACTTGAACTTCAACCTTCTTTAGTTGTAATTCACATAGAGATATAGTGAGTTACTCAATTAAGGTGTTTAACTTAATTCTATCTTCATTGTGGATTTGGGTTAATACAGTATTAGTACATCGAGAGGTGGCTAGTTCTACATACGTGTTCTTGATTAATAAACTGGGATAGTGAGTTAAACAGGAATAAAGGTGTAATAATCTAAGTGATGCTTATAGTGAAGTCGAAAGCCTAATTCTCCATTATTTGTTTGAAAATTCAGTTTTTAGCGTTTATTGATTGCATGGTGATTTTAATAGTTTTAATACTGTTAGTTACAAATTGGAAATTGATTAGTTTAATAAAATTATGATTAATAGGAAATTGATAATTATGAGGGTTAAATTCTTACTAAGTCTCTGAGGGAACGATACTCTATTTACTATTATATTATTTGTTGACCATGTATACTTGCATGCTGTGTGTGACTAGATTTTACCCAACAAGTCTTGGGGAGAGTCATCTGCGGATGGGGGGCGGATGGGTTCAGTCAAGACCAACAGAGGCATCAAGGATGCATCAGCCCCCTCGGGTTTGAAGATGGTTACTGCAAAGCAGACAAGACAGTAATTAAAGAGATAATAGAAGATAAAGTTAAGATATGAGAGGGTTCGAGGATTGTAACTTATGGCCGTGTTTGTAGAGCCAGACATCTTTGGATACGACCTCCAGACCCCAGTTAGTTTTCTGCAATAACTTGTAAAACTTCTTGAAAGCGTCGGCTCGATCCTTCGGGAATTTGGTAACCTTTGCAATAGGGTCTTCGGGGCTGGCCCAGTTCGGTAGGAGTTTGAGGTCGTTCCCCTTCATAAAGAACCACTATGGATGCCAACCCTTGTTGCTAGAGGGGGTCTTCATGAAGGTGGCTCGGCCGGATACACGGTTCAGTTGTTGAAGGCCAAGTTCCTTTGATCGGACAACAGAAAATAGAATAAAAAAAGAAATCAAGCCAATGAGTGATGTCAACCTCCTAGCACAGGGCGATGAAGCTGATGAGGTGGATGTATGAGTTCGGCACCAGCTGGGCAAACCCGATCCCAACAAAGCATAAGAAATATGAGATGAATTCATGGAGGGGGAACCGAACCCCATACCTCAAAGCGTAGAGAGGAATGGCGACCCAATCACCTGCGGGGCGCAAGAACATCCTTTCTTTCAGCTCGGGAACCCGAAGTTTGTACTCTTTGGGAATATTGAACACGGTTCAGATGTCGGACAGTTGGGATGAGGTGATGGTAGATTTGGTGTTCACATGGGAAAAATCTTCTTCAGATACATAAAGGCTTCGGATCTTGGATTCGACACTTTCTGTACTGGTGCTAGTGGGGGCTGCCGGTAAATTGACCGAAATTAGATCACCGGCGGCGATGGTGGTGGTAACAGTTGGTAGAACAGGCTCAGTGAGGGGAGAAATGCTAGAATCAGCCATTTGAGAAGGATGAGGGGAAAATGTGAGATTTAAAAAGCAAAAACAAGCTGAAAAATTGGAATCAAAGAAGTTTGATGAAGTAAGGTGCTCACCAAAAATCGCCCTTGCCGGAGAATTTGAGAGAAGAATTTGAAATGAGGAAACCTTTTAAAAAGTGACAGTAACGGTTGTTTTGGGCATTTTATAGTAAGGCGGCACGAATCCTAAGGGCGGATATTTATGGCAGGTGGGGTCTAACTCTAGGAAAGCGTGTACTATTTCAAAAAATGAAGAGTAACTGTTTGGATTCCCAATACAACTCATCATTTCCTGTCATGACTCTTCAAGTCTCTAATTATAAGTATATTATAACAAGAGACTGGAGGCAATGTTCGGGAATGTTTTACCGACCCTCATATAGGTTGAAGGCCTGGGATGGGGTCGAGGAGATTGGGCCCATTGGGCTGAAGCCATGTTGGATGTTGAAGGTATTCGAGTTCAGACTTCCGAGCCCTATGGGCCGGAGTCCTGTTCTAAGCTATGATGTTCGAGCTCGGGCCTTCGAGTCCATTGGGCCGGAGCCCAGAGCAGTTAGTGTGGTTCGGTTGGATTGGGCATGTTTAGTAAGTTGGCCCTTATATGGAGTCCGGAGTGATAAGGGCTTTAAATGGTTAAGGATTCTTGTGACACCCCCGAATCTTGGTCCTCTGACCCCAGTTCAGTCATCCCGATAAAAAACAAACATCAACCTCTAAATAACATACAATAACTCAAATGCAAAATATAGTAAACGTATGTCGTTCATTCAAAAGGTGTTACTAGTCCCAAGATTCGATTACCTTAATACAATCTTACAAACATACTCTAAAATAAACATTAGGGTTCATATTACATAATAGTAATTTAAACTATGCATAAGGTAAAGTCTGCTCCTTGCCACTATCCTATATATTTCCTTTACCCTTGTCATTTCCTGAAGTCTCGGGCTTAGCTACAATATAATTCATGATATAGCAAGGATGAGCAACAAGTTTTCTCAACAAGTTTAAATACAACAATAAGGATATATCATGATGAATGGGAAATATCTGACAATGAATTCAACAATATGAATATCTGAAGGATTCAACAATATGAATATTAGAAGCAAAGATAGTGATTGCTTTTAGAATAACTGTTAGTCAAGTAGGCTTTGAAGTATAACACTCCAATGGAATCAATAGCAAATTGACCCTTTGGTTACTGGCTACAGAATAAGTACTTGAGGGGATCAGCCTCGCGTACACCATGATGCATAACATTTAAATCTGATCTTTGTATCTTATATTAGATACATGGGGTACTCCCATATCATAAAAGGGGTGTTCTTTTAGTCTAAGAATCCTTACCATCAATTGGTTTGGATAGCTTTTATAAAAATTCATACACTTGTCTGACCGAACAATGGTTCGGACTCTATATAACACAGTTCAAGAATTATAAAACTTTAAACGATGTACAATTCCAAGACTGTATGAACTCAAGTGCACTAAGTGCGAATATCAATAATATCGATGTCGAATAATTGTAAGGTAATTAAACCACTTAATAACATGCTTAGAAATAAAGTTCAAGCTTAAATGAATAACTTTCTTACTCATGTCCATTGCATAAAGTAAATGCAAAGGTTAGGATACTTTGCACAATAAAAGTATGGTTCAAGGAACTTGCACAACCAAAGAGTGAAGTTCAAGGAAACTTGCTCAATATAAATTTGAGTAAGGTTAGGGAACTTGCCTGTTTGCTCAGCTACAATTTAATTCTAGCTTTAATTAACTTGCGTTGAAATGACCTAACGTTAACAAGTCGATCTTTTCAATTAGTATATGTAAACTAATATGATTCTACACTTATAAAAATCACGTCATCACATAGCATGCTTCTCAACACATTATATGGCATATTGGTCATATATTACAAGGTAAAGAAATTATATAAACATGCCTTGAATTTCAGATCAAAAACATAATCTTGGCCAGACTGCAGGACGGCGTAGCAGCGCCTGGTCTAGGCTTAGGGACGCCGCATCTACGTTATCCCCTGGCCAGACCAGGATTGAGCTTTGCTCTCCTAATTTCAAACAAACTCTAACACACTAATTACACATATATTTTAACATACATGCATGCTAGAGTTTCACACATAACACATGACCATACTTGAATTTACCTTTGTAAGTTTTTAGCTTATAATTTACATGGGGCTTCGAAATAGAAAAGTCATGTGGTTATCATGCTTCGTAACTTGGTTATACAATACTCAGTAGTCATGCTTGTATATAGACAACACATGTATACTTTACTCATATAGTTCATATTTTAGAAATTTCTTTTTTATGACTATGTGTGAATAAGTGAAAACCATATATTAACTAAACGATGCTCATGCCAATATATCAATAGGCATAATGAGTCTTAATATACATGCGTGCATGGTCATAACGTACTTTATTCATTACTTGATGACATTAGTGTTGGTCGATTTCTTAATCAAATATATGTGCAAGTGTACACAATCAACAAGTAATGAAGTGATAAGATAAAGTGTCGATCCCACATAGAATTCCAATCAATAAATTCCAACTACTAGCACTATATCAATTCAATTTTATTTAAACAACCATAAAGCGTGATTTTTTGAAATAAGAAAACTAAATTGAATAATTAAAACTAGATTATTCTAAAATTAAATCAAATAAATAAAACTAAGATTTAACGATTGAATTCAGATAAATAATGTTAAGACTCCAATATCCCCAATTACGAACTACAAACCAATTATCCAATTATCCCAATTGTTATACCTACTGAATTGTTAACATGAATTCCAAGTGTCAAAAGTCCTTTTCCAAGTGATCAATTAAATTTTATTTAATCCAATTAATCTTGTGATATTCTTATGCAAAACAATTAAATTAAACTCCTTCAATTCCAATTCCCAATTTGTTACATGCAGTGACCAGATATTCATTTTCAATTCACGACCCTAATTATTCATCATGCAAATAATTAAGCATACATGTTATCATGCCCAGTTCTAACCCTAGATCTCCTCTTCCGAATCCTTCTAGAGTAACAAGGTAATTATTGGCCAAATAATTAATCAATACGCACAAGACATAATAAACAATTCACTTTGACATAAATAATTGGAATAAATCAAATAAATAATTCATAGACATAAAAGGTTCAATTGGTAGTCTTAATAAAAGAATTAGTTCATAACGAATAATAAAACCATCAATCTTTTGAAAAACATCCTTAAGGAATTACACAAATTAAAAATAAGGAGAAAAAGAAACTCTAGAGAAAATCCTTCAATCTTCAAGTAATCCCTTGTTTAGCCTTCAATTATGGTAGATCCTCCTTATTTCAGCAAAGAGGCCTTTATATACTCCATTTCCAGGTTGCTTCAATCCTAGTCCAAATCAATTTCCCTTCCCCTGTAAAACTCGCGCCTTGGTCAACTGGTCACACGTCCGGTCAAACCCCAACGCCCCGGCGCTGGGTTCAATTCACGTCATAGCGCCCCGGCGCTGCTCTGCCATTTAATTACGAAATTGCCATTCACTTGTTCAAATCACCAACTTTCCCCTCCGTCTCCCAAATCTACAAAATAACAACTAAACACAATAAAAATGCTTCTAAAAGACTCGAGAATACAACAATTTAAGCACACGGATATCCAATTCATGGGTATAATACTCAATCATCAAATACCCCCAAACTTAAATCGTTGTTTGTCCTCAAGCAACAAAACATAAGACAACACGAAGAACTAAACACACCATGCGAATACACCTAAAACTATCTACATGTTATAATTTCAGCAATCAAATAGACATCGTACATTCATTAGGCCTCAGAAAAATTGCAATAACATGGTAGTACATCATATTAAGGCAGACCAATAATATCCTAACAATCAACAAATCTAAATCTATTACTCCCTCCGTCCCAAGATAAAAGTCCTTATTACTATTTTTGGTTGTCCTATGTTAAATGTCCACTTTCTTTTAATAACCAAACTTTTACACATTTTTTCCTATTATGCCCGTAGCATTAAATATCTCATACTTTTCTTATTCTAATTCTCTCTCCATATTTAATGACAATATTATGGGCAATTTTATCATTTTATTCTTCTTCTTAATATGCGTGAAAAGTCCACCAAGACTTTTATCTTGGGACGGAGGGAGTATTACTAATACCATGTGTGTGTGCTCAATAACCATGCTAATCGATGAAAAGCAAGATATGAAACATAATAGATTTCTTAGAAGGCATCATACAGTGTAAACTCGAGAACTCCTCAAATAAACTAGATTCGACTAAAATCAAACAATTACCCAAGTCCAAAGGTCAAAATGAAGTACTTATGCTTTATTTTTATTATATTTTATTATTAATTTTTTTATAACGAGGGCTTTTTGCACTTTTTCCCATTTTATTCAAAAAAAATTTCCTTTCATGATTGTGCAAATCCCTCATTCCATTAGGCTAACAGTGCTACCCCTTAGCGAGCTTTCGACCAACGACTCCTAGACTATATAAAACCTTAGGGCGCTAGGTGTAGAGACACTCCATCGGGCTTACTTGCTCAAGTAACAAAGGCCCCGAAACAAAACTAGTCATGATATTATTATAATTTTTTATATAAAGCTTATATACTCCAAATATTTTTCCCCGAAACTTGAATTCATGTCTAAATTCAGTCATCAGTATTTATTCATATTATTCTTTCATTCAACTAGTATTTTTCCTTTAGAAAACTATTATCTCTCCATTTAAACTTTCTCAGCCAACAAGGTCGTTTCTTAACATGTGTTACCCTAATAATATCAGTTGCAAACAGATACAGATTTAAATCATGTCATGAAATCATATCACGGCTTAACAATCCTTACTAGACTTGTTTGTGCAATTTCAATTTCATCATTGGCCCCAAATATACTTAAACTATTAAATAACTGGAATTTTGTAAAATCCTAAATGCAACACGTAGAGTTGCACAAACAGGCTATCTGGCATGGCCCGGTCTAGGCATGCTAGGCTTTGACCATTGACCAGGCTAGGCAAGTCTTACCGACTGAAATGGTGATCTGAGTGAGCCTGCAGGTCAGGTCGGTCCAGGCCCAAGCCAAGGCCCAACATCCTTAGTCCACCCTCAGCCTTCTAACGCTGGGGTCTCGGTACCTAAGGTTTTGATTCCAGGTTTGCCAGATGAACCAGATGGTGATAGTAGTGTGGCAATCAGAAGTGTTTCTGGGAATGGAAACCCAATTTTAATGTTCATTATGAAACATCGGGCTCTGAAAATATTATTCCCCAGCAGTTCTCTTCCTTCCTGGTTTTGGTGTTGGTTCATTTCACTATGAGAAGCAGCTGAAGGATCTAGGACGTGATTATAGAGTATGGGCAGTGGATTTGCTTAGTCAGGGCATGTCATTGCCCGTTGTAGATCCTACTCAGTTTGATGGAGGTGAATTAGAGAGTGGAAATTTCTTGTGGGGTTTTGATCTGATGGGATTGGGTTGGAGGCAGCCTTTTTAATTCTTAGGGTTGCTAGCTAAAATTTGTACAGAAGTTGGGTTGGGTTGGGTTGGGTTGGGTTGGGTTGGGTTGATGGATAGCTTATTTTATTTAGGCAGGGCAAGAGGGTGTTAACTTTTTTTTGGGTTGGGCTATACAGAAGTGGGGTTTGGCTTGGTGTTGGTTACTGGTGACTAGGCCTGCAGGCCAGGCCGTTCTAAACCGCAGGCCAGGCCAGGCTCAGGCTTTTTTCCAGACTAGGTCAGGCCAGATCACATGCTAAAAAATAAGGCCTCTTTGGGGCCTTCAGGCCGGACTTTTTTAGACCAGGCCTAGGCCAGATCAAGGCCAATCCGTAGGCCTCAGACCTTTTGTGCAACTCTAGCAACACGTAACACACAATAAAAACAAACTATCCACAAACTACTAGAAACATGATATCTACTAATGCAACTAAAAACTAAACTACCCCCAAACTTATAAAGAGAAATGTCCTCATGCGAAAAATAGAGCAAAATAAAATAGAGGACTTCCTTGACGAGCTTATTCCTCGGGTGCATCATTCTCATCTTTGCTCATCTCTTGATCAGAAGGGGGAAACACAAGCAAAATAGGAGCAGTAGGAAAATGGCTAAGATTAACTCCCAGGTACAATTGAGTATTCATAGAATTCTGGGCGGTGAATCAGTCGACTAAAATTTTGTAGATGACATCTTGACGTTCAGACATGCGGACATTCTGGGATTCTAGATTGTAGAACCAACCATCAATTTCATGCTAGACTGCCTCGGGAACAACACCACGTTGAGCTGTGGAGGAAGGACCATATGTGGGTGGGGTCGAAGGTTGTGAGGCATGTGGAGCTTCAACTTGGGGAATTATAAAACCCAATCCCCGAGGGTGGTTTTCCCCACCAGCCCATACTCTATACCTGTTGATCAGCTTATGGTCCAACACTGGTATGGGGGTTTGAATCATCTCATCTGACTTCCATTTGACCCCGAATTTCGCACATAATACGCAAATGAGAGATGGATGGGGTAACCCTCCTGTGGTACCTCTTCGTGCAGCACGAAGAATTGATTGCTGAATGAAATCGCCGACATCTATTTTCAAGCCTTGAATAATGGAATACAACAATACAGCCCTCTCCTTGGTGACATGGCTCACATGTGTGCATGGCATGAGCGTGGCGCATATAAAGGCATACCAAGCCTTTCCATATAAACTGAGGTACGAAAGCGGAAACGTCATGTTGCCTCGCTCATGCAATGTCCATGTGGTTCCCGGTTGACAAAGCTCATGTATGATGGTTTCATAATCTGGTCCTTGACTCACAAGACTTGCATACTCATTGTGTAGTCCCTCTAACGACAATTGGTAGCACCCGTTATTGTCCTCTTCGCCGAATTCAACTGTCTTGTCGCGCACATACACTCCATAATGGTAGTGCTCTGAAACGTTGGCGTAGAATTCTTTCACGATTGCAATCACTGTCGGGTCCGGTTGTTCAGTAAGCGTGAACCAATTCCTTTCCGCTATCATCACAGCCATTTCTCCATCCTTTGAGTGGTTGGGCCGTAAACCGCGTTCAGGAATAAGAAATCGGGTGGCCATACGGTTATAGCGTTCTTAAGCCGCTGCGCTGACAAATCTTCGGTTGTCAAATTTTGGAGGAGCCAAGGCTGACCTAGAACCTTCTCCACATTGACGCTTCGAGGCCATTTAGAGACTTCTGCAAGAAATTCACATTCACACGTATTAGAATCGGGTAGAAATCTAATATGGACAAATGTGCCCATGGCACTACCCCCAAACTTCAAGATAAGTGGACGTTGTGTAACATAGTTGTGGGTGTAGTAAGATACATAATAACATAAAAGTATAAAATTTGACTGATTAGTTGTAGTTACTATTCAAACATTACAATTGGTAAACGAAACACAAGATACGCCCAAAGAATTTGACATGTAGAAACATATTACGGTAAATAACTACATTCATTCGGTGCATGGGTAGCATAAAACTATGTAGGCTAACATTTTAAGGAATGACAATCAAGTAGTTAACGTATGTGAACATCCGATAAAATAATAGTCACATAGAAATTGGACCCTCAGTAAGCATCAATACAGTTTAGCCCTTCCCCCCCCCCCCCACACTAATGATATATCCATTTAACGGTAATTCTATGGTACTGTGATGGCAAGAAGTCAAATACAGTCAGTGTTGGATATGGCTTTATGTGAATTGGACAAGGAATATTGAGTCAGGCAAAATATCGAACACCTTGTGGGCAGTTCATATTTTACTTTGAATCACCACTATATTCCTATCAAGTCAAACCCCTAGCATTCAATCACTACATATGCGTGACATCCCAATCAAAAGTGATTCACATACACATAATATGAGATACTCAAAATTAGAAGAATTAAAATATGCACTTTAGATATAGGAGAATGTGAATCAAGATAAATACGCACTCTCGAATCCGTAAAAATTTGTGGCAATGAGTATGAGAAACATACTATTCAGTGCAATAGAGAGTTGAAAATGTTGCAATACATACCTTGGATTGTTGAAAAAATAAATCGAATTCAAGTAGGAAGGTAGTGACTAAATCAAATTGTGTTGTCACCAAAAGATGTGCAGGATATATATTGTTATATGGGGCTGATCAGTTATCAAGGAAAAAAATGACTAGAACGTGTATGGGTGGTGGAGGAAGTTGAATGGGCTAAGGAGTGTGAACCAAGAAACAGAAAAGGGAAACACATATATTTAATTTCCAAACCTGGACCTCCAGCACCGGGGCGCTGAGATTTGCACAGTGAAGAGCGCCAGCGCTCTGGCCTGAAGGTTTCGATGGACTCCCCTAGCGCCAAGGGGCTGCGTTGTGGGATTTTCCTAGCGCTGGGGCATTGCTTGTCAGTAGCTTCAAGAGACTCTAGCGTCAAGGCGCTGCTTTGGTACTCTAATTAAGCGTCGGGACGCTGGTGGTATTTTGCATGTTCTGCTATGATGCGTCAAGACGCTGGCTTTCTCTTGATAACAAGCGTCGGAGCTCTAACCACCATTCATGTAGTCTATTGCTCAATTTTTCAGCTTACCTGGAAACAAAAAAAAATGCATGAAGAATGTTATGCTCGAATATATACTAGCAACTAATAATAAAAATTAAAATCACAAATATTTTGCATGAAGTAAAATAAAAATAAACTAAAACTCATGGGGTTTCCTCCCTATAGCGCTTGGTTTATAGTCGTCAGCCCGACTTTGCTGTGTTGCTTAATTATTCGCTGGATCAGAGAGGTACATGGTTGTAGTTTGTCGTTCAATGGGCCCACTCCAGTAATGCTTGAGCCTTTGGTCGTTCACCTTGAATGTTCGCTTTGAATTCGGTTCCTCGACTTCAACATTTCCGTGCGGAGCGACGAATTCAACCACAAACGGCCTGGACTAGCGAGATTTTAATTTATCAAGAAATAAATGCAATCTGGAATTGAAAAGCAATACTTGTTGGCCCAGTTCAAACTTTCGATCAAGGATTTTCTTATCGTGCTAGGTTTTGACTTTCTCCTTGTACAATTTGTCATTCTCATATGCATTATACCGGAATTTGTCCATCTCATTTAACTGAAGTAACCTTTTCTCACCAGCTACTTGTAAGTCAAAGTTCATTTTTCGAATGGCCCAGTATGCACTATGTTCTAGTTCGACCGGGAGATGACACGCCTTTCTGTAAACCATCCTATAAGGTGACATACCGATAGGATTCTTGTAAGCCGCGCGATATGCCCATAGGGCATCATCTAGTCGCATGGCCCAATCTTTTCGTGATGGATTGACCACCTTTTCCAGGATTCTCTTAACTTCCCGATTCGAGACTTCCGCTTGACCATTGGTTAGGGGATGATACGCGGCTGCAATTTTATGACCCCATACTTTATAAGCAATTTAGTGAACTGCTTATTACAGAAGTGAGTTCCCTCATCACTGATTATCGCCCTCGGCATCCCAAATTGTGTGAAGATATTTTTCTTCAAAAACTGTAGGACTACGTTGGCATCATTCGTGCGTAAAGATGCGACTTCTACCCATTTGGAAACGTAATCGACCGCCAAAAGAATGTACTGATTATTGAAGGATGATGGGAAAGGTCCCATAAAGTCGATTCCCCACACATCGAATATTTCAACCTCCAAAATTGTGTTAAGTGGCATTTCATTACGTTTGGAAATATTACCTACTCGTTGACACCGATCACATTTTAGCACATAGAGATATGCATCTTTGAATAGAGAAGGCCAGAAGAATCCTGACTACAACACTTTGGCCGCTATCCTATCACCAGCGTAATGACCTCCGTAATCCAATGACAATGACCTAATATGTTATCCATCTCTTCGTGTGGCACACATCGTCTAATCATTTGATCCGCACAAGTCTTAAATAAAAATGATTCGTCCCAATAATATTGTTTTACATCGTGTAGGAACTTTTTTCGTTGTTGCGAATTCAAATCTGGGGGTAACACCTTACTAAGCAAATAATTCACGTAATCTGCGTACCAATGCAATGTCGTTGTTATTCGAAGAAGATGTTCATCAGGAAACCTCTTATTAATCATGATGTTGTCTTTTTGTTGAACCTCCGCTTTTTTCAACCGAGAAAGATGATCCGTCGCCTGGTTCTCGGTACCTTTTCTATCTCGGATCTCCAAGTCAAATTCTTGTAGCAACAATACCCACCGTATTAACCGCGGTTTGGCATCCTTCTTCTCAATCAAATACTTAATAGCAGAATGATCAGTGTAGACAGTTACCTTGGTCCCTATGAGATATGCTCTGAACTTGTCGAAGGCAAACACAACCGCAAGTAATTCTTTTTCGGTGGTCGTGTAGTTCAACTGAGCATCCGCCAACGTCTTGCTTGAGTAGTAGATAGTGTGAAAATTTTATCGCGACGTTGTCCCAATACTGCTCCAACTGCATAGTCACTAGCGTTGCACATCAATTCAAACGGTAAAGACCAATTGGGCGCCACTATAATTGGAGCTGAAACCAATTTCTTCTTTAATACTTCAAATGCATCGATGCATGACTGATCCATTTTGAAAGGTACATCTTTCTCAAAGAGGAACCATAAGGGTTTCAAAATTTTAGAAAAGTCTTTAATGAAGCGTCTGTAGAAACCCGTATGTCCCAAGAATCTCCGTATTCCCTTCACAGATGATGGAGGAGGTAGTTTCTCAATCGTCTCAATTTTTTCTTTATCCACCTTTAGCCTTGCTGCAGAAACCTTATGCCCCAAAATTATCCCCTCTTTCACCATGAAGTGACATTTTTCCCAGTTAAGAACTAGGTTAGTCTCCACACAACGCTTCAACACTAAGACCAAATTTTTCAAGCATAAATCAAAACTATCACCGAACACGGAGAAATCATCCATAAATACTTCCAAATTTTGTTCTACTATATCTGAGAAAATGGCCATCATGCACCGTTAAAAAGTTGTCGGAGCATTATATAAACCAAAAGACATACGACGGTAGGCAAACGTACCGTAAGGGAATGTGAATGTGGTTTTTTCTTGATCTTCTGGGGCTATGGCAATCTGATTATATCCGGAATATCCATCCAAGAGACAGTAGAACTGATGTCTCGCTAACCTATCCAACATCTGATCAATGAACGGTAAGGGGAAGTGATCCTTGCGTGTATCTTTATTCAGTTTGCGGTAATCCATACATACTCTCCATCCTGTAACGGTTCTAGTTGGGATGAGCTCATTAGAGTCGTTTTTCACCACTGTCATACCCCCTTTCTTTGGTACGCACTGTACAGGACTTACCCATAAACTGTCTGAGATTGGATAAATAATGTCGGCATCCAACCACTTTATGATCTCCTTTTTCACCACATCCTTCATAATGGGGTTTAACCTCCTTTCCTGCTCAATGGTTGGTTTTTCTCCCTCTTCCAATAAAATCTTATGCATATAAAATGACGGACTAATTCCTCGAATATCCGTTATAGTCCATCCAATTACTGTTTTAAACTCTCATAATACCCTTAGCAGTTTCTCTTTCTTCGTGTCAGTTAAATCTATCGAAACAATGACTGGTAAGGTGGCATCTTTTCCCAAATAGGCATACTGCAGATGAGATGGTAGCGGTTTTAATTCCAACACCGATGGCTCTTCTATCGATGTTTTAAACTTTTTCCCTTCCGTTTCAGGCCTATCAAGAGTGTCGAAGTATTGTTTACGTTTCCTAGTGGTAGGTAATGCATCTAGCCATTTAACATACTCAATGTTATCCTTAATATCATAGTCGTCCATCCTGAACAAAATAGATTTTAGTGGGTCCTCTGAATAATTTCGATTGAACTTGTGATTAACTAATTCAACCAACATATCCACCCGCAAACATTCACCCTTGTCTTTCGGATAAGTCATTAACTTGAATACATTGAACGTGACTTGTTGGTCTTCAACTCTCATCGTTAATTCACCTTTTTGTATGTCAATCAACGTTCTTCCCGTTGCTAAAAATGGCCGCCCAAGAATGATGGGAATTTCCTTATCTGTTTCACAATCCAAGATAACGAAATCTGCTAGGAAGATAAATTTATCCACCTTTACTAATACGTCTTCAACAATACCTCGTGGATATGTAACTGATCGGTCCGCCAACAGCAAACTGATATTTGTCGGTTTTGGTGCCTTAAGTCCAAACTGACTTTAGACGGATAACGGCATCAAATTTATACTGGCCCCCAAATCACACAACGCTCTTCCCGAAAACTGATTACCAATTTTGCATGGAATAGTAAAACTACCTGGATCTTTTAACTTCGGAGGTAACATGTTCTGGATAATTGCGCTGCATTCATCGGTTAGCGCTATTGTTTCAAAATCACCCAATTTTCTCTTCTTTGACAAAACATCCTTAATGAACTTGGCATAGCTCGACATTTGTTCTAATGCTTCCGCAAACGGTATGTTGATATGCAGTTTTTTAAAAATATCCTAAAACCTCGAGAACTGCTTGTCTAACTTGGATTTTTGAAACCTCTTCGGAAACGGTATGGGAGGCATTATGAGGGTTTGTTACAGTGCTTTCTGCTCTAACTCCTCATCCTGACATTTTTTGGTTTCTGAAACTTCCTCTTTTTCCACTGTTGCATTGTCCAACTTTTCCTTATCTTTGATTGTCTCTTGCAACTCCTTTCCACTACATAAAGTCACAGCCTTACAATGTTCATCTTTGCCCGAATTTATCTCATTATCACTGGGGAGTGTTCCATGTGGACGGCTATTCAACGTGTGCGCTATCTACCCCATTTGATTTTCCAGATTCTTTATCGAAACACCATGACTTTCACATTAATATCAACTTGACTCAATAACTTATCTTGTTCACCGATCCTTTTATCTGTAGCTTCAATAAATTTTTCTAAAGCTTCTTCCAGACTTATTTTCTTCTCTGGCTGTTGTTGAGTCTAATTTTGAAATCCGGGTGGGTTTTCTGGTCTAGGTGCCTGACCTTGATTATTACTCCATGAGAATCCCGGATGATTCCTCCAACCCGGGTTATATGCATTTTGATTCGGATAAGGTTGGACTGATAGATTATAGCTTCCCATGTACTGAGCTGATTCGGCATTGATGGCACATTGATCTGTAGCATGACCCCCAACACACAACTCACAAACCATTGCTACTTGCGGTGCTGATGGTGGACTTCATGTTTCCAATTTCTTAGCTATTGCGGACACCTGTGCTGCCAACGCTGTCACTGTATCCACTTTAAACTTTCCCGGTGTTTTTAGAGGATTAGACCTAGTCATCGGCCACTGATAGTTATTGTTGTCCATTGTTTCTAACAGTTGATAAGCCTCATCAAAATTGTTAGACATGATTGCTCCACCGGCTGCTGCATCAATACTGGCTCTTGTGGACGCGTGCAAGCCATCACAGAATATCCCAACCTGCATCCACTGTGGAATTCCATGATGTGGACATTTGCGGAGCATATCCTTAAATCTTTCCCAAGCCTCGTACAATGTCTCGGAGTCAAACTGTGCAAAAGTGTGAATATCGTTCCTTAGTTTTATCGACTTCGCTGGTGGGAAAAACTTAGCTAGAAATTTTTGAGCTAAGTTGTCCCAAGCGATCATTAAACTGGGAGGCAATTAATGTATCCAACTCCGAGCTCTGTCTTTCAATGTGAACGGAAATAACCTCAACCTTATAGCATCTTCCGAAATGTTATTGAACTTGAAGGTGTCGCTGTGATAACCCAGGATTTCGAATAATCCAAAATTTGCGAATAAATTTTTTTTTAATTAGTATTAATATTAATTATCAATTTTGTGACAAGTATCTGTGATACGAGTCTCGAGAAAGTCAATTTGTGTATTGACTAATAAATTTAGAGTAGAGTTGTGCTTAACAACTTCAGAAAACCCTATCCCTAATTTTCGGATAGGGATTCGATAGAAAATACAATTAAAATAATTGTATTGTTGATTATGTGTTTGTACTGTTTAGAAATGTTGACCAATGGTTGACTGGATAAGGTTTAATATTAATAAACCTTAATAAGGGATTTAAAACCCTAATTGTACATTAAGGAACCCTAATTTAAAATCTAGGATTTCCTAAACCCTAATTAGGCAACCCTAATTTTTATTAGCATGCCTAAAGTGTTTGTTAAACTTAAATATGATTAGAAAACTCTAATTATATTTTTGTATGTTAAATTTCTATTTTAGAAACCCTAATTTTATTTTAGAACATTTATTTTTCTAATTAAACCCTAAATTTGAAAATTGTGGGAACTAGAATTTTTAATACCTAAAGGGTTCAAATCTTAAATCCTAATCCAAGCCCCAAACCCTAAGGGTTTGTACAAATTCTATGTTTACCATTTAAATTAATTTGCTAATGTCAAAAATGCCCTTTATGGGATTTTTTTATAAGTTAACTTGCAAAATTGTCCAATAACTTTAGTAGGTGGCCAACTAAGTTGACCAATGTGACTTAAATTATCAGCAACCAGCCCATATATGACAGCAAGATCAGATCTAACAACCAAGCATGCTATATAAGAAATTCAAGAGAGAGAAAGTCTAAAAAAGGTGCCATTTTACATACATGCTCTTACCAACTCTTTCTCCCTCCCACACCTCCGAATTTGCTTAGTATATCAGTCCTAAATACAGCCACTAGATCAATCAATAACATATTGAAGAGCATAGATCAAGAATTGGAACAAGAAGGTATAAACCTATTTTTGATTTTTGATCTTAGTAGCTAAGAAACATTTCATGTTTATGTGTTTAGATCTTTGTTAGATGATGTTTAATGATGATCTATGTTGATATAACATAGATCCATAGCATCAAAATGCTTTAAAATTGAGTTTTTCTAAAACTGTCAAGAACACGATTTGTGGTCTGACAAGCTAATGTCAGGAGCCATAAATCCGTGTCTGTTTATGATTCTTGTTGTTTTATGTTTTGGATCTGTTATTTGGTATGAGGTCTTTAATCTGCAAGTGGTTTTACAGTTAAGTGATGTCTAGAATTGAAGTTATACTCGGTCAAAACCCGTTGACCAGGCATGACCGAGTAACCTTCTGGGTAACCCAGAAGGGCAACAATCGCGGCTGACAGGGTTTTTAAGCCTCTTAATCTGTCATTTGTGTTAATGTTTTGATGATATGTTGTATTCAGATTGAATCTTGTTGTGTGGACTTTAGATCCCTGTCCTTAGAAATCTTAAACACTCCATATATTGATTGTAGCAAGTGGTCAAAGTGGCCTAATCGATCATGATGGCTGTTTCTGGAAATTCCAGAAAACCGGATGAACTTAGTTTCTGACCATGTTTGACCCGATCGTATCTTGAGTTTTAGATGTTGTTTAACTGACCTGTTGTGATGTAAATGTACCTTGACACGAGTACTACATATTTGAACCATCAAACCACCTGAACCAAGACTAGAACATAGATTAATTTGAGCTTAGATGTGGCAACTCGAAACTGTCTGGGCCCAGAAAAATCCAGAATGAGTCTGACAGCTTCTTTGAAGCTCTAGATCTTGCAGTATTGTTATTGTTTGATCAAGATGTTGGTTGTGTGTTGTAGTATTACATTTTGGCTACACGATCACACTTCAAACAAGTCCAGAAACCATTTTGGCTGTGAATTAAAGCCGGTCAAAGTTGACCACTTGTTAAGCCGACTGTCAGTGTTCTTGGCAACGCTTTGTGTCGCTATAGCCCTATAGCGACGGTTTAATTAATTTATTTTCGGATTTTTTTCGGAAAATAATTAAAAATTAGAAATAAATTCTAAAAATTACCAAAATTGGTTTTAAAAATTATTTTAAATTATGAAAAATAATTTTTGACCAATTGGAATATTTTTCTTTAATATTTATAATTATTTAAATATTAATGGTATTTAATTTATTTAATTAGTGTATTAAATAAATTAGAGAAAAATGATTTAATATTATGAAAAATCATTTTAAATAAGAATAATGTATTTAAAAATATTTTGAGTTATAAAATGTAACTTTCAATATTTTTGGAGAATTTTCATTAATAAATTAATATTAATGATGTTTGATTTACTTAATTATTATATTAAATAAATGAATTAAAAATGGTTTTATTGATTTAAAAATCATTTAAAAATGAGAAAAAAAATGTTTTAAAAATATTTTAAGTTATAATTAATAACTTTTAATATTTGGATAATAAATTCATTAATATTTATATATTAATGGTGATGATTTAAAAATGATTTTAATTATTTTAAAAATCATTTAAGTGGAATATTATCGATTTAAAAAATATTTTAAGTTATTAATAATAACTTTAATATTTTGAAAAGTATGTTATTAATATTTTGATATTATTAAATATTAATAATGATATGATTAATTGATAATTAAATCATTTAAAAATGATTCTGATATTTGAAAAATTATAATAATTGCTTGATAATTATTAAAAGCTTCCGAAAAATATTATTAATGATAATTGACTTATCTAAATTAATATTGAAGCTTAGAGACCACGTGTAATTGATAGATAACTATGTTAATTGTCGGATAGGGTGACCAGAACACCGAGAATGGACCGAAGTCCAATCAGACTGAATTAGTGTGACTTGTTAAGTGTTTATATAGGTTATAAACACTATTGTGACTATGTGGTAATGTGTTTAGGAGAAGTTTGACTGTGAACTACAGTGTTGTGTGTTATGTGGATTATTGTGCTAATTATTAGACCGATATTATTGGTTATAGGTCTTTCGAAAATAGATAAGTATTTTGTGTAGCTGTAATCAGCGGAAGAGGCAAGTTCCCTAACTCAACCTTGAGTTATTTCATTCAATTATTATTGGTGGATAATTATTGCTAATTATACCACGTCCAGAGATTTATTGTTGAGATTAAATTATTGAATTAGAAAATATATATTCGTAGAATTACTGTTGTTGGATATTTATATCTGTAGAAGTTAGAATTGACAGTGCAGATAATTCCTGTTTATTGTCGAATTATGTTGAGAAATGTCTTAGCCAATTATTATGGTTAGACAAACATTTGTAAAAACTTGTTAGGTTTGAGAAGAGAAGCAAATAGAATTTGAAATCTCAGTATTTTGTTGTAAAATCAAACTCTTGATTCTAAGACTGAGAAGAACAACCTTTTATATAAAGAGAACATTTTGTTGGTCGTGAATTCGACCTTTACGCGCGTTTTGAGTATTATGCATAATATAGGGTATAATAAGCTGATCACTTGTTATACTTGCAGAGGGGTATGATTTAATCTTTATGGTTATCTGATACACCTGAGTATATATCAAAGTAAAACTTCGATATCTACCCGAGAAAATAAGTTCAAGATCTTGTGTGATCGCTCAGTATTAAATCTGGAAAACATTCCACTTTGTTATTTTGAAGAATTGATTTTTGATTATTCATTAGAATATCGTAGAAACTTTGAAAGCGTTGTACTCTTTCATTATTGAATTATTGTGTTGTATAGAATATGAGAAGACTTGTTATTGAATAACGATTTGTTCAGCTATTTCAAAGTTCCCCAAACTTTGATTTCATTCTATCAAAATAGATAGACTGTTGTTTTTGAATTCTTATACATTTATTGTATGCCTTAACTTGCGGGGCAAATTAGTTGCTCACCCTTGCTAAATAAAATTTTTCAGCTAGGGATGAAGTTGCAGGAGGTGCTGCAAAGGACAAAGGCAAAGGCGTAGTTATAAATTAGTTATGTTAAACAGTATTATTTATATTGTTGTATTGTAACCCCTTTTTGTATATCTAAAGGGTATGTTTGTAAAGTTAAGATTAGAAAACCTGGGTGATGTATTATTAAACTCTGATAAAAACTTATGAAAGTTACTATTTATATATATATTATGGGTAGTTAAATGTTATTTATATTGTGGATCGTGAACACCAAACTCGGGGGTCAGGTAACCCAGATTTGGGGGTGTCACAGTCGCAGATTTCCAGGAAACTCAAAATATGCTCGTTCGGATCATCCGTTGAACTACCCCCAAACAGGACTACATTTTGGAGCATCTGAATTGTTCCCGGTTTTATCTCAAAAATGTTTGCATTAATTGTTGGCCTCTAAATACTCGACTGTATATCTGTGACATTCGGCATGGCATAATCCCTAAGTGATTTTTGTTCTTCCCCTACCATGTTCACTGGTATTTCTTGTTCTGCCAGATTTTCTTCTAAAGATAACACCGCACTAGTCAACTATAATTTTCGGAACTTCCTTTCGATATCGTCTGTATAAGGAAAAAGTTCATTTTTACCCCTTGATCTAGTGTGCATACACTCACAAAGAATTCCTGCAAATACAAAAAGGAAAAAAAATTGTTTAAATTAAGACCGAATTGATTATAACTAATATGGAATTAATAATAATAAATAATTCCCCGGCAACGGCGCCAATAACTTGTTGTTCGATTTCTCAATCAAATATATGTTCAAGAGTACACGGTCAACAAGTAATGAAGTGATCATAAGATAAATTATCGATCCCACAGAGAATTCCAATCAATAAAATCCAACTACTAGCACTATATCAATTCAATTTTATTTAAACAACCATAAATCATGATTTTTCAAAATAAGAAAACTAAATTAAACAATTAAAACTAGATTATTCTAAAATTAGATCAAATAAATAAAACTAAGATTTAACGATTGAATTTAGATAAATAAGGTTAAGACTCCAATATCCCTAATACGAACTACAAACCAATTATCCAATTATCTCAATTGTTATGTCTACTGAATTGTTAACAGGAATTCTAAGTGTCAAAAGCCCTTTTCCAAGTGATCAATTAACTTTTATTTAATCCAATTAATCTTGCGATATTCCTATGCAAAACAATTAAATTAAACTCCTTCAATTTCAATTCCCAATTTGTTACATGCAGTGAACAGATATTCCTATTCAATTCACGACCCTAATTATTCATCATGCAAATAATTAAGCGTACATGTTATCATGCCCAGTTCTAACCCTAGATCTCCTCTTCCAAATCCTTCTAGAGTAACAAGGTAATTATTGGCCAAATAATTAATCAATACGCACAAGACATAATAAACAATTCACTTTGACATAAATAATTGGAATAAATCAAATAATTAATTCATAGACATAAAAGGTTCAATTGGTAGTCTTAATAAAAGAATTAGTTCATAACGAATAATAAAACCATCAATCTTTTGAAAAACATCCTTAAGAAATTACACAAATTGAAAATAAGGAGAAGAAGAAACTCTAGAGAAAATCCTTCAATCTTAAAGTAATCCCTTGATTAGCCTTTAATTAGGGTAGATCCTCCTTATTTCAGTAAAAAGGCCTTTATATACTCCTTTTCCAGGTTGTTTCAATCCTAGTCCAAATCAACTTCCCTTCCCCTATAAAACTCGCGCCTTGGTCAACTGGTCACACGTCCGGTCAAACCCCAGCGCCCTGGCGCTAGGTTCAGTTCACGTCATAGCGCCCCGGCGCTTCTCTGCCATTTAATTACGAAATTTCCATTCACTTGCTCAAATCACCAACTTGCCCCTGCGTCTCCCGAATATGCAAAATAACAACTAAACACAGTAAAAATGCTTCTAAAAGACTCGAGAATACAAAAATTTAAGCACATGGATATCCAATTCATGGGTATATTACCCAATCATCAATTAGCTTTCTCATTCTAACTTTCTTTTAATTTTTACACTAAGTAAAATTAGCATATACAAGGCATCCTAAAATATAACTATTATGCAATTACAACATATATTAAAGCCACATATGCATGCTCAAATGGTCAGAACTTACCAGATAAAAGTCTTGGTCAAGTTCACATTGAAAGTCTTAAATTTCTTATCTTTGAAATAGTCTTAACATTCAATCATATATGCTAGTGTGTTTAATCACTTTAGTCTTTCATTTCATGTCAATACAAACCATATTATCATGTTCATAAAGTCAGAATGCTCACATGATTTGTTCGTGACAAAGTTCACTCATAAAACTACAATTTCCATTTTAAAACTAAAAGTGTTGTGTAAATCATATGTATCTATACTAGCTCATGCATATGCCTATATTTTAGGTCATTCCTCCTTGTTAGGCATATACTTAAATCATAACATCAAATTAGCATCACATAGCACAACCAGAAATTAAAGACTGATTTTGGGGTACGGTGCAGCTGCGTCATGCCTGCACTAGAGGCAATAACCTGCTCTGTTCTGCAGAGAATCAAACATCAACAATTCTCTTTGATTTAAACATGCTTAATACCATCATTTAAGAGTTCATATATGCAAGCCTACTTCCTAAACAGATTATAGTATGCTAATTCACTTTGATTAACAGAGAATTCCAAGTGATTTCAAGAATTTGACAAAAATCCAATTCAAGAACAAAAGTTAAGATTTTATACATCTTGAAGCTTAATGAACGTAGTTTCTTCCTGTTGTGATTGTTAACCTCTTCTTTGAACAACACACACTCAAATTCAATTTCTCAGAGGTTCCACAGACAAACAAAATTAACATAAACTCTGAGAATTGGACTACAATTTATAGAAGAACTTTTGACTAGGAATTTGCTTTGTATGGAAGGTTGAGACTGCAATGTAGAAGGAGAATACATTGGTTCATGAGGGGTTACTCAACCACCCACCATCAGCTACCTTCCTAGCCAATGATCAAAACTTGGAAGTTACGTATATAGAGCATAGGTTATTGTTCATATACCTTGTGACACTCAATTTAGGACAAGAGCAATATCTCAGCAATAAGTTTGGTTTGGATACTATAATTTCCAAAATGAAATTTTAATGTATAATTATTACAATATTAGGAAACTTAGGGATTATTTATGTACTCATATCATATAATCCATGTACATTAAATACACGCAATTAAAATAACACAGTTAAGTATTATTAACCTGGTAGCTCCATAATTATTTTTACTACTATCATAAACACATAATAACATTTTTTAATATCAACGTTTATTTAAACATCTAATCCCTTTCCTAGTTTCTAAATTACACATCTATTTTAATTATTTATGTATTAAGGATCACATGAGATTTCTTGTACTACTTGATATTTTATATCAACATAATGTACCTTTATCCATATGATTTACTAATGTCATACATACAACAAAGTGTTCCATTTCATTTCCACAGAAGAAACTAACTGTCTCAGACTGAACACTGGCGCAGCTGCACCATTTTGTACTGTTGGGAGGGCACAGCTGCACCGGTCCCTGATAGTGCCAAAATGGGTTTGCTTCAAGCCATTTCTAATTTCTATCACCACAAAAGTTTTATATGATATAATTTAACTTCTATAGTGGTGATATACCTATATTTGAAATGAATCAATATGTTCAAAATCTATAACTATATTCAAATGGATTGAATATTTAATCATTAAGAATCCTATCAAATCTTTGATATCAAACTCTTAGGGTTAGTCCATCAATTTAAATAACTATTAGTGACTCCCTTTAATCATATCATAAATTCACATAACCACATAAGGTTTAAATAGACTCACAAAACTAACTTATTAAAAATTAAATCACATATTTAATTAATAAGGAGTTTAAAATTCACGGTCATTACAATTCTAATCCTAACCATATTTGAATAAGGTAACTCAAAAGGTAGTTATTGGATCGTATCCAACTTGCACCTTTTAAGGGGATTGTGTTGGACCAAAGTAATGGTAACTACCATACTTGGGAGTCCTAATTCGATTCGAAGGTGGATTCTAAGGTAGTGGGAATGGCTATAAATACAAGACTTGGTTTTCAATTAACATGTAATACATCTTTGAGCACTAAACACTAAAGCCTCCGTTGTTAAACCTTGTAACGGCATGTACTCATTCTCACACCGGAGCTACCACCCGGCGACGCAAGCCGTCAAGCTTCGTGTGTGATTTGTTATTGTGCAGGATTTAGCGCGTGAATTTGGTGATTGGATGCGGCGACGAAACTTGGCGTTAACACCACCATTACAAAACATATTTTTATAAAAAAAAGATAATGTAGTAATAGAATTTACTTTGACAAAGACAATAAAACATAGCAAAAAAAACGTCTTTTAGAACATATGAATGCTTCATCAGAATTGTACCCGATGTTCTTTCAAATCATAAAATCCATCTATGACTGATTATGTATTGAATTGTTTCGTAATTTATTTTTCAATATAGACAATAAGAGAATTTGTAATTCATCCTCCATCTTGTTTCGAAGTTCAGATTTGACATAACTCATAGTTGAAAATGTTAGTTCTTTGTTGCAGTAGAAAACTAGAAGAGTTAGAACAAGCCTGATCAGTCTATCGATTAGTGGATAGATTGTTGACTTTCTAGTTTTCATCAACCATTGACAGAGATCAGAAATAATGGATAACTTTTGAAATTCTTAATGTTAAAGTACATCAAACTCGAAATGTTGCAATTGTATCCTTAAGTCCTCTTTCTCATGCTCTGTGAAGTTTTTGGGGTAAAATTCATCCATAAGCTTACAAATATCATCAATACTGAAAGATGTATGTGCCCATTATGAGGATCCAATGTAGAGCTGAGAAAAAGTAACTTCACTGCATGCTCATTAAACCTATTGTTTAGCTCTTGTAACTGAGAGTCTGTTATAACTGCAAATATATCAATCCAATAATGCTCAATCACTGTAAATTTATCTTGTTGATGTCTAGCTCGGCCTCTTCTAATCTTCTAATCTTGAAGGCTTGGAGGCTGGAACCTTAGTAAAGTAAAGAAAATTACGTTAGAGAGATGTAGACTTGATGAATTTATGTGATAATTGATAAACACTAAAGCTCTGGTCCAAGCACCTATACCTAATAAGATTAAGTGAATACCTAAAATTGTAGTCATTTTATTTCTATCTTTCCATACATAACCGAAGAATGGAAAAGATTCTTCAAGCGTCTCAGGCCCTAGAAGTGCATGATAAATACCACCAAAGCCCAATACTTAGAGCACGTTTCGTACCCTCAAAGCAAAAGCCAAAAAGTTAAACCACATTTACATGATGAATCCTTTCAATTGTAGCAACTTCATTTATGAATTCTTGCATGCCAGCTAGCCTTGGACTTGCCTAATATTTTTACGGCTACAAGAAGGCCATTTCAAAGTTTTCCTTTATTTACAGTACCAAAGCCTCCCTCACCGAATTTTTCTTTAAAAACTGTTGGTGATTTTCTTGATGTCCGAGTAATTGTACCTTATAGGCATGAGATTGGTTTGACCTTGCAGGTAGTCTTCAACGGTGTCATACACCGACAAGTGTCTTCTCCTTAATTTATATACAATCAATGCTAGTAGGAATAAACTATTCGTGCAGTAAGAATATATATATATATATATATATATATATATATATATATATATATATATATATATATATATATACGGTCAGGATCAAGAGCATTCTCCTTAAATAACATTCCTCCTTAAATAGCATTCTTTTATTAAAACTACGTCGTTTTGGAGGGACGCGATGGCATTTTTGTAGATACAATGCCACCGCATATTTACAAAAATGCCACCGCGTCCCTCCAAAACGATGTAGTTTTAATAAAAGAATGTTATATAAGGAGGAATGCTATTTAAGGAGAATGCTCTTGATCCTTACCATATATATATATATATATATATATATATAACAAAATAAAATTGATTTTGAATTTCCCGCTCACCGTAATAAATCATCTGAGCCGTCCAAAATTTGGGATAAATCTCACTGTTCATATAGTGTCGGAGGCACGGAACATAACTAGTATATATATATATGAAGAAACAACAATGAATTAGAAATTTCTCAAAAAATAATATATAAAGTAGAATAAGAAATTAAAGAGCACTGTCTTTCCATAAGATTGGGACTTAAAAATTTTAAAAACTCGCATTTAATTTTAGTAACCTTATTTTCAAGGACCCATTTTGACATAAATTTGACAAAATTTTATGATATAATAATTCCTTTTATTTAGAGAGAAATTTAATTTGTTTATTAATTAGCTTGTAAGTTGAAGAAAAAAAACAACCAAAGGCACACCACAACAAATAATATAAGAAAATGAAAAAGATTAAATTATGTCAAAGTGTGTCTTATATTATAAACCTTATAAGACACTAAGATAGAGAGTAGAAATTTATGAATCATTACAATGTTAAGAAATATTTAATAGAAATTAAAATTTGTTTAATACCATTGAAACAACCCAGGTCAAATCTTGAGTTCAGAATAAATCTCGGGTCAAATCCCAAGTCCGAATCTAATCAAATCCATCAAAATATGGCCTCAAACTATTGGCTCAATAGTATCTTCTTTGGTCATCTTAGCTCACCACAGGCTCCCAAAAGGTCATAACTTGAATGTACTATTGGTAGTAACTTATTTCCTTATATATAGACAAATTTTTCTCCTATCTTTCGATGCGGGACTGGGGTGTTACAAACTCCCCCACTTAAATTTCTGACGTCCCCGTCAAAATCTGATCACACACACAGCCCAAATGTAATAATCTATATTTTTTGATTAAATATTAATTAATTTTATTGTATACAATTGTATTGAAATTGGAAAAAGGTAAATAATTTTTGTTTCTCTTTTTTTTTTCCTTGTTTTGTTTGGAAAATTAAATTCTATTAGTTGGTAATTAAATAACTGATTAAATTATAATTGAGAAAGATAATTCCTTTTGTTAAAGTCTTGTGGTAAAATTATTCGGAGTGAAAAGCTACTTGGGAGATAGAGGAGTCTATTCGAGTGGAGTATCCACATCTTTTGATAATCAGGTACGTTCATTCTTTTGATTCCGGGGACGAAATTCTTTTTAAGGGGTAGGTGATGTAATACCCGGTAAAAAAATAAAATAAAATAAAATAAAATAAAAATAATAATAAATATAAATAATATTTAAATCCATGTTTTAATTGGGCCTTTATACTAATTAAGTCAAACTAATTTTTAAATTATTTAAGTTGGGTTTGTTAAACTAATTGAGCCCAATTTTATTTGTTGGGTTTAAAATTTATTTTTTTTAGTTTCTCGGATAATATTTAGCCCTTTCCAATTGCAGTGTCCTTAGATTTCTTCCAAATCTTTGTAGGCTCAAAACCCTAATTCTTTTCCTCTGATCCTCCGTGCGAAGCTCCAGTGGGGTTTGTGGTGAATCCTAGTGTTGGTGTTGTAATTTTTGGTGAGTTGGGGTTTAATTTGTTTGAACTGAAAGCATGGTTGATGAAGAAAAAGAAAGAGATGCTGATTTTGTGGTGGGTATTGGTTTGAAGAGTGAGGCAGTGAATAATGGGTCTGTAATTGAAATGGAGAATGGGGGCGGTGTTGAGGGAATTCTGCGGGTTCGTCTGGTGTTCGAACCTATAGGAGGCGGAAGTGTGCGAAGATAAGTAGTAGTTCAGAAGACAAATTGATCGAGGATTGGAAGGCTTCTACAAATTCAGAAATCCACCAATGAGCTTAATTCGGTTGGCGATGATATCAATATTGTGAACGAAGGTAAATGATACAATGGTAATTTTATTATGTATCTAAAATAAAATCTTTGTTTGGAACGGAAGAGAATTATCAATAGATGTATATAGTTATAGAATTTATAAATTTACAGATTTTGAATATATTAATATGATTAATAATAATAATAATAATCTGAATTTTAAAAAAATAAAAAAAATAAAAATTAGTAATTAATAATTTAACGCATAGTTTATTAATTTATTTAATAATTTGTGTAATTAGTTCGATCGGAGGGAATTTAAAGAGTTATATTTGGAATATAAATTTTGGAGTATTAATAATTGATACAAAGCGATGATTAAAGGCATATTAAATAGATTGTGAATTATTTTGGAATTATTAGTTTGGATTGTTTTTAATTTGAGGTGAATATGTTTAGGTTGCGAATAACGCTTCGTATTTGATATCGTTGGAAAATGAGGGTAAGATTTTGTGGAGTGTGCTATAAATGGATTGGAAGTATCAGGTACGGATTCCGTACTCTTTCAGCGACATTCTTGTTAAATTGGATTTATTCGTTTTGACCCTTATTTTAAAATTCTGTTATTATTTCACATAATTGTTTCTTGTGAAATTCATATATTTGTTTCATTTTGGAGTTGACACCTTGGACTCGTATTTGTAATCTTTGAATCAGGTTATCATGTATAGTATTTATTTTCGTAATTGTAGAGCGATACATGTTGCTACTTTCTTTTTGAAACCTTATGACTATAATTTGATTTGGTTTAACATGTACATATAGAACCCTTTTGTTGGTATTATGTCGCATGTGTTGTGACATGGTATTTTGTTAGAATATACCGTAGGGTATACCTGAGCTATAACCACCTGTGAGGGTACCACAGGTATGTCGTCTTGGCACGAGAGACATAACACTTTCCGTGGCGGTGTGATTAGTCTACGGCGTCTCCGTTTTGGGCTCCGGAGGAAGTGGGCTATTTGGTGTTTTGTTGTGGGAGGTGTATGGGTTAACCCTAGTTTTCTGTTCTGCGGATTGGTGATGTTGTGCCAAACACACCTATCCAATTTGCATACATTTGGATTTGCGGTCCAATGTGTGATTGCCTGTGTCGCATTGTTTCGATGTGCCTGTGTGGCATTATTTTGGTTGCCTGTGTGGCATCATTTGACTTGCCTGTGTGGAATTATTTTGACTTGCCTGTGTGGCAATGTGTATTTCTGAGCTTATTCGGTATAAAATAACTTCAGCCATTTGTTTCAGCCTATTATTTTATTGGATTAGTTTTGTTGGTTTCTGTTCAGTTCAAGTCATTGAGTTAGTTACTTCAGTTCGTTATTTCTTTATTCTTTTATTGGTTTCGTCAATTACGTTGATTCAGACATATTCATTACGTTGATTCAAATATATTCCATTCAGATCTTTGGATATTATATTTTCGTTCGTATTTGCACTTGAGGCTTTGTTCAGTATTTTGTCTCAGTTATTTTCGTATATCAGTTGTATATCTTTTGTATATCTGTATCCGTACTGGGCAATTGGCTCATGCTGTGTTTTTCTTCTAGCAGGTTTGCAGGGGTGATTCAGGGCTAGCTAGTGTGATGAGAGAGTTGCCCTTGACCATCTAGGTTGTTTCAAATTTTAACTTTGATTATTTTGACACTATTTGGTGAATTGTATTTAG
The DNA here is from genome assembly GCA_020205505.1 of Panax japonicus. Taxonomy (NCBI): domain Eukaryota; kingdom Viridiplantae; phylum Streptophyta; class Magnoliopsida; order Apiales; family Araliaceae; genus Panax; species Panax japonicus. The sequence goes on along the minus strand of CM035101.1, from coordinate 51,240,442 downwards.
TACGCTATTAATGGATTACCATTATTAATGTTTTGAGGTTGTTAGTGCTCTGTTTTCTTATTTTGAGGTTTGTTGTGCTTTGCACGTGACCTCCCTTTCCTTTTCGGGGAGGGGGTGTTACAGATATTTTTGGGATGTAATACCCGGTAAAAAAATAAAATAAAATAATATAAAATAAAAATAATAATAAATATAAATAATATTTAAATCCATGTTTTAATTGGGCCTTTATACTAATTAAGTCAAACTAATTTTTAAATTATTTAAGTTGGGTTTGTTAAACTAATTGAGCCCAATTTTATTTGTTGGGTTTAAATTTTATTTTTTTTAGTTTCTCGGATAATATTTAGCCCTTTCCAATTGCAGTGTCCTTAGATTTCTTCCAAATCTTTGTAGGCTCAAAACCCTAATTCTTTTCCTCTGATCCTCCGTGCGAAGCTCCAGTGGGGTTTGTGGTGAATCCTAGTGTTGGTGTTGTAATTTTTGGTGAGTTGGGGTTTAATTTGTTTGAACTGAAAGCATGGTTGATGAAGAAAAAGAAAGAGATGCTGATTATGTGGTGGGTATTGGTTTGAAGAGTGAGGCAGTGAATAATGGGTCTGTAATTGAAATGGAGAATGGGGGCGGTGTTGAGGGAATTCTGCGGGTTCGTCTGGTGTTCAAACCTATAGGAGGCGGAAGTGTGCGAAGATGAGTAGTAGTTCAGAAGACAAATTGATCGAGGATTGGAAGGCTTCTACAAATTCAGAAATCCACCAATGAGCTTAATTCGGTTGGCGATGATATCAATATTGTGAACGAAGGTAAATGATACAATGGTAATTTTATTATGTATCTAAAATAAAATCTTTGTTTGGAACGGAAGAGAATTATCAATAGATGTATATAGTTATAGAATTTATAAATTTACAGATTTTGAATATATTAATATGATTAATAATAATAATAATCTGAATTTTAAAAAAATAAAAAAAATAAAAATTAGTAATTAATAATTTAACGCATAGTTTATTAATTTATTTAATAATTTGTGTAATTAGTTCGATCGGAGGGAATTTAAAGAGTTATATTTGGAATATAAATTTTGGAGTATTAATAATTGATACAAAGCGATGATTAAAGGCATATTAAATAGATTGTGAATTATTTTGGAATTATTAGTTTGGATTGTTTTTAATTTGAGGTGAATATGTTTAGGTTGCGAATAACGCTTCGTATTTGATATCGTTGGCAAATGAGGGTAAGATTTTGTGGAGTGTGCTATAAATGGATTGGAAGTATCATGTACGGATTCCGTACTCTTTCAGCGACATTCTTGTTAAATTGGATTTATTCGTTTTGTCCCTTATTTTAAAATTCTGTTATTATTTCACATAATTGTTTCTTGTGAAATTCATATATTTGTTTCATTTTGGAGTTGACACCTTGGACTCGTATTTGTAATCTTTGAATCAGGTTATCATGTATAGTATTTATTTTGATAATTGTAGAGCGGTGCATGTTGCTGCTTTCTTTTTGAAACCTTATGACTATAATTTGATTTGGTTCAACATGTACATATAGAACCCTTTTGTTGGTATTATGTCGCATGTGTTGTGACATGGTATTTTGTTAGAATATACCGTAGGGTATACCTGAGCTATAACCACATGTGGGGGTACCACAGGCATGTCGTCTTGGCACGAGAGACATGACACTTTCCGTGGCGGTGTGATTAGTCTACGGCGTCTCCGTTTTGGGCTCCGGAGGAAGTGGGCTATTTGGTGTTTTGTTGTGGGAGGCGTATGGGTTAACCCTAGTTTTCTGTTCTGCGGATTGGTGATGTTGTGCCAAACACACCTATCCGATTTGAATACATTTGGATTCGCGGTCCAATGTGTGATTGCCTGTGTGGCATTATTTTGGTTGCCTGTGTGGCATCATTTGACTTGCCTGTGTGGCATTATTTTGACTTGTCTGTGTGGCATTATTTTGACTTGCCTGTGTGGCAATGTGTATTTCTGAGCTCATTCGGTATAAAATAACTTCATCCATTTGTTTCAGCCTATTATTTTATTGGATTAGTTTTGTTGGTTTCTGTTCAGTTCAAGTCATTGAGTTAGTTACTTCAGTTCGTTATTTCTTTATTCTTTTATTGGTTTCATCAATTACGTTGATTCAGACATATTCATTACGTTGATTCAAATATATTCCATTCAGATCTTTGGATATTATATTTTCGTTCGTATTTGCACTTGAGGCTTTGTTCATTATTTTGTCTCAGTTATTTTCGTATATCAGTTGTATATCTTTTGTATATCTGTATCCGTACTGGGCAATTGGCTCATGCTGTGTTTTTCTTCCGGCAGGTTTGCAGGGGTGATTCAGGGCTAGCTAGTGTGATGAGAGAGTTGCCCTTGACCATCTAGGTTGTTTCAAATTTTAACTTTGATTATTTTGACACTATTTGGTGAATTGTATTTAGTACGCTATTAATGGATCACCACTATTAATGTTTTGAGGTTGTTAGTGCTCTGTTTTCTTATTTTTGAGGTTTGTTGTGCTTTGCACGTGACCTCCCTTTCTTTTTCGGGGAGGGGGTGTTACACCAAAGATCTTTGCCTCTCTAGCCATTGTGGGATAATACCGGCTGGCTTCATGTCCCCACCTCTGGACCTCCATCTCTCCATTATGGGATAATACCACCAGCCTTCGTGTCCCCACCTCCGACAACCTGATCGGATGACTCGACCCGAGCTTTCGAGAGTCAACTTTGATACCATATAAAACAACACGGGTCAAATCCCGAGTCCGGAATAAATCTCAGGTCAAATTCTAAGTCCAAATCAAATCAAATCCATCAAAATATGGCTTCAAACTACTGGCCCAACTTCCAATACTCTGTCAAATATTAGACAGTTGGAATATTATCGTTTGCCAACTTCCAATACTCTGCCAAATATAATTTTTATTATATATATATATATAAATGTTGTTACCATGACTTGAACCCAAATCCTTAATATCAACACTTCTCTCATATCCAACTTAACTGATATTAATTGTTGGTTATATGGATAACATATAATATATTTATTATATACTTTTTGATAATGAAAATATCCAACAATCCTCCCCTATTTTCATAATCCTCCAATCTTTTTTCTTTGACATTCTTCTTTCTCTTAAATATAGTATACATAAGTAATAGGTGTCTCTCGACTTGAACCTTTACATAGTCTATTTCACAAAATATCTGAATTTTTAGTAGCGTTAGCTTTGAACTAAAAAATCTTAAAGTGATATATTCCTCTATAGACATATATTATATCTCTTATAGTTTAAGAAAATCCAACACATTTATGGCCTTGTGTTTACCTTTTGGGTTTCGTAAGTGATTAGAGATAAGCCTTATGTCTCGCAGAAGCGGCCCACTTCCTTCATTTACATAGGTGAATCAAATTAGATGCACTTGTATGACCTGCATCCTCCAAACTGGACATAGATTCATTAAAGGTTTACCCTACCCTCTTTGTTCTCCATACAAGTATACACTATCTTTGAGATGGTTTTGAAGAATTTCTTCTTCATACTTGTCTAGTATATAACTGGTTATTACTATAAGTATTTTTCCGTTGAACTAATATACCAGATGTTACTCTAGTATTTAGTTGGGTTCCACTTATAGATTACCTCTCATTTAAAGGCTTTAAACCCATCTCCTTGGAAGTCTTATATATTACATCCTTGCCTAGGCCTTTTATAAAAGGATCTGCCAAATTTTCTTTTCACTTAACATAGTTAAAGGTAACAAACCCTTTATTGATTTGCTCCCTTACATAACTATGTCTTAAACTTATATGTCTAGACTTTCCGTTATAAACCTTGTTATAAGACCGTGATAATGCTGCCTCATTATCACAATATATTGAGATAGCTGTCATTGGTTTGGGCCAAAGTGGTATCTCAAATAATAAATCTTTAAGCCATTCGGCTTCTTTTACAGCAGTTGATAATGCAACAAACTCAGATTCCATAGTTGAATGTGTTGTCAAGGTTTGTTTCTTGGAACCCCAAGAAATTGCCCCTCCTCCTAAAGTGAATATCCATCCACTTGTAGATTTTATTTCATCCGAATCTGTTATCCAGTTTGCATCTGTGTACCCTTCTTCCACAGCTGGATATCTTGTATAGCATAATGCATAGTTCATTGTGCCTTTAAGATATTTAAGTATTCTTAATACTGCATCCCAATGAACCTGACCTGGATTATGAGTAAACCTACTCAATATTCCTACTGCAAATGCTATATCAGGTCTAGTACATTGCATTGCATACATTAGACTACCAATTACACTTGCATACTCTAATTGAGATATACTATTTTCTTTATTTGGAAATAACTTAACAGAATGATCATATGGGGTAGAGGCTATCTTGTAATTCTCGTGATTAAACTTCTTTAACAATTTCTCAATATAATGAGACTGAGTTAAAGAAATGGTATCTTGAGACCGCACAATTTTAATATCTAAAATTACATCAGCATCCCCCATATCTTTCATATCAAAAGTAGCATACAAAAATGCTTTAGTTTCTAATACTACTTTTTCACTAGTACCAAAAATAAGCATATCATCAACATATAAACAAATTATAACACTAAAATTTTTATTAAACTTAGAATAAACACATTTATTCGATTCATTTATTTTAAATCCATTTGAAACAATCATTTGGTCAAATTTTTCATGTCACTACTTAGGTGCTTATTTTAGGTTGTATAAAGATTTAATAAGTTTACAAACTTTTCTTTCCTGACCTTTCAAAACAAACTCTTCTGGTTGTTCCATATAGACTTCTTCTAAATCACCATTTAGAAAAGCAGTTTTAACATCCATTTGGTGTATAACAAGTTTATGAATTGATGATAATGCAAATAATAACCTAATGGTACTAATTCTTGCTACTGGAGCATATGTATCAAAATAATAAATTCCTTCCTTTTGCTTAAAACCTTTGGCTATCAGTCTAGCTTTATACTTATCATTGGATCCATCTGATTTTCTTTTCTTTATAAAGATCCATTTACAACCAATGGGTTTACTACCACGAGGTAGATCCACCAAGACCCAAGTCTTGTTACCCATGATATAATCCATTTCATCATTTATGGCTTCTTGCCAAAAACCTGAATCTTGAGAGGACATAGCTTCTCTAAAAGTCAATGGATATCTATCACTAGAATCATGTTCAGTCACAAAAACACAAGAAGAAATAATAACATCCATGTTTCCTTCTACTAGGTACATGTAGAAATTAGGGCCATAGGATTTTTCCATCCTTGTTCTTTTACTTCTTCTTGGTTCTATTTCTTCAGTAGATGTAGTAAGTTCCATTTCATCATTTGTTCCATGATGAACAATTTTTTGATCCTCTTTATCAGTGTCTTCTCTTGACCTTTTCCTAAAGAAAGAATTCTCAAAGAACTCAACATCTCTAGACTCCAAAATTATATTTTGGCTAACAGATTCTGTGGATTCCATGGTCAAGAATTTATAGGCTTTGCTATTTTGTGCATAGCCTATAAAAGCACACTCGATTGCTTTAGCACCAAGTTTAGGCCTTTTAGGATCAGTTAACCTTACTAATGTTCTACATCCCCACACCCTTGAATGATCAAGAGAGGGGTTTCTCTTTTTCCACAATTCATAAGGTGTAATATTAGTTTTCTTATTAAGTATATAACAAACAGTCATTAATGCTTTCCCCCATAAATTTTTAGGCAAATCAGAAGTAAGAAGTAATGTATTAATAATTTTCCGAGTGTTCTATTTTTTCGTTCTGCCACTCCATTTTGTTGAGGACTATAAGGGCTGTAGTTTGATGAATTATACAATAATTCTCACAAAAATCATTATAAGAGAAGTATTCCCCTCCTCTATCCGATCTAAGAATTTTAATTCTTTGATCTAATTAATTTTCAACTTCAGCCTTGTAGATTTTAAATTTTTCTTAAGCCTCATCTTTAGTCCTTAACAAATAAACTTGAGTGTATCTAGAATAATCATCTTTAAATGTTATAAAATATCTTTTACCTACCCAAGTTAATATGCCCTCAAATTCACAAATATCGGAATGAATTAATTCTAATAATTGTGAATTTCTTTCTACTTTTTTAAAAGACTTCATAGCAATTTTAGATTTAACACATATAACACATTTTTCTAAATCAGAAAAATTAATTTTAGGAATAAAACTAAGATTACTCATGTTACGCATACTTTTATAATTTACATGTCCTAATCTAGCATGCCAAACATTAAAAGTAGAAATCATATATATAAGTAAAAGATGAATTTTCATTAATAACATTTAGTTTGTACATGCCATTATATTCATATCCTTTTCTGACATACATACCCCCCTTAGACAATACAATACAATACAATTAGCGTCAAACAAGACTTTTATGCCATGTTTGTTTAAAAGACTAACAGATACAAGATTTTTCCTAATTTTTGGAACATGAAGAACATCGTTAATAGTAATTGCCTTCCCGGATGACAGCTTGAGAACCACCTTGCCTTTGCCCATCACTTTTGCAGTTGATGAATTTCCCATGAATAGTTATTGACTATCCTCCATAGGTTCATAGGCTTGAAATATTGCTTTATTCTTGGCAATATACTTGGTTGCTCCAGAATAAATCCACCATTCCATGTCATTTCCAACCGTGTTAGTCTCCATGATCATAACAGCATTATCCTCATTGTCTACCATATTTGCTTGGTCATTCTTTTATTTCCTTTGTTTCAAGTACAAAGTACATTATTTCTTGAAATGTCATGGCTTACCACATTTCCAGCAAGTACCTTTCTGTTTTTTATTTCCAGAAGTGCTATGTTGACCACCACGCTTTCTTTTATTGTTACCCCTTGGTTTAAATGCATTTTCTATGACAAGAGCTTTAGCACTTTTATTTTCTATTTCCAATTTATCCAAGTTTCGAGAATTTTCTTCAACTTGGAGAAATTTAATAAGTTCTTGCATAGTCATTGCATCTTTCTTTTGTTTCAATTCTTTTCGACAATCTTTCCATGAAAATGATCATTTTGAAATGATTGTCGATACTTGAAACCCTTCGTCAAAGCTATGGCCTTCCGACACAATTTGATTCATAATAATTTGAAGTTCATGTACTTTTGCAGCATAACAGATTTGTTATCTATCATTTGATAATCAAATAATGAACTTACTAGATTTTTTTTATTTCCGGCGTCCTCAATTTTGTATTTGTTGTCGAGATCCTCCCATAATTCCATTGCCGTCTTTTCCATGAATTTGGCTTCATACACATTGTACAACGAATTGGATAGTGCATTTAAAATGTACCATTTACACATAAAGTCATCTTGTTCCCATTTTATTCGATTCTTCATTTCTGCCGGTGTCTCATTTTCTTTTTCTTCAATTTTCTCTTCATTTAGCACATGAGAGATTTTTAATGCTGTTAAGCAAAAATACATTTTGCTTTTCCAACGTCTGAAGGATAATCCATCAAACTTTTCAAGTTTGTTAATTTGATTCAAGCTGTTTTTTGAATTGTTGTCCTCCATGGTAAGATATAGTCTTAAGATTGTTGTAAAAATTTCTTTTTGTAGTAAGATATAGAACAACAATATTTCTGACTGAATCGAATGGTTGACCACTCTTTCCTTAAGACTATATTCGCCCCTTACTTTTGATACACAGAGATACTGCGAATTAGTCTCCCAAGATAAGACATGCCCAGATTTTAATCTGTACTAGAATTTGTTGTGTAGGAACAAATCTAGTGCTAAACTATAAATAAAAGAAGAAATTAAATATTCAAAAATTGATCCATTGATAAGTATCTTATAGTAATAACCAGTTATACACTAGACAAATATGAAGAAGAAATTCTTCAAAACCATCTCAAAGATAGTGTATGCTTGTATGGAGAACAAAGAAGGTAGGGTAAACCTTTAATGAATCTATGTCCAGTTTGGAGGATGCAGGTCATACAAGTGCATCTAATTAGATTCACCTATGTAAGTGAAGGAAGTGGGGGATTTGAAGAATAAAAAGGAGTTTAGGTTCAACAGAGAGGCATTCCAATTTCAAAAATGTTTTCCCTTAGTTTTCTTAATTCCTTGTTCCTGCTTTTAGCATTTTAAATATCTTAGTTAATTTTCACTCCAGTCTCAACACTAATTTCATATTCATGTAATTCCAGTACCAATTTCAAATTTATATAAATAATTACTACCCCATTTCGCTTGTGTTGCGGTTGAAATTACGCTTGTATTCATTTAGCTCTCACAATTGTTACAAAGAGAGCAGTATTCATGTGGGGTTTCATAGTCTAGAGTTTAGAATCGAGCGAATCGAGTGATAACAAAGGTTTATAGATACGACAATTAGGGAAAAACATGCATACTTTAAACCCAAAAAACCTTGATTATAATCGGACAAATTAATTTCTCTCGATCATCTCCTTCATAGCAAAAACTTTCCCTCCCCTCCCTTGTACGACGATAACTAGTGATTTAAGAGTGGGGAATGTAACTTGATCATATAAGTCAAAATATGATACTTTTTCATTAGCAAAATAAGTATAAATTCAATATATTTTAAAATAGTAAAATATGAGGATAAATATATAATTTCACCTATTTGGTCAATAATAAATATCTTCGGGAATAGTGAGTGTTAATTGAAAAATTAGAGGAGTAATGAGTCTTGTTATACTTATCTGTAGGGGGTGGTGTGTGAGTGTATTTTGCTATAAAAAAAAATAATTAGTTATGGACTTTCAAATCACTTGGTTTTATCCTTAATTGCTTAATATCAAATTTTTATTAGATGATGTAAACAATATAGGCAGTCTTCATATAATTTATTCTGTGTTACAGATCAAAAATTAAATTAGAGAGAGAATAAATTATTTGGTTCCCCTATTTAATTTAGTAGTTAGTTTGTTGTGCTTCCTAGTTGCTACAATTGGGAACCAACAAGAAGAAAGGTACACCAAACATATCTCTGCGGTCCGGCGGAGTCAACAGTGTGAATTCTCTTTCTGTTTCTTCCATGGCAGTTTCACGGAGATCCAAACCGATCTTTCGCCATATAATTCTCCAATTCTGCTTCTTCTCTCTTCTCTCTTCCGCACTATCTATCAGCACAGGGTACGCGATTCAAATCAACACACACTCATATATATTTCTATGTGTAGCCCTAATTCATCCGTTTTGAATCTTATTGTAGGTTATATCTGTATGTTTTTGGCTTGGAATTGATTACTTTTGTTTGAATAATTTTGGGCAGGAATGATGATGGTTACACAATTAATGGTCAGGTGAAGATTGCAGGTATTTCTGTTGATTCTTTATTCTTTCCTTTAAAAATCATCTCTTTCCCTTTTTTATTTGTGGGTTATTATTCTATTGGGTTGATTGAATTTGAGCTGTTTTACTTTGTGGAATTGATTGTGTTTAAGTTTTAAGTTTTGATTACATATAAGTTTTAAAACTAGTGCGGGCTTTAAGCGGTACAGCTCAAGTCAACTTGTTAAGGAAATGATTGGAGTCCAATTGTAGTTAAATTAGCTGAATTTGAACTTTGAACATGATTTTTGGCTCGATAAGCTCCAATTAACCCGTGTTCTATTCATATTCTATACAAGAAGTTCATGTGTTAATATCCAAAGAATAACTAGGTTTTAAAAGTTTAGCTTACATGCTCCATAAACACTCAAAACTCGACTTGGTAGGATTTTGGCTGGACTCATGAGATAGTGACCTGAGCTTGAACACATTGGAATCAGTTCAAATCTAACTTCGATAAAAACTAAGAAAATTTGAGCTCAAAAATCCAGCTTTTGACTCGATAACAGTGAATATGCAAGTGTCCAGTGACTGTTCACCCTTTACATACTGCTAATTAATTTAGTTGTAGCTATTATTATCTGAACAACTTAGAGATGCACCTAAATAAGATTGTTTAATAGTATGAGATGGGTTTAGCTTTGCTTGTTTTGGTAGGGATCCTATGCATAGGCCTTTAAAAAGACGTCTTGTAACTGTCACCTGAGTCCAGTATGGAAACTGCTCAAAAGAGAGTTGTTAGTGGGTGAAAGGTCAATAATAATCTAGAAGAGAGGTTGAATAGATTATTACAAGTTAAAAATATATTTAGGCCTTTTTGAATCTTTGTTATTAATTAGCAATTTTAACAATTAGCATGCAAGATAATAAAAATTCAATCACAAAGCGCAGAGATTTATCTGGTTCACAACATACGCCCTTTGGTATGTTGCTACGTCCAGTCTCAAGTCCCTACTTGGAACTGGAGATCCTATTACTATTAGTAATAACAACTCCTTCAATAGACGAAGAAGCCTTTACAAAGTTTTATAGATAAACTTTCAACTATTCAACTATTCAACTATTCTATCTTGGACATCAAGCTCTCCGCTCCTTCCTCAAGTCTAGTTGTACCACATTTTGAGTTTAGTTCTATTCTATGATCTGGTCTTGAAACAACAGCCTCTTCCTCATCTCACAAGTACACTAGAGACCCAACTTCCTGCTGACCTTTCTAAGACTCTGGTCTTGATCGAAGAATTACTTGTCTTTCTCACAGGTACATAAAATAAACTATCTCTAACCCTTTCTCTGTTTACAAATGAGTTTACAACAATATGCTTCTTCAATAAGCTGATAAGAGTTAAGTACAGATTAATGCTTTTCAAATAAGCAGATAGAAAATTTGGGAAAAATATATCAGTATAAAAGTTCAAGGACTTTTATATTCAATAATAAACTTCTTTAAAGCAGATAAAACTTTTGTTTAGATCCACTGATGCTTCAGATTAAGCAAATATATGATTTTAAGGCATTTTATAAAGAATTAACAATCTATAAAATAAAGAGTGTTTTTGTATGGATATTATAGAATTGTTTCTTAGATAGTCTTTACCAAGTATTAAATGAATTATTTTTATGAATCAATACTTATATAAAAGAATAAATCAAATCAAGTATAATATTTAAATCAGTTAAGCACAAACTGATATAACAAATATTACTGTTTAACTCAAATAATATATAAGAATATTTTATCTATTATGTGAACTTTTATAGATAATGTCACTCAGTACTATAAGGAATCGAATTCCTCTTGGTAGAGGTGTATCTCCGTAGCCTTGCAGTGTCTAAGTATGACAAAATTTATAATTTTCACAATTGATATTTATATAAATATTTTCAATAGATCACTGCGATTCTCAAATCCAGTTCGGATGACTACTCTTTTTGGAGCAGTATCTGTTGGGTAAAATCTAATTACGCACAGAACACAAGTATACGTGATCAACAAGTAATAAAGTGAAAGTAGAGTATCGTTCTCACGAAGAATTGTTTAATAAAAATCACCAAGTACTAACTCGTAACCAACTCAATCTTATTTAAACGAATGAATTTCAATTTATAAGTAAACTAATTCTAATTACCACTAGTTAAATTAATATTACGAAGATTTAATATCACAACCTCACTTATTGCTTCATTTAAGTTAACACACTTCTTATCAATTATTATCTATCCTGAATTGTTAATCAAGAAAACTAAAACAGATAAAATCACCTCTCGATTCATAATACACATACTCACTTAAATCCACAGATGATAGAATTAAGCAAGACACCCTAATTAACTAATCCACTATATCTCTATGTAAATTACAATTAAAAATGATTTAAAGCACAAGTTCTCTATAAAATTACATATGGCGTAAAGGCATATCTCTATCCTAAACACGAATCATGAATTCCGTCTATGCAGAAATCATAAACACATGTTATTATGATCAGATCTAAACCTATACTTCATCTCTCGAGTTCATATAGATTATCACGGTAATTGTTAGCTAGACAATTAAGCAATTAAGTCCAAATCACAATAGACAATCCTTACGATAGAACATAATAATTGATAGCGACGCATATTAAAATAAACTACACAATAAGATCCATTGTAATCTCAAACAAAGAATTAGTTCATTGAATTAAAACTAAGAATCCACACTTGAATACACATTAAAAGATAAGAATAAGATTAGAGTGAAGAATAAATCTGTTGTCAGCAAATCTCCATCTTCCTCAAGCTCCTTTTCCTGATCTTCAATGGTCTCCAAGTTGTTTCAATCTCCAACTCTCACAAGAACTAGGGTTTTACTCCTAATATACTCTAATCTAATCTAATGGAATCCTCCAAAACTAACCTCCCAATCCAAGTTAAACTCAAGTATTTATAGTTCTAATGGACATCCTAGCAAGTTAGGCAACTAAGAATCCCATCCCGCCGACCGGCGCGCCCCGCGCCGTTCCTAGGTCATTTTGGGCGCCCCCCGGGCTACAGTGGCAGAGATTCTGGTGGCCCAGCGCGCCCCGCGCCGTTTATAGCGCGGCCCGCGCTACACTATTTTCTGCTACGACGTCCTTTGGTAAAACATGCATAACTTTTGATCCGCTAAGAGTTACGGGGCCTGCCACCTATCAAATCGAATATATCGATGATATCTATAACTTTCATTCTTTGAGGATTGACATATTCTGTCCGGATCAAGGCGGAAATCGAGCTTGAAGTAGATGTTATGTAAATTGCAAGCATGACAACTTTGAGCTTTGATTTTTGTTGAGAAAAAAGGCCATAACTCTCGGATCCAAGCTCCGATTGAGACGATTCAAGATGTTCCGGAAAGCTAAGAAGTAGATCTACAATAAAATCCAAGTTCCAAGCCAAGAACATGCATCCAACTTGGTGTTAAAAGCCCTGCAATCTTCCCTTTTTGCACTTGTTTGCATATTTTAGTCCAAAATATGTTTGAATTGCTTTTCCTTGTTTCTTCATGCCAATGTTGTGCCATAGCCTACAAAATAACATAACATGTATGAAATGCACACACAATGCATGTAAAGTAACTACGAAACATAGGTTTAAGCAACTAATTCAAGTAATAGATATCGAAAAAGTAGGTATAAAACCTACTTATCAAATACCCTCAAACTTAAACAGTTGCTTGTCCTCAAGAAAAAACAAAAAACAACAATGTTATGCAATGCAACTAATCTACATGCCTACGAATTCAACAGTAATGACAAAAACAAGTCTATTCAACCGGCCTTAGAGAAATCAAGTAAACATGATAATAAATCATATAAAAACAAATCATTAACTTTCCAATCAATCATCAAATCTTAGACTGTTATCACTAATATTGTGCGTGTGTGCTCCACAACAATGTTAACTGATATAAAATAAAATTTAACACATAATAAGTTTCTTCGAAGGCATCATACAGTGTAAACTCAAGAAATCCAAAAACAAGCTAGATCCAACTAAAATTAAACAATTACCAATATTGAGGGTCAACATGGAATACTTTTGCTTCATTTTTCATCTACGGGGGCTTTTTGCTCTTATTTCCTGTTTTATTCATATTTTTTTATATATACACATAGCTATGCAATGTCTTATTCCCTTAGGCTTTTCAATGCTACCTTAACGAGCTTTCGACCAACGACTCCCAGACCATTAAGATCTTAGGGCGCTAGGTGTAAATACAATCCCCTCGAGCTTACTTACTCAAGTAACAAAGGCCACAAAACTAGACAAACACGCCACAATGTTTATTCATACTTTCTTTTTCTTTTCTTTCTTTTTCTTTTTTTAAGCCTATATACCCCAAATATTCCCCCAAACTTAGGTTCTTGTCTAACTTTAGCCATCACTACTTATTCTTGTCATTCTTTCATTCAAACTAACATTATCCTTTAGAGTCCGATTATGTATCAATTTAAACTCAATCATTCAACAAGTTGTTTTTACTGTGCTATCCTTATTATACTAGTTTCAAACAGAAAAAGACTCGATTCATAACAAGAAATCACATCAACGCTCTAATAATCAGTATTATACTAGTCTACCCAATTCCAATCTCATCTCATCATTGGCCAAAACAAACTGTAAATATCAAACAGCTGGACTCATGGAAGATGTACTAAATGCTATATAAACATAGTAAACTAACTACTAATTTTTTAATTTTTCAATTTTTTTTTCAAGAAATTGAATGCAAAAACTAAATATAACTATATGAACTACAATGTAAATAACTAACTATATGCAATACGACACTAAAATGCCCCTCAAACTTAAACTAGACATTGTCCTCAATGGCTGAAATAGGAAAAATTAAAAGAGAGGACTTCCCTGAAAATATAACATTTTCCTCCTTGACTGCTAAGTCTGAAGAATAGGCCAGACATATTGGAATAAATCGGGCACCACACTTGAGTTGGACTTGAACAACCTGTAAACACAATAGAAGCAAGTTTATTAAATCCTAATAAATGCAAATTTATTAACTAATAATATAAAACCTAATAAAAACTAAAAATAAAAATTAAACTTGGGTTGCCTCCCAATAAGCGCTTGTTTTTATAGTCTCAGCCAGACTTTGTCTGGTCAACGCTATCCAATTCCTCTTCGAAAGTTGAGGAACCCTCCATTCATCATAAATAATGTAGCTTTTGGTAGGTTCCCATTTGTGATGACTATCGAATTAAAGTCACCTAGCATGCTTTGTTTAAATATGTGCCCAATTGAGAATGTTAAATAACTAGGTGCTTTGTCGTCCGTTGAGCCTATGATTCGATTGGGGCTTTGAGGCTTGGAAAGCACATCAGGCTCTTCTTTTACTATTTTCTCTTCCTCAGCCCACCATGGTGTATAAGAGGCCTCATTATCATAGAGATCTTCGCCTTGGATGTGACTACCAAGGGGACATGGGTGTGCAAAATTCATTGGATTTTTCAACTCTGGCTGAGAAGTCACTTAGGGTATAATAAAGATCACCTCATGTTCTTCTTTTTCCATATCCCCAGTTGTCTCTTCAATGTCCACTTCTTTTAGTTCATCCAGTGGCATGTACACTTCTGGCTCTCCATCAGTTTCATCATCCATGTCATAGCATCAATTGTTTGGAGGGCGATTGTTCAAGTCTTCGAACATTTGATCCATCTAGTTCTGCAGATTTTGAATTGATACCTCTTGATTTTGAATTGTCATCTCTTGATTAATCCTTCTCTCCTCATTTGATGCTACGAACTTGGACAACAATTCCTCCAACCCTGAATTATCTGTCTCAGTCTCGGAAGCCATGTATTGAGGACCATTGGTTGAGGTAGTGACGAGTTGTTCCATCCGATTATTAAAATTTTGGGTTGACAGCTCTTGGCTAATCATCATCTCCTCCAGGTTTGCTATGTCCTTCAATATTACATCCCTCGAATTTGGCTTTTCATCTTATGGCAATGGAGGTGAACATTAAAATTCCGGTGTGTATGATGGATATGGAGCGTAGTATTGGTCTTCATAATTGTAGCTCCATGACGAATCCAGGTGATACCCCTAATCTTGGTGATAATTGGCATATGCATAATCGTTGAGGTAGTCACCCCCATATTGTACTGGTCCAAATCTGACGATGCATTGATGACTCGGATGATTGCCAGCACAATAATCACAAGTAACCGCCACACTTTGACGACGTAATGCAAAAGCGTCCAATCTCCTCGAAAATGTCTCAATCTGTGCTGATAATGCAGAAAGTGCCGCGAGTCCATCAATCTCCGCTCCCCTTGGCTGAGTCATTCTCGTATACGGCCATTGATAATTAAATTCTGTCATGGTATCTGAAAAGAAAGAAAAAAAAGAGAGAATTAAATAACAAATAAAAAGAAAGAAAAGTTGTTTAAAGTAAGACTAGTTTGATTGAAGCTAATATTGACAAAAATTATTAAACTAATTCCCCGGCAACGGTGCCAAAAACTTGTTGGGTAAAATCTAATTACGCACAGCACGCAAGTATACGTGCTTAACAAGTAATAAAGTGAAAGTAGAGTATCGTTCCCACGAGGAATTGTTTAATAAAAATCACCAAGTACTAACTCGTAACCAACTCAATCTTATTTAAACGAATGAATTTCAATTTATAAGTAAACTAATTCTAATTATCACTAGTTAAATTAATATTACAAAGATTTAAGATCACAATTTCACTTATTGTTTCATTTAAGTAAACACACTTCTCATCAATTATTCTCTATCCTGAATTGTTAATCAAAAACATTAAAGTAGATAAAACCTCCTCTCGATGCATAATACTCATACTCACTTAAATCCACAGATGATAGAATTAAGCAAGACATCCTAATTAACTAATCCACTATATCTCTATATGAATTACAATTAAAAATGATTTAAAGCACAAGTTCTCTATAAAATTACATATGGCGTAAAGGCATATCTCTATCCTAAACACGAATCATGAATTCCATCTATGCAAAAATCACAAACACATGCTATCATGATCAGATCTAAACTTATACTTCATCTCTCGAGTTCATATAGATTATCACGGTAATTGTTAGCCAGGCAATTAAGCAATTAAGTCCAAATCACAATATACAATCCTCACGATAGAACATAATAATTGATAGCGACGCATATTAAAATAAACTACACAATAAGATCCATTGTAATATCAAACAAAGAATTAATTGATTGAATTAAAACTAAGAATCCACACTTGAATACACATTAAAAGATAAGAATAAATCTGTTGTTAGCCAATCTCCATCTTCCTCAAGCTCCTGTTCCTGATCTTCAATGGTCTCCAAGTTGTTTCAATATCCAACTCTCACAAGAACTAGGGTTTTGCTCCTAATATACTCTAATGGAATCCTCCAAAACTAGCCTCCTAATCCAAGTTAAACTCAAGTATTTATAGTTCTAATGGATACCCTAGCAAGCTAGGCAACTAAGAATCCTATTCTAGCTCAATTTGGACATCAAATAACCCAATTTAACTCTCCTCCCGCCAACCTGCGCGCCCCGCCCCGCGCAGTTTCTAGGCCATTTTTGGCTCGCCCCGCGCTATAGTGGCAGATATTCTGGTGGCCCAGCGCGCCCCGTGCCGTTTATAGCGCAGCCCGCATTACACTGTTTTCTGCTGCGACGTCTTTTGGTAAAACATGCATAACTTTTGATCCGCTAAGAGTTACGGGGCCTGCCACCTATCAAATCGAAGATATCGACGAGATCTATAACTTTCATTCTTTGAGGATTGACATATTCCGTCCGGATCAAGGCAGAAATCGAGCTTAAAGTAGATGCTTTGTAAATTGCAAGCTTGACAACTTTGAACTTTGTTGAGAAAAAGGTCATAACTCTCGCATCCAAGCTCCGATTGAGACGATTCAAGATGTTCCGGAAAGTTAAAAAGTAGATCTACAATAAAATCCAAATTTCAAGCCAAGAACATGCATCCAACTTGGTTTTAAAAGCCTTGCAATCTTCCCTTCTTGCACTTGCTTGCATATTTTAGTCCAAAAGATGTTTGAATTGTTTTTTCTTGCTTCTTCATGCCAATGTTGTGCGTAGCCTACAAAATAACATAAGATGTATGAAATGCACACACAATGCATGTAAAGTAACTACGAAACATAGGTTTAAGCAACTAATTCAAGTAATAGATACCGGATAAGTAGGTATAAAAGTATATATATATATATGCACACACTGATATATATGTATATATTATTTTGTCTTTTCGGTTTGTATATATATATACAACTATTATGATTAATATATTTAATACATATATGTTTATGTATTTGTATATATATATAGAGTCCGGATCCTGTCCGGACTCCCGGATTTTGTTAAAATCCGGACTTTTTTTTTTTTTTTTTTTTTTTGCTTTTTTTTTTTGAAACAACTAAAAAAAAAAAAAAAAATTTATGGAATTGGAATTTTTACATTATACAGTGTTTTGGGTGTGATTTGGATGCCTATAACGAAACATGTCTGTACAGTCTGGGCAGACTGTACATACATTGGTTGGTGTAGGTATTAAAAACACACCCAAAACACTGTATTATTGAAAAATTTCAGTTCCACAAATTTTTTTTTTTTTTTTTTAGTTGTTTCAAAAAAAAAAAAAAGCAAAAAAAAAAAAAAAAATTTGGACCGGATTTTGATCCAGTCCGGACTCCCGGACTGGATCAGTTTCATATATATATATATATATATATTCGGTAATTTTTAATATATATTTATGGAATATGTATGTATGCAACGAAAACATTTTGCCCAAATTTTTGAAAAAGAAATAGGATCTCCTTGCCAATGAATTTTATATGAATTAATTTATTTAACACTTGACATATGATTTATGAAGGTCAATAAAAATTAATTCAAGTAAAAACAGAAAATAGTTAAAATAAAATAATAAGGAAAAATAATTAAATAATAACATATTTAATTAAAACATAATTGTTATCATCAAAATATATAACATAAAATTTATACCTATCAGTGGGGAATTTTAATCGAACAAAGCAAATGCCTTTTTGTTCACTTGGGGGTTGATGCCCAGATCAGAATTTTGGGACTTTTGTTCCCTGTAGCTTCTCATATTATTAGAGTGAAGCCCAGAAAGTCAAAAGAACTACTCATCACTGTATTAGGAAATACTTTAAATTCAAGATATCTATTATATTTAAGTCTACCACTGGGGTAATTGTTTTCTTTTCCTGCTCTTTTGGGGATAAGGGATAAAAAAGGCAGAATGGGAGGAGGAGAGGAGCTTCTTTTCCTATTATGTCTATTCCGCACGAGTATTATGTTGTCATGTACTTATGCATGGCTCCTTATTTCATTTATTTATTTATTTATTTATTTTAGATTTGGTCCTCATTCAACTTTTGGTCTTTGCCACAATCTATGGATATTTAGGACTGACTTTGTCCAGGAGGCTGATAATTAGTGTTCATGTTAATTTACACGTTCATTCTATTAGCATAATCATAACATTATCTTTAGTTTTAATTTAGTTTTGAATTAACTTTTGACTCTTCTGGATGTTGGATTATATGTTTAACAGGAGTTGCAGCGAAAGGATTTGGTCTACCAGTGAAAGTAACAAATGCCAAAGTCATATTAAATGGTGGCCAACGAGTTACTTTTCTCAAGCCAGATGGATATTTTTCATTGTATCCTACCTTTTTTATATTTCCTAGCATTTGTCAATGAAATGTCTCAATATCTTGTTTACTTTGTGTAATTTTGTCTCTAGTATTGCAACTTGTAATCATACAATACTGCATTCTTTCAACTGGTATTTCTGGGTTTTTTTTCCTGGTTTTCTTGTGTCATCTGGCTCTTCCAAAATCATGGACTAATTTTGTCTTATGCACAACCCATGAGTATTAATATGGTGTCTTTTGGCATGTCTGGTTGAATGTACACTCACAAGCATTTGTTGTTGTACTACTTTGCCTAAATTCCTCATGTTTTGATTTTACATTGTTGCTGTAGAATGATGCAGTGACCATGTAAAATCACTGCATGATCAAATCAACAAAAGAAACCCATTGCTGTAGAATGACGCAATTGTGAAGGACCATAAGTTCTGTACATCACCGAGTTCTACTCTGAACAGCAAAAGAAACCACAAACTATTTTACCCACCGTAGGAAAAGGAATCTGAATGTAGGTCTGATGGTGTATTGTAACTATACAAACATCTTCAACCCCAATGCCAGCCCGCCTCATTTTCCTTGTTATATGACAATCAACTAGATTATAAGGTATCTAATTACCATTTGTTCTATCTCCTTCGTACTGATTGGCAAAATTCGAATTGCTTAATCTTGCTAAAGCTTATAAACAGGACCTGGATCTTAGTAGAATATATTATACAGGAAAATTATCAATATGTATGTATGTACTTTTATGGAATCAGTGCTTGTAAACATTCTGCATCTTTGCTGAAGTTCCTTAATTCCATGCTCAAAGCCATAATATTCCAGCGGGGACTCATCTAATTGAAGTGGCTGCCATCGGTTATTTCTTTTCTCCGGTCAGATTCTTCATACTTGCATTCGTTAATACTTGGCTGTAGATTTTCTGTAAATCAACATTTTCATGATTGTGCTTCTCTTTCATATTTACAGGTCCGTGTTGATGTTAGTGCCAGAAACCCTGGTAAGGTTCAAGCAGCACTGACAGAGAATAAGAGGGGCCTTAGTGAGCTGGTGCTGGAGCCTCTGAAAGACGAACAGTATTATGAGGTAGGTTTATACCTTAATTATAAGTCATATTCTTGAGTCTCCTTTATTTTCTACTTTAGGCATTGATGAGTTGAATATTCTCGAGTCGCCTACCCCCAACTAATTTGGAACAATAAGCGTTGTGGAGTTGAATATTTTGAGTCTCGTACCTGATGTTATTATTATTGCTTTTTTTTTATTTTTTTTCAGTACATTGAATGTTACCCTTATATATCTTATATATACTTAAATTCTTGCAGATAAGGGAACCCTTCAACGTAATGTCTCTCGTGAAAAGCCCAATGGGCCTCATGGTCGGATTTATGCTAATTGTAATGTTCTTAATGCCCAAGCTAGTGGAAAACATGGGTAAGTACTCTACTTTTGGTCATCACTTTCTCATCCAACCTCAATCTTATGATTACCTGTGGATATACTGAGAAGTGAGGCCTGCTTGCCATGATATATTGATATGGAAGTCAATCTCTCATTAGAGCTTTACATAACCACTTATGCTAAGATTACATTTTAGATTTATGGATAATGATAAAAAAACTGTGGCTTTTGGATGCACAAAATTTATTATAGGAAAGAGAGAAACTTTAAAAGTGAACAAAATGGAAATTAAATACATCCAAGTCTGAATCCTTACTGACGTACATCAGTTATTATATTTACTGCTCTCTGATGCTTCTTTATAACTTGCGTAAAAGAGCAAGTGACGTACATCAGTTATTATATTTACTGCTCTCTGATGCTTCTTTATAACTTGCGTAAAAGAGCAAGGTCTGCAACTACATTCATGATCTCTGTGTTCTTATAGAATACATATGATTGAGGGAATTATTCATTTGCTTCCATTCATTAATATGGAATCAGAAAGAGACGAGTAGCATGGACTTTTGCTATGCATGCAGAACTTTAAGATACCTAAACCCTAGTGTAAATCTTCAAAGAATCAAACATCTAAAATCTCATATTTATTTCCAGCTAGTGTAGAATAAGAGAGATGATGTTTCCATCATGATCCTTGAGATTAGCCGCAACAAGTTGGTTTAAGCTTACTAGGAAGTTACACTCAAAGACACCTGATTCTGATTTCCTAAATATCGAATTTCATTGGACGTGTTAAAACTAATCACTTTTGGAATATCTATGTGTCCCAAATGTTGGGAATGGAACCAGCACCTTGAGGTTACTCGATCAATGCCCCTGCTGTCATGTCACACACTCTTGGATGGCAAAACTACTCTATTGAAGGGATAAACTCTATTTGTCTTGGATCCAGTTAAACTCTTTGGTAATCCATCCATCCCCACATAGGCCAGAAGTACACTTTGTTGGAGAAATTTATGTGAAGACAAAGTGCATAATCAGAACTATAGTTATATACAGTACCCATAGATATAGGGTTTCGACCTTATATCATACTCTTTGGGTTTGAAGTTTACTAGTGATCAACAATTGATACTATATCTATGTAGGGTATTTCCATTACAAATGTTACAAGTGTACAGCTTTTCTCTTGAAGGGATATCCTCGGTTCTTCTCTCTGAGCGCAATTGGTTATCCATCCTCAGAGAGAGGAAAGGAAAACATTAGTTTGTTACAGGATTCTCTTCGGGCTAAGGTGTATATGTGAACCATAGTTATGACAGTAAGCATGGTAGATGCGCGTCAGCAGAATGCTCTTTTAGTTTAAGTTTACTAGGGATATATGATTCTTAATTCCTAGGTGGGTAATTTTATCTGGCTAATGGCACAACGATACTTCCCATCTTTTTAAAAATAAATAAAAAATAAAAGCAAAACAAAAATGGCACACCTACTCTATTTAAGGAATAAGCTTAATTCCATTCTCTAAGCCCAATAGAACTCTTTGCTAATCCATCCCAAAAACATTAGTTTGTTAACTTAAGTTTTTGTTGAAAAGTTCTCTAAAAATCTGTTGGGCAAGTCTACTTGACAATATATATTTTGGTCCGTCGAAACATTCATAGCGGATCGGGTTAGGATGAAGTTCATTTTTGGGTAAGTTGGTCAATTGACCAATAGAATACTGACACACATAAAGTCCAGCACTCTATTGGCCAATTGACCAACTTACCCAAAAATAAACTTCATGCTAACCACTTCCATTCATAGCTGCTTAAGTTTACTTTACATTGTAAAGTAGAAGTCTGGGCCCGTGGTTGGTTCATGTTGTAAATTTTTTTATTAATTTGATTTGGATACATTTTGCTTAAAATCGAGTGTCTTAATTATTTTTCACTGTGCACAGATCCCGAAGAAATGAAACGAGCACAAGAAGAGATGAGGAACCAAGGGGTTCCTTCTATTGCGAACTTGTTACCTGGAGCTGCAAGGAGAAATTAGACGATGAATTTGAGAGAGCATAAAACCTCTATTCTTTTGCATGCTCCTTTACTGCAGATTAATGAGAAATATGACTAGGGATTTCTTTTCCTGTAGGCCATGATTTGTAACAAGATTTTCAAATGGACATTGTCCTAGTTGGCAACTCAGTTTTACCTCACGGAATTATCCCCCTAAATTTTTGGGATATATCGTCTTTTGGGTTGTACTTTCTTCGTTCCTAAAAAATTGTCGTTTAAGGGCACACGGATCATACTATTATTATGATCCAATTAAATAAATAATTATTAGATATATCATTTATACATAATCACTAAATATTATTTTTGGTAGGGAGGGAGGTGGGGTGGGTGGGTGGCAACCGTGGGATGGGGGTTGGGTGGGTGGTGTATACACAATTGCTTAATAATTTTTTTTGGAGGAAGTGTTGGGGGGGGGGGTGTGGGGTGGGATGGGGTGTGGTTGGGTTGGGTGGGTGGTGTATATATAATCGTTTAATATATTTTTTTGGAGGGAGGGAGGGAGGGAGGGGGGTGGGTGGGTGGGTAGGTGGGGTGGCGTGGGTGGTAGGGGTAGAGGGGGTGTGATGTATACATAATCGCTTAATATTATTTTTTTTGGAATGGAATGGTGGCGGGTGAGTGGGGTGGGGTAGGTGTGGTGTGGGGTGGGGTAGGTGTGGGGTGTATACATAATCACATAATATTATTTTTTTTGGTTGGGGGTGGGAGTGGGGGTGGGGTGGGTGGGGTGGGGGTGGGGTGAGGGGTAAAGGGTGTATACATTGTGACGAACGAGAATTTTGTAATTTATTTTTAATATTTATTGAATTAAATAAATATTTTTCGATAAGTTAATTATTAGATTAAATAATTAATTGATGCAATTGTGGTAGATTAATTTAATTATATGTGTTACATTTATTAAATTAATGTAGAGAATTTTTATTATCAAAGTATGTGATTATGTGAGCTTATTGTATTAAAAGAAATATTTAATAAGCATATTGGTATTTTAATTAATTTAATTATTAATTAGAGATTTAATAAGTTGACATTATCTATTAATGAGAAATTAATTATATGACTATGTGAATTTATGAAAAATTATTATATTTTATTTATATTAATTTAAATAAATTAATTGAGTTATTTTATAAAGGGTGTGACATTATTTAAACTATATGATAAAAGAGTTTATTAAATTAATTGAGTTTAAGCTTTTAAGGCTAGCCAAACATGACACTAATAGAGGTTGAGGGCAGTTAACCCATGATAGGTAACTGACCTCCACAATGTGTCAGTTTATTAATGCGATGTCTTCTTTATTTCATTTTTTCTTAAGTCTGATAAAAACTAGTTAGAGAGAATTAGAAAATTTTGAGAGAGAATTCAGAGGATTTGTGAGAATCTTTGTGTTGAAGAAACTTTTGAAAAAGGGTTTTATCTCTTCTAAATCTATACTCTGGGTAATCTCTCCCTCTCAAATTCTGTATTTCACGTATTCAAGTTTTGATAAAAAAAATGACTTTTACAGTTTTCTGTAAAGCCTCTGTGATTGAGAAAGGAGTAATATTTATGAGTTATTTATGGGTTAAGATGTATCAAATCGTATTTTATATATATATATTGCATATCATTCGTTTCATAATAATACATTGTATATGATTTCTACAAAATTACAGAGTATGGGTTTTGGCCTTATGGCCTTATACGTGATATTTTATGTATTGATAGTATATTATCTCTAAATTTTACACTCGTATATTATTATGCATGTTGATATGAAGAGACCAAAGTTTAAATGAACGGATTCGGTGTTATAATGAATCCGTAGTGTCAATTTTCATGTTTTATTTTCAAAACCTTCAAGAACATCAAAGTCAGTGAAATTATAGATTTTAATTCTGTGATTATGTGTTTTAATGAGTTAAAATCACTCTATAAGTATTGGGTATTGATTATATATGAATTATAACATGTGGGTATGATTAAATTCGTGTAGTAGTAATTTAAATTGGAGTTTTTGGCTGTGTTCTGCAATTTTCGCGAATTACAAAATAATTTCTGATTCGCCGCGCCGCGGTGCCAGTCTCATGCCTTATGTCCCGCGTCGCAGCGCCAATAGTCTGGCCGCAGCGCCAAGTACCAGTACAAAAGTGGCGCCGCATCGCCACTCTCCAGAATGTTCAAAAATAAATTATTTTAAAGTGTTTAAGTCTAACAATGTGATAGCAACTAATGTAATGAACAAAAATATATTATAAGTATAATGAGATGTAAAATAGATGTTTAACATGTAAATAACATAATTATATGTGGATTAAATTATTGAATACATAATTAGCTTGTTATTCATGATGTGTAAATTATGTGAAAAAGTAATAAATTAACTAAGTATAGTTAATAATCAAAGTAGACAAAGAGAATGAGTTTATGATGATTAGTTAAGTTATAATTAACTTGTATTGTGAATGTGAATGGTATGTAGGATTAAATTCAAAGAACGTGTTTAGTTAAAGTGTAATCTACGCACGAGGTAAGTTTCCTAACCCTACTTGTCATTATTGTTTAAGTTTATTCTTTACCTCGAGTAAATTATTATTACTATTATTCAAGTTCAAATGTTATATTAAAGATTGATTATCTTTCAAAATATGATTTAGTTATACAATAATTGTCCTATTGTATACTTCCTGAGATTATTATTCAATTTGAATATCATTATTATTGAACCTTATTAGACTAGCGAACCCTTATTAATTCGACTAGTCCATAGTTGATGAGCGTTCTAAATTTCAGAACCCTTGATGAATTATCCAAACCAAACTTCCTTTGGTGCGGACTCGAATGTCAAACTGAGATGAACAACCCTGCAAAGGGATTTACTTATGCGTTAGCGTTAAGATATTGTGCACAGTATGGTACTAAGGGATGATCCCCCTAAGTACGAGTAGAAAGGTCCATAGTCTTATGACTGTTAAAGGTTTCAAGTATAACCCTTGATAACCTAGGACATAGTTCAAGGTCTTATGACCCTCAGAATTCTTTAGATTCTTGTTATTCATTCTTGATTCAAAAGTTGAGCTTTTATTTAGATGTCTTTGATTTACTCGCATGTTATTATACTGTTATTTCATTGTTATACTTGGGGCAATAGTGCTCACTCTTGCTTAATAATAACATTGCAGTTAAGAACGAAAGAACCGATGAACCTTCCACTAGTAAAGGCAAGGGCAAAGTTAGCAAGTGATGAATACTTGTTATTTTTATTTGATGATGTATTTATGTTAGATTTGAGTTAATAATGTTGTTTAAGACTTATTGTTTATATTTACGCACAGATGTTTAAGGTTAGTTTAACCTAGGATTATGTTAATGATTATGATGCTGTAACCCTATAAAGGGAAGATTTTATTTCTATCTATTGCATGGTTTGCATTTATTATGGGTAGATAGATAGATGATATTTGTACAGTGAACACCAAATCTCGTGAAATTGAAGTACCCGAATTTGGGGGTGTCACAAGTTGGTATCAAAGCTGTAGGTTATGAAGCTTAGGTGGGGGAACAACCTTAGGTAGTAGCTTTATAAAAAGAACGTAGTGATGAAAAACTCTTATCGAGTTATAAGAAATGAATTTCTGTAATTCATTGAATATAATAAAAGACCTTATGTGTTTATGTGTTCAAGTATGCGTTAGATGATACGACTTAGTAACTAAAACTTTAAATTTTGTTGTCAGGATGTCGAATGTTGGAGAAGCTAGTCAAGCTGGGGAGGAAGAACCCCGTGTACCTATAATACCTACTGAGGAGGAACCCCGTGTACATATAGTACAGACAGAGGAGGAGCCCCGAGACATACATGTCGTTAGGGAGCAGCTGGTACAGAGGGAGTCATCTCCATTGATCACCGTTGTTGGTCAGGAGCATGAGCCCGAGACTTATCCTGAGGAGGATCCTGAGGAGAAATTTGTTGAGGAAGAGGAAGAGGAAGAGGAAGAAGAGGAGTTACCATGGTACACCGTTGATGCTAAGATGTATGACACGTTATACGATCGTACATTCTATCACCATTGAATCATCAAATAATTTTTCACTAACCAATGCGGTTTCAAGAGGGTTTTCAATCACAGATTCACCAAATACCTCTTCAGTTGCTTCTTCAATTAGATCAACTCTTAAGCACTCTTCCTCTTCCTTCGGAAATTTCATAGCCTTGAAAACATTAAAAGTTACTTCTTCATCTTGAACTCTCATTGTTAACTCTCCCTTTTGTACATCAATTAATGTCCTTCCAGTGGCTAAAAACGGTCTTCCAAGGATAATGGGTATGTCTTTATCCTCTTCGTAGTCCAACACAATGAAATCAGCTGGAAATATGAATTTGTCCACCTTTACTAATATGTCTTCCACAATTCCCCTAGGGTATGTCACTGATCTATCTGCGAGCTGTAGAGAGATATTTGTTGACTTTGGGGCTGGTAATCCCAACTGAGTGTAGATCGAAAGTGGCATCAAGTTAATACTTGCCCCCAAATCACACAAACATCTGTTAAAGAACTGGGGCCCAATCGTGCACGGTATTGTAAAACTGCCCGGATCCTTCAACTTCGGTGGTAACTTTCTTTGCAGAATTGCGCTACATTCTTCTGTCAATGCTACTGTTTCGAACTCCCCTAGCTTCCTCTTTCTTGCTAAAATATCTTTCATAAATTTTGCATAACTAGGCATTTGTTCTAAAGCATCTGCGAATGGAATGTTGATTTGCAGCTTTTTGAACACTTCTAAAAATTTTGAAAATTGTCTATTTAATTTCTGCTTTTGAAATCTTTGAGGAAACGGCACAGGTGGTACAACTGTTGTTTGCTTATCTTCTTGTTGTTTTGTCACAACTTTTTCCTCAGATTTACTTTCCGAATCTCCACTCTCTTTTTCACCATCCTCAGCAGAAATTCTTTTCTTGTGTCTGTCCAAATCTGTAGTCAACTCCTTCCCGCTTCTGAGTGTAACTGCCTTACAGTGCTCATTTCCATCATTCCTTGGATTTTTCTCCGTATCACTAGGTAAAGAACCTGAAATTTTAGTATTCAAAGCATTAGCCATTTGCCCCATTTGATTCTCCAGATTCTTTATTGCAGCTGATTGGGTTTTTGTTGTGGTTTCCAACTGAGTTGCAAATCTTGCTAGCAATTCTTCCATTTGTGATAACTTATCAGGTTGATAAGGTTGTGGTTGTTGTTGAGTTTGTTGCTGTGGCTGAAATCCAGGTGGATATGTTTGCCTTGGAGCTTGAGCATGTGACTGATTATTACTCCAAGAAAAATTCGGGTGGTTTCTCACTCCTGAATTGTAGTTGTTTGCATAACTGCCCTGCTGCCTGTTATAATTGGAAACAAAATGGACTGATTCAGGATTTATTGCACATTGATCACTTGAGTGATTACCCGCACATATTTCACATATCGTTTCCATTTTCTGAACTGGTTGTACCCCAAGTGAATCTATCTTCTTTGTAAGAGCAGAAATCTGAGCTGTCATTTGAGCTGACAATGCTGTCATCGCATCCACTTCATACACTCCGACTGTCCTTGGCGGAGTTGTTCTTGCTGTTGGCCATTGATAATTATTAGCTGCCATGGTTTCAAGCAACTGATACCCCTCATCACAATTCTTGGCCATAATAGCTCCTCCTGCTGCAGCATCTATACTCGATCTCACTGTGCTGAATAAACCATTATAAAAAGTTTGCACCTGAAGCCATTTAGGAATCCCATGGTGTGGACATTTTCGCAATGAATCCTTGAATCTCTCCCAAGCTTCATATAGTGATTCTGAATCGTGCTGAACGAAAGAGAAGATATCGTTCCGCAACTTTGCTGTTTTTGCAGGTGGGAAAAACTTTGCAAGAAATTTCTGGGCTAGATCATTCCATGTAGTGATCGAGCCTGGTGGTAGTGAATGGAGCCAACTCTTAGCCTTATCTCTGAGAGTAAATGGAAATAGCCTTAGCCTTATTGCATCCTCTGACACATTATTGTACTTGAAAGTATCGCAGATTTCTATAAAGCTGACTATGTGATCGTTCGGATCATCGTTTGGTAACCCTCCGAACTGGCATGAATTTTGAATCATCTGTATTGTCCCCGGTTTTATCTCAAAACTTGTAGCAGTAATGGCAGGTCTCGTAATACTCGACTGAATTTCAGTAACCCGCGGTGTAGCATAATCCTGCAGTGCTTTTTGCTCTTCTTCAGCCATAGTATCTTCCTTATCAAATGCTTCTTTGGTTTCCTTAACCCACTTACGCAACCGCTGAAATCTTTTCTCGATGTCGTCCTCGTGAGGCAATAAATCTGGCTTCTTCGATCGCGTTTGCATAAACTAGTCAAAAGCACCTGAATGGAACAGAATAGAAAAAGTTTAAATTAAGATTAACGCTATAAAAATCAATAATGACAAAATATTAAACTAATTTCCTCGGCAACGGCGCCAAAAACTTGTTGCCTAATTTTTTAATAGCACTTTACCACGCAAGTATACGCGTTCATTTGTAATATTCAGCAAGCAAGGATATCGTTCCCACGAGGAAATAGACTAATATTTATCAATTACTAACTCTAACGCAATTAATCCTATTTTAAACTAAGAAAATTTTGTTTATGATTTGAAAATTAAACTTAACAAACTAATAATTAAAATCAAAATTTCACAAGAATAACTGCAGATTTAACAGGTTAAGATTACAACTTCCCTTGATATTTCATTTAAACTAACTTACTTCCCATTTAAAATAAATCAATTAATATGAATTGTTATCCAAGAATACTTTATAAATATTCACGCACTTCTTCCAAAGACACGTGAACAAATCCTCCTAAATCCAATCTTTAAGATGCAGAATTACAAGGAACACCCCAGTTAATCAACTCACTATATTCCTATGTGAATCAAGTTAATTAGGGTTTACACACAAATTCTTTCAATGGATACAAAAGACACATAGGTATATTCCTATCCTACACGCTAATCATATTAACCCTATTCAGATTATATGAACAGATGTTATCATATCCAGATCTCAATCTATACTCCATCTTCCAATTTTATATAGATTATCACAGTAATTGTTGATCAGGCAATTAATCAATAAGCATAAGATATAATAAACAATTCAATAAAAACTAACTTTCATCCAATGGGAAGCTTGCAATTTAAACTACATACCAAGTTCCGTTGCAATCTTAATTAAAATTTAGTTCATGATAATAATAAAGAAAAATATAATCCAAATAAATAATCCAAACATCCCAGATAGTTACAAAAGATAACACTAGAGAAGAGAAGAAGAAACTCTGAATTTGCTCCAATACTCTCTCTTAGATCTTTAGCCTTTGCAATTCTCCTTCGTGCTTTTCTTCCTTGTTCTCTCTGCAAATCTCTTGAAGAATTGATTGATTGCTTGCAAAATTCGTTCTCTTTGCTTTTCTAGAGTCCTCTCCTACTTGTATTAGTCTCAGCCCTCATTCAGACTCCTATTTGGCTTCAAAAACCCACTTGACAGCTGCAAAACGCACCTTTCTACGCACTAGAGCGCCTAGGCGCTCAACATAGGCTAATTCCAAGCGCCTAGGCGCTTGGCCAGGACCTCATATTTACAGAAATGCCACTCAGCTTTAATTTTCATGATTTTTGACCTTTTTCTTCTCCAAAATGACCAATTTGTCCCCCCAGCTCCAACCTACAACAAATAAACACAAAACACATAAAAAGATCCTAAAAAACAATTAAATATAACAATAATTAAGTTTAATAATATCAGATTCATAGGTATAAAACCTACTCATCAAATCCCATTATTTCTGAATTTGATTTATTATTCGATTATTTTTCTTGTAGTCATTACTTGAGTTAGATTAATTCAAAAATTATAGCGTTCGTTTAAGCATATAGAAATAGTGATATAGTTGATGCATATTAATTAAATTTTGAAACCTTTCTCCGTGGATCGATACTTAACTTACTCTATACTACTTGTTGACCCATGTATGCTTGCATGAGTTAGAGTCCTTTTATTAGAACTAAAAAGGAGGCTTGGCGCCGTTGCCGGGGAAAGGCATTTAAATTTATTATTATTATCATCAGTTTAAAGCTATATTGTATGACTTAGACAAATCTAATCTTGTCTCATTTCTATTTTTGTTTTTGTTTTTGTTTCAGGTACTTGTATAAATTTTTATGCGCACGCGGTCATCCAATTCCGAATTAACACCTGCTAAGGACAATATAAATGGAAGAGGTTGGAAATCAAGAGCACATAGAAATATACAAACAGAGTTAGAGGGGACAACATCTAATATGGCAGCTGAAGGACAAAGAGAAGAGCAAAGAGAGGAGAAATACCCCCAAACTTGAACTGTTGCTTGCCCTCAAGCAATGCATATGCATGAACACTGAAAATGTAACTAAAAAAAACTATTCAACTACTTTATGATGCAAACTAGTCTCACATAATCTTGACCATAACAGAATTTCAGCCCAAATTACCTCAGTAAACTATCCGGATTCCAGAACATAATTTCAAACCAAACCATAGATATAACATCATACACGCAGATAATTCATGAATGCTATAGAGATGCTGTGTGTGTGTGTGTGTTGTTCACAAAAACTTAACCCAAGCAAAGATTATGTATCCTACATTGCTTCTCATAGAAAATTATAATCTAAATCAAGATTCATGTATACTCATGCACATAGACTGTTTCAACATCTCACCACAAACTAAGGTTCAACAATGTGTTTATTGCTTTATTGCTACTCACGAGGGCGATTTTGCACTTTCCCGTGGTGTTTATTGCTATTGATTCTTTTCTTTTGCTCTTTTCCTTTTCTTTTTTTTCTTTTTTCACATGACCATGCAATGCCTCAATCCATTAGGCACACTGCTACCCTTTAGCGAGCTTTCAACCAACGACTCCCAAACCATGAAAGACCTTAGGGCGCTAGGTGTAGAGACAATCCCCTCGGGCGTACTTACTCAAGTAGCCAGGGCCCCGAATTAAGACTAGTCACGTTATTTCATATATATATATATATATATATATATATACACACACACACACACACATCATACCCATGTTCCCCAAAAATTTGCACCTCAATGACTTTACAATCTACAACACTTTCCTCATGTTTCTCATTTTAAATCTACATGTTCTATTGAGCATTGCAAGACACACATCTTAGACTTACAAGTGAATATGAACACAATTATGCAAATCGAAAGCATATAAACAGCCACATGAATTGCATTGTGTAAAACATTATATCCACGTTGTGTTATGCAACATATTCTAAAATCGTTCACAATTCACTATCATCATTGGCTTAGGCAAAAATTTCTATTTATACGCAAGAATTTCTGTGAGACATTAAACTAAGCATACTATCAATGAATAAAAAAAATTATGCTAAAATTTAACTAACACATATTCATGCAAATTTTAACTAACACATATTCATGCAAAATTAAACTAAACATGCTAAAATAAAATGCAACTAAACTACTATGCAAGTACACCAATACCCCCAAACTTAAAATGTTCAATGTCCTCATTGAATGAAGGTAAAGGGTACTAGAAAACTCCCCTACTGATCGGCATAACCACCCTCCTCGGGTGGTGAATCTGGTGGTGGATACGGCACGGCGGTCCCAAACTGGGGCCATTCAAGCATGGTTCTTTGCTGAGCGAATGCTTCGGCCAAAGCCCTAGAAGTCCCGTAGCGAATGTCCCAAGATTGTCATACAATGCGTCGACTTTGTGCTCCAACCTTTGGAGGTGTCGATCGCTAGAGACAGGCTACTCACGGGTGGATGGACCTGCTTCATCAGGCTGTGGGGGCTGCTGGGTTGGCTAAAAAAAAGTGGGTCAGAGAATGAATCCTCGTCCTTGCGGATGTGGCTCGCCACATGCCCAGTCCTCAAATTTGGCAATTGTGGAGTGCGTGATATCTTGGCTGGGATACTGCATTTACTCATTGCCCCAACGAACCCCTTGCTGCGGACATAACATGGCTATCACTGAAGCGTGTG
This sequence comes from Panax japonicus, assembly GCA_020205505.1. Lineage (NCBI taxonomy): Eukaryota > Viridiplantae > Streptophyta > Magnoliopsida > Apiales > Araliaceae > Panax > Panax japonicus. The sequence continues at coordinate 51,207,786 of CM035101.1, read as the reverse complement.
GGATGCTGCCAGTGGTAGTTCCCTTCAGATACTTGATAATGTTTTGATGGATCAAATACCCTACGTCAATATATTAGCCAGTGATGATGCCCCACAGAAGTATGGCTCTCTCTGCTGTGATTTCATGTTGATGCGATGATGGTAATAATTTAGCACAAATGAACAGATTCCATGCCTTGGCGTACCGATTCAATGCGGCTGCTGGAAAAATGCGAGGTTGGGTCATACCGACTTTGTAAGTCCATCGGGATCCAGGAATGCACAATTCTGCGATGACCTGCTCCAAGTCTGTTTCCGGATGAGCTCCTGTGATTCAATTGGCCGCCCCTGCTGGTGGTCTAGCGGGGAGCCTCAGCATGTTTCTGATGGCGGAGGGTTGGTAGTCTACCTCTATACAAAGAACCATAGAGGTATCATTCATGGTGGCTTTGGCATTAACATATAACTCTCGAACTATGCTCATTGGAATCGACGTGGGTACAGCAGTCAGTCCACCCCATCCTCATTCGCGGATCATGGCACATAGTTCCCCATCCTGACCTTCTGGCCTAAATCCTCTTTCCTTGATGAATGTCTTCGCGACAATGCGATAGTACTCCTGCTGGGCCTCCAAACATAGAAATTTGCTATGGTCGACAATATCCTCCTCATGACCGCTGGAGGAAGATGAAGAGATGGAAGCTGCCCGAACTCTCTTTAAACCCATTGGAGATAGAGATAGCAAATGAACTTACTGAAGGGGAGAATGTATTTGTTAACCCAATGTAGAGCCCTAGCTTTATATAATGACGGAGATGTGGATGAATCGTGAAGGGACTCATGCGGATTTGATGGAGAGAAATACGCCTTAATCTGTAACTGATAGAGAGATAGAGACGTGAGTTATGGAGAGTGAGAGATTCTCGCTTTTGTTGATATCGCAAATAAGAGTCCGAATGATTCCAACTTCTATTTTAAAATGTTTTTATCTAGCTGGATCCGGTGTCGCGCGCGGCCGCGCGATGATATACTGCATTCGGCGCGCGGGCACGAGACTTGCAGAAAGGTTCGTGGATTAACTGGCTGAACGCGTGGGCACGCGAGTTGATACTGCTTGGGCCGCACGGTCGCGAGACTCCAATTACTGCCATTTTGCTTGATCTCACTCTTCCATCAGTGATGCTCTCTAATCATTGTACCTGCACAGATATTAATTCACATGAATAAGACATATAATAGTGGTGGCATTATGCGAAATTAATATCATGCGTATACGCTCGCTTATCCCATAACTTGTTATCACTGAATTTGAACTACTAACTAAAATAATCAAAAGGAAATAAAGACAATAATTGAATTCTTGGGTGAAGAATTGATGGGTTGCCTCCCATCCAGCGCTAAGTTATAGTCAATTAGCTTGACTGTCTCTTCTTGACACCGCTATCCAATTCCTCTACAATAAGATAAGAACCCTCCATCCATTAGAACCGCTATTTGATTTGGTAGGTTCCCCATCAAGAGAGTCTGTGAATTTAAGTCACCTAGCATATTTTCTATACATGATGTCCCTAGTTCCATTGTAATGTCAGGTGCTTCTCCCGTTGTATCTGTGAATAGATTTTCGCATTGAGGTATGAAGGATACAATGGGATTTCCTTCTTCTATTATCTCTTCCTCAGCCCACCATGGTTTATAAGATGCCTCATAATCGCAGAAATTATTGCTTTGGATGTGACTACCTAGGGGACATGGGTGTGCAAATTTCACTGAATTTTTTAACTCTAACTGAGAAGGCACTTGGGGTATAATAAAAGTTGGCTCATGCTCTTTATTTTCCATACCCCCAGTTGTCTCCTCAATATCCACTCCTTTAAGTTCATCCAGTGGTATGTGCACTTCCGGCTCTCTATCGATTTCATTATCCATGTCATAGCACCAATTGTTTGGAGGGCGATTGTTCAAGGCTTCGAACATTTGATCCATATGATTATGAAGCTTTTGAATTGACCTCTCTTGCTCAATCATCTTCTCCTTAGTTGATGTTATAAATTTGAACCTCAAATCCTCCAATCATGAATCATCTTGTTCACTTTTGAAATCCATGTATTGAGGACCATCCATTGATGAACTAATGAGTTGTTCCACCTTTTTATTAAGATTTTGGCTTGATAACTCCTGACTCATCATCATCTCCTCATGGTCGGCTATGCTTTTTGACATGAATTCCTTCAACTCTGAATTTTCTTCTTGTTGCACTGGAGGTAGATATGAGAAATCTGGTGGATATGTTGGATTTGAGATGCAGTATTGATCTTGATAGTTATAACTCCATTCATAATCTGGGTGATACCCCCAACCTTGTTGATAATCAGGATAACCATCGTTGTTGAAAAAATCACCCCCAAACTGCACTTGTCCAACCTTGATGTTGCACTGATAACTCGGATGCTCGCCAGCACAGTATTCACATATAACTTCTATCTCTCGAGTAGGTTGCTCTGCAAGAACATCCAACCTCTCCGAAAGTTTTTCAATTTGTCCCTGGCAACGGCTCCAAAAACTTATTGCCTCTTTTATAGTTCTTATAAAAGAGCTCTAACGCATGAAAGTATACACGGGTCAACAAGTAATACAGAGTAAGTAAAGTATCGATCCCACAAAGAAAGTTGTTAAATTAGACTACTATGCATTAATCACTCACTATATTTATATGCTGAGACTTTAGACTAAATTGTTGATTTGAATAAATTATAATTACCAACTAAAAATAAGAATATAAATGAATTAAATATGATGTGGAAACAATGGGATCCTAACTTCATTCAATATTTCATTCAATCGCCATATGTCATGCAAGAAGCATTTACATATCACAGGATAATAACTAAGGGGTTAAAAGCGAGTTATAACCATTTTCCAATGCACTATAACCAACTCACATATCATCTACAGATGTTAGAATCTATGTGATCACCAATACCATCACACTTACCATATTCCTATGCGTAATTGCAATCCTATTGACTTTAAACACAACCCTTATTCTAGCTCATACGGCAAAACAGTATATTCCTATCTGTTTCACAAAATATGCAATTCCCATATTCGCATGCTATCATGATTTCATCCATATTCATATGTTCATTTCTAATTCCATACAAATAGTAACATGAAGATTATCAGTCATTCATACATACAAACCAACCATGATAGATAATCCATATGATATGCAAAACAAATCTAACAACTAGATGTACAACCAAACTACATATTGAAATCTGTTAGAATCCCATAATGGAGTTTAGTTCATGATTGAACCAAAAACCATTATCGGATCAAGGTTAAACATGATCAATGTGAAACCCCAGATTTTATGAATAAAGAATTAATTTTCTCGAAATAATTTTTTAATATTATGATGTGAATTTGAGATAATATTATAGTTGTGGGTAGTATTTATAAATTTTGCAAAGTATGCAAGTTGTTATATTATATTCGATTGGTCAGGGAATATTCTTTGTGTCGGAAAATATTCGTACGACGGTACAATTATTGGTGGACCCCACAACAGAATTATTGTCGGATTGAGAAAACGACAAAAATATTTTATTGAAAATAACGGTGGAAGTTTTACTGTTAATACTGTTGAACTATTGGGTAGTAAAAGTACAGTAATACGCGTTGTTTCATAGTAGCACACGGTATTGATTATTGATATTTATGTGAGAAGTCGCTCAGTTTAATTCAATTATTGTCGATTAATAATATGAATTATTATAGCGATGATGACGTTTTGTTTTATTCGTATTATTAACGTAATAAAATAGAAACATCTTTTTATATAAAACAGAATACTTTATTAAAGTTATTCTATAAATAGAATATATTATATTTTATTATGCATAGTATTTTGCATAGTATTGCATAGTAAAAATCTTTTTATATAAATAGAATATATTATATTTTATTTAAAAGATTTTTCTTTAAATATGGACCGTCGGATTAAAGTAAATCAATCTGGACCGTTCATGGATTAGTTACTATGCATTCCATTTTCCTATAAATAGAAGCTCATTCCTTCATTATTTTCTTACGAATTCACTGAACTCTAGAGAGAGAAACTATAGAGAGATAGAAGAAAAGCTTTTTGCTACTTAACTTTTCTTTTCTTATATCCAGTTTCTGTTACGGTAAGGGGTGTTATTCTTTCTTATTCATGAAGAGAACTATTGTTATTCCATTTTTTATTATTCTGTTGGAATAACCTGTATACGCGGTCTACCCTATAATTGGTGATATTTTTCTATTATTCTGTTGGAACATCTTGTTTGTGTGTTTTACACCGGACCTGGTTCCGTCTTTATTATTATTCTGTTAGAACATCCTGTCTGTGTGTTTTACACCGGACCTGGTTCTGTCTTTATTATTATTTCGTTGGAACATCCTGTCTGTGTGTTTTACACCGGACCTGGTTCCGTCTTTATTATTCTGTTGGAACATCCTGTCGGTGCAAATTTTGCCTGACCTGGTTCCATTATTATTATTCTATTGGAATAACCTGTCTATGCGAAGTACCGCATGCATGGTGATTTCTGTTGTTATTCCATTCTTTATTATACTCAGTTGGTTAAAGTCTTGACTTCTATACTCCATGAAATTAGTAGAATATCCTTGATATTTGCGCTTCATCCAGTATCTTTTCATGGAAATATTCTTCTGATCATTCTTGAATTTTACCCCACAAAACAGTACCTTATTGACAATTTGGACGTTATTGGTTCTTGGACAAATTAATTCTTGAACTTGTTTTATTGAATTCTTGTATCATTGTCATCATCCTCATGTTTATATTTTTGAAATTCATTTGTGGCCTGTAGTGCATGGATGGACTTGGTATGATTATGACCAGGGATTATTCGGTGTAATCATGACCGTAATGTTACAAATGATGCGGTAAAAGTCCTCATTGGCCCGTAGTGCATTGATGGACAGTTGTTGGCATGATCATGACCATTGATGAATACACAAATGTCCTTGGCCCGTAGTGCATGGAATTTGTGGTCGTGACCCTAATAAATATCCTTGACCGTAGTGCAGGGATGATGTGGTTTATTTATTAAGCTGAGTCTCAGCGATAAAAGTGATGAAAAACTTTTTAAATCATTAAAGATAGTATATTCTATTCTCTACTTGACTCTTTTAATGGATTGCTTGATCCGCTGCTGTTAAACTTGATGTTGTTATATTTTATCAGTTTAATACTGTTGAAGGCTAACGATAATTTATTTTGCATTATCTTAGTCATAATATTTCTTACTGGGCTAGTCGAGCTCACCTTTTCTTTCACTGTTCTCTTCAGGAAATGAGAACATATCAGGGACTAATCGGGGAACGGAGTGACGGTCCAGAGGATAGAATTAGTAGTCCTCACTATTCTGTGAAATAATGTATTAATAATTGTAATGAGGACTCTTTTTGAGTTTGTATAATCTCTAGTAGACAATAATTGTATTCAAACTCACAGTTATGTTTTGTCGTATTGTACACGACAGTTGTATTAGTAAGTTGTATTTGAATTATGTACCATGTATTTGACGACCCAAGATGGGTGATGTATACCTAATTTTGGGGGCGTCACAATCAATAAATAGACGAATAAGAGTAAGAGAGAAAGAACAATCAAACCCAATCGCTGAATAGTAATCAATGATTAACTATTAAAAACCCCAAAGAATTCCATTAACAATAATCAAAATCCACAATGGTGAAGTACTCCAAGAAGAAGAAGAGAATAAAACGTTGCGGCTTCTTTCTCCATTTGGATGTCCCCCCACTGTGCTAACCCTAATTCTAATATGAAAATACGTAAAATAATGTCCAGTCCCTCTCTGACACACGTCAGAATCATTTTATACCAATTACACATCATCAAATTGCTTAATTAAAAATAAAACAAATTACAGCATCAGCATCGCGCGCGGCCGCACGAGGCTCTAGTATATTTGTGTCGCGGCCTCGAGACTTACAATATGCTCAGTTCCTCCAGACGTCTTAACGCGCGGTCGCGCGCTCCTACCTCGCGGGCGCGCGCTGGGTCTCTCGCGAGCGCGCGGTCCTTGCCTCGCGGGCGCTTGACTTACAGAATGCTCCTTATGTCCAGCCCTGCACTCGCGCAGGCGCGCGAGCCTGCCTTTGTATTGCCGTGCGGCTGCGCGGCCTGTGTCCTACAAATCCTGAGTCTGGTTTATGTTTTGCTGCTGCTGCTGCTACTTATTTGCTCATGCCTTAACCTCTTGTTTGCTTGATTTCCATGCCTCATTATGCTCCCATGCCGTGCACATCCTTGCCTTTCCACTAGCCTACATACATACGCTCACCGATGCCTCAATTTCCACCAAAATAACGCCGATTCCTGCACTTATTCACTAAAAGGAGTTTTCAGTATATGAAATGCAAAATAACGTGAAATGCAACTAAAACACAATGAAATGTACTCAAGGTGGGCACACTTCACATGGATTAATATACAATAAGTGAGTAAAAATATCACTTATCAGAGCACAGGGCTTTGAGAGACTACTCTATGCCGAATGTTAATGGACTACAGTCAAGCATAGTCAGACCATCGATAGCAGCTAATACCTTTGAGAAAAAGCCGGGCACAATTCAAATGGTGCAGAATTCGGTGCAGTTTTGGGGCGCTGCTACAGATGATCCTAATGAACACCTGTTGAGTTTCATCAAAATATGTGATACTTTCAGATATAACAGGGTGATGGAGGATGCGATCAGACTTAGACTATTTTCGTTTTCATTGAGGGATAAAGCAAGAAAGTTGGCTTCACTCTTTGCCTTCGGGATCTATAACCACATGGGAAAACCTAGGACAGAAATTCTTAGCCATGTTTTTCCCAATGGCTAAGACTGGGAAGATGAGGACAACAATTTCCCAGTTTGAGCAACAACATGGTGAATCTTTATATGAAGCCTGGGAGAGATACAAAGAGATGCTAAGGAAGTGTCCACACCATGGCATACCGGATTGGATGGTGATCAACACAATTTATAATGGATTGGGATGGCAGTCCAGGCCTATTGTAGATGTAGTTATAGGAGGAGATTTATGGGCCAAAAGTTATGAAGAGACTTATAACCTTATCGAGACAATGGCAGCAAATGATTTCCAAAACCCTACAACTAGGATGCCACAACCCAAAGTTGCAGGTTTGTTAGAAGTGGATGCTATCACATAATTGTCAGCACAGATGGCATTAATGGCGAAGAAAATTGATTCGTTGACAGAGACCAAGGCAAAGACAGTTGCCTTTGTGTGTGAGATTTATGAATTCAACGGATCAATGTGCTATCAGCTCGGAGTCTGTACAGTATGTGAGCAATTATAGGAAGGATCAAAGACAATTTCAGAACACATACAACTCCAACAACCACAACCATCTAAACTTCAGTTGGTCAAATAATCAAGGAAATCAACAGAATTAGTTTCAACCAAATAATCAATTTCAGTCAACGCAGCAACAGTTTACACCAAGACCACTTTATCCACCTGGATTTTCTCAACAACAAAATCATACTCCATCTGCACCTCAGCAAGACAAAAAATCAAAAATGGAGGAAATGATGATGAAGTACATGACAAACACAAAAGTGATAATTAAAAGCCAAGCAATGGCTATAAAAAATCTAGAAACTCAAATGGGTCAAATGGTGAGCATGCTTAAGAACATGCCCCAGGGTTCATTGCCAAGTACCACATAGACAAATCTAAGAAGAGAAGGGAAGGAACAATGTCAGGAAACCACATTCTGGTCTGGGAAGCAGTGTGCAGGAAATTTACCAGGCACGCCTGCCATGTATACAAGGGGATGACGCGCGGGGCAGAGAATTTGTCTGAAAAAGAAAGAAAATGATGAAGATTCTGAGTTACAGCAGGAAGAAAAGGATAAAGCAGGTTCAGTTGAGAAGCCCGTGAGTAAAACACCACTATTTCACCTTCCGGTTCCGTATCCACAGAGATTGAATAAGCAGAGGGAAGATAAGCAGTTCAACAAGTTCTTGGAGGTCTTTAAAAAATTGCATATTAATATACCTTTCGCTGAGGCATTGGAACAGATGCCGAGTTATGCAAAGTTCTTGAAGGGTATTTTGTCAAGGAAGAAGAGATTAGAAGATTTTGAGAAAGTGGCCTTGACAGAGGAATGCAGTGTAGTGCTTTAGAGCAAATTACCTCCAAAGCTGAAGGATCCGGGCAGTTTCACAATTTCGTGCACAATCGGAAAGATGAGCTTTAGTAAATGTCTGTGTGATCTTGGGGAAAGTATAAATTTGATGCCCTTATCAGTATTCAATCATTTGGGATTGCCGGCTCCAAGGTCGACAAATATTTCTTTACAGCTAGCTGACAGATCCATAACTTATCCACGGGGAATTGTTGAAGATGTATTGGTAAAAGTGGATAAATTCGTCTTTCCGGCTGATTTCATCATTTTAGATTATGAGTAAGATTGGAGTATACCAATCATACTCGGAAGGGGAACTTACAATGCGTGTTCATGATCAGGAAGTTACCTTTCAAGGCAATGAAATTCTCGATAGAGGATGCGGAATGCTTCAGAGTTGATGTGGTAGAGAAGATCTTAAATGATGAAGTAGAAAGCTTGGTGGATTATGAACCGTTGAGAAGTGTTATGGCTGGAAATTCAGAATTAGAGGATGAGGAATTTGATGAACTTGTACAATTTCTTGATACTACTCCACAGTTTAGAAAGTTCAAAACTCCTGTTGAGCCATTGAAGAAAGCTGGAGAGACATCAATAAAATTGAAGCCATCTCTTGAGACACCTCTAGAACTTGAATTGAAACCACTTCTAGATCATTTGAGGTATGCATTTTTAAATAAAGATTCAAAGCTACCTGTGATTATTTCTTCTGCACTAACATCTTTTCCTGAAGAAAAACTTCTACGAGTCCTTAGAGAGTTCAAGTCGGCTATTGGATGGACTATAGCAGATATAAAAGGGATCAACCCTTCTTTTTTTATGCATAAGATCCTGCTGGAAGATGATAGCAAGCCGTCGGTGGAGCAACAAAGAAGACTTAATCCGATCATGAAGGAAGTGGTCAAGAAAGAAGTACTGAAATGGCTGGATGCATGCATAATTTATCCGATTTCAGATAGTTCATGGGTGAGCCCTGTGCAATGTGTACCGAAGAAGGGTGGTATGACTGTGGTTTCAAATGAGAATAATGAGTTGATTCCAAAACGAACAGTGATGGGGTGGAGAGTCTGTATGGACTACCGCATGCTTAACAAAACTACAAGGAAAGATCACTTCCCACTGCCATTCATCGATCAGATGTTGGATAGACTGGCGGGTCATGAGTATTATTGACTTTTGGACGGATATTCAGGCTACAATCAGATTGTGATAGTTCTAGAGGATCAAGAAAAGACAACCTTTACATGTCCATATGGAACTTTTGCTTTCAGAAGGATGTCTTTTAGTCTGTGCAATGCTCCAGCCACCTTTCAGAGATGCATGATGGCTATTTTTTCGGATATGGTAGAACAGAATGTGGAGGTATTCATGGATGATTTCACAATTTTTGGGGATTCGTTTAATTTATGTCTTGACAACTTGGTGATGGTTTTAAAAAGATGCGTTGAAACAAATTTGGTACTGAATTGGGAAAAGTGCCATTTTATGGTACAAGAAGGAATTATTTTGGGACACAAAGTTTTGAAGAAGGGACTTGAGGTGGACAGAGCTAAACTCGAGACTATTGAGAATTTGCCACCACCTACTTCAGTAAAAGGTGTTCGCAGTTTTCTAGGACATGCATGCTTTTAGCGCAGATTTATAAAAGACTTCTCTAAGATAACTAAACTATTATGTAGTTTATTGGAGAAGGAATCACAGTTCAAATTTGATGAGGCCTGCGTGTCAGCATTTGAGCACTTGAAGAGGAAATTAACTTCATCACCAGTTATTACTGTACCGGATTGGGACTTGCTGTTCAAACTGATGTGTGATGCCAGTGATTATGCTGTGGGGGCTGTTTTGGGTCAGAGAAAAGAAAATCTTTTTCATGTGATTTACTATGCCAGCAAGACCCTTACAGATGCGCAGTTGAACTACACCACCACAAAGAAAGAATTACTGGCAGTTGTGTATGTTTTTGATAAATTCTGAGCTTATTTAATTGATACTAGAGTGATAGTGTACACGGATCATGCGGCAATTCGACATTTAGTGGAGAAGAAGGATGCAAAGCCCCGTTTAATCAGATGGATATTACTATTATAGGAGTTTGACCTAGAGATCAAGGACAGAAAGGGAACTGAGAACCAAGTGGCGGACCACTTATCTCGACTAGAGAATCCAAAAAAGGAGGCAGATGACAAAGTTGTAATTAATGAATCCTTTCTAGATGAACAATTGTTTGTGGTGAAAGGGGAAGTGCCATGGTTTGCAGACTACACGAACTACTTGGTGAGTAAGATGGTACCTTCTGACTTAGTGGGTCATCAAAAGAAGAAATTCATGCATGATGTTAAATGGTTTATATGGGATGAGCCATATTTGTTCAAACAATATGCTGATCAGATGATAAGAAGGTGTATCCCATATAGTGAGATCGAGGGGATTCTACAGGATTGTCATGCTTTCGTGTATGGGGGTCACTATGGTGGAGAGCGAACAACGGCTAGAGTGCTACAAGCAGGATTCTACCGGCCGATAATTTTTAAGGATGCGTACAGTTTTGTCCAGAGATGTGACAGATGTCAGAGAGTTGGGAACATTTCGAAACGAAATGAAATGCCATTGAATACGATCCTCGAAGTGGAAATCTTTGATGTGTGGGAGATTGATTTCATGGGCCCTTTCGTTTCTTCATATGGGAATCTATATATCTTGCTAGCAGTGGATTATGCGTCGAAATGGGTAGAAGTGGCAGCTCTTCCGACAAATGATGCCAAAGTAGTCCTCAGGTTTTTACAAAGAAATATCTTCACGAGGTTTGGGACTCCAAGGGCCATCATTAGTGATGAAGGCAGTCATTTTTGCAATAGGCAGTTCACAACTTTGTTGGCTAAGTATGGGGTGAATCATCGCATTGCTACATCGTATCATCCATAAATGAATGGCCAAGCAGAAGTGTCAAATCGGGAAGTTAAAAGAATTCTTAAAAAAGTTGTGAACCCCACTAGAAAGGATTGGTCCTTAAAGCTTGATGATGTTGTGTGGGCATATAGAACTGCATACAAAACTCCATTGGGCATGTCACCTTTTCAACTAGTTTATGACAAAGCATGTCATCTTCCGATAGAGCTAGACCATAAGGCATATTGGGCAATTCGGAAGCTAAATTTTGATTTGAAAGCCGCATGAGAGAAACACCTACTCCAACTCAATGAGTTGGACGAATTTCGATTACACGTGTATAAAAACTCAAAGCTGTATAAGGAGAAGGTAAAGAAATGACATGATCGCAAGATCATAGAGAGAACATTTGAGCCAGGAAAAAGAGTGTTGCTTTTCAATTCCAGACTTAAACTTTTTCCTGGAAATCTCAAATCAAGGTGGTCCGGGCCATTCACAGTGAAGACAGTTTTCCCACATGGTGTGGTCGAAGTATTCGATAAGTTCCTGGACAAGCCGTTTAAAGTGGATGGACAACGGCTGAAGCATTACTTTGGTGGTGAGGTTGACCGACAGAAAGTCACCTCATTTCTTTCTTCGACGTGATTAAATCAGAGACAGTCAAGCTAATTGACCATAACTTAGCGCTTGATGGGGGGCAACCCATTGTTTCTATCTCTACTATTTATTTATATTGTTAGATTATTTTAGTTAGTTCATTTTCATATTTAGTTGTGATAGTTTGCTAGCTTTGCATAAATATCTTATAAACTAAATGTTCATATGATTTTGTTGGTGCATAGCATAGAAATTATGATGTTAAGATAGACACTCATGCGTATTTAGTAATTCATGCTTTGACAGTGTTTATTGGTGTTATTATAGGTATATTGGATTGAATTCATTAATGTCTTGAAGTATTGGAAAGGAAAAGTGGCAGTGCAAAATGTAACTAGGCGCGCCCGCGCGATGTATTCCTTGAAAAATCGCGCACCCGCGTTGCATATTTATCCAAGAAAAAAAGAAAAAATCCACTCGCGCGCCCGCGCTAGGTCTCCTGGAACCGAAATTTGAATTTTTTTTAAGTTTTAAAGACGTGCTATAACACTTGTCTTCCATCAGTTGAAGTCGTATTCCCTTTGCTCTACATTACATGCACGCCTCCTCCTCTCTAATCAGCTACCAATTGAAGTTATAACGTCTTTTCTCCACTACGTGATTCTCGCATCAAATCTTATACCCACGATCAATAGCGACACTGATAAAAACTAGGGTTTCAGAGTGGGTTGTGCGAAATTAGTTTGGGGGTATTCAGTCATCGACTATCACTCACTATCAGGCAAGTCTTCTTCTTCTTCCTTATCAGTCTTAAATGGGTCCTAAGCGTGCGAGATCTCGTACCTCTGAATCATCATCTTCAAGTAGTCAAAGTGGGGATAATGTTGATTTGTCAAAGTTTATCAACTTGGATGCTCAAATAGAATATTACCAAATTGTGGGAAAGTCATTTGTTGGTGAACGAGGGTTCAAGCCAGATGCGCAGGATGGACAGTTAGTGCAAATGATTCGAGAAAGGTGTTGGCATGGTGTGTGTTCTACGCCAGTGGCTTCACCTATGGCTGTTGTGCGGGAGTTTACGCAAATGCGAGGGAAACAATGAATGGGTTTTCTTTTGTTCGTGGGATTGAAGTGGACTACAGACCAAGAGCCATTCGGCAAGTGTTCAATTTACCCGACCCTCCGGCTGGACGAATAAATTGGGTGGAGGTAGAACGTTTGGAAACATATTTTGACGTTGTTATCACTGATCTGTGTATTCTAGGGACCCAGTGGACATGCACTCCTAGCACGAATCACCCCAAGACATTTCCGACTTCCACTCTCAATCATTATGCAAAAGCCTGGAATCTCTTTGTGTGTGCCAAACTTATGCCATCTTCTCACCAGCATGAAATTACAGTGGAGCGAGCAATAATATTATGGGGAATCATTGTCGGAAAATATATTAACGTGGGTCACTTGATGAATTAGAATATGCTGAGATATATGCGGGGAAGTACTACAGGGAGTATTCCACATGCCTCAATAGTTACCCATTTGTGTGCCAAGGCAGGAATTAGGTGGACAGATGAGCAGTTGCAATTCTTGAGCCAAGATATTATGCATGCCACAATTGCAAGGTTTAAAGATTGGCAAGGGGGTACGCCACATCTAAGAGGAAAGGGTTTTATTCTACGTCCTGCATCGTCTACACCTTCTTCGCAGCCCTCCAAGTAAATGAAGCAGGCACGTCAACCCAAGCAACTGTTGCTACTGGGGATCGACAACTTCGAAGGTTGGAGCGTAAGGTCGACGCTATGTACGATAATTTTACAGCATTTGCTATGGGTCTGACGAGGTCGTTAGCGGAGGCGTTTGCGCAGCAGGGAACTATGCTTGAATGGCCATAGTTTGGGACTGCCGTGCCATTTCCACCATCGGATTCACCACCCGAAGAGGGTGGTGTAGCTGATCAATAGGGGAGTTTCTCTAACCCTATACCTTCATTCATTGAGACAATGAATATTTTAAGTTTGGGGGTATTGGGTAGTAGGGTAGTTGCATATAGTGTTTGCATGATTAGTTTAAATTTTGCATGTTTATGTGTTAGATAATAATTGCAGAATTTTTTTTGTTTTTAGTCATTATTACTTGTGTGAGTATATGTTAAGTTGCATTCTATGTTTAGTGCATGTCTCACAAGTCTAGCTTTGTGGAAGTTATGTCCAGCCAATGATGAATTTGAATCTTGAAGGATTGTTGAGTCTAATGGATATCTTTAGCTTAGATATAAAGTTTTACATGATGTAGTCCATGGTTGCTATTTAGATGCTTTTTTTTTTGCACTTCTGTGTTCACAATTGCTTGTAGGTATAAGAATTATGTGTTGCATTGCTTGATAGGAAATGTGGTTTTAAAAAAAGAATTATGTGGAAAATGGATTTGGACTATGAAAATCATTGATAATCAAAATTTGGGGACACATGAGTAAGCTATATATATATAAAAAAGCAGAAAAAGAAAAAGCTATCTTGAAACCTTCTTGAGCTGAATTATTGACTCTTTAGAAGGGGTGAGATGGAGCGTAAAACGCACTCACTGTATAAAAAAAAGCAATAAACATTGCGGAAAAGTGCAAAAATTGCCCTCGTGAATAAAAAGAAAGCATTCTAAACCCATTGTTGAACCTTAGTTGGTTTTGATATGTCAGAGTAGTCTTTGTTGCATTAATATACATAAATCTTGATTTAGACCGCAATTTCCTGTTTTGAGCAAGTTAACATGTGTATTATGTGCTTTAGTTAAGTTTTGGTGAACACAACACACACACACATAACATTTTTATAGCATGTATGGATTACTTGAGTGTATGATATTATGTCTATGGCTTAGTTTAAAGTTTCATTCTTGAATCTGGATAATTCACTGAGGCATTTTTGGACTGAAATTCTATGTTAGCTGGAAGAATGTGAGACTCATTTGCATCGTAATCTAGTTGCATAGCATGTAGTTGCATCTTCAGTGGTTTATGTCGTATGCATTGCTTGAGGGCAAGCAATAGTTCAAGTTTGGAGGTATTTGATAAGTAGGTTTTATACCTACTTATTGGATATCAATTCACGCGAACTATGCCCATCTCAAGTATATTGTAGTATGTTTTTAGTTGCATTTCGTGTTATTTTGCATTGCATGTACCGAGAACTCCTTTGGTGTGAAAATGTAGGAAATGGTATAGCTCGGCGTTGGTAGGTGGCATGAGATTAGAGAAGGCATGACACGAGGGGCGAGTGGAGAAAAGGAACTGAACATTGATGGACAAAGGAACAATAACAGCATGACAAGGAAGCAACAGCAGCAGAACTCAAGGATGCAAAATGCAGAAGCGACTACACAAGCTAGTACTCGCGCGCCTGGAACCGGCAGAAGATAAATTTCCAAACCTGCACGCCTGTGCCTATTTTGTATGGGGATCGCGAGCGTCATCGACTACTGTTGTTTAACTTTATTTTAATTTTGAAATTTGAAGTGTTTGGGTGGATATAAACTACTCTGGTTCGTACCAAACGCGATCATCTTTAGTTTTTATCAGTTTTTCATATTAGAGAACCAGGGTTCTACGCTTTGAACGAATTCCAATGAGGATCCAAGCATAGACTTAATATTTTATACCTCTTCTTTAGAATTCATTCATTGACTACGAACTACTTTTATTTTGCTGGAAATCATTGGAGATTGGAACAACGTTTTGGAATATAATCTGCAATTGGGTTTGATCGATTCTATCTTCTCTCTCAAATGTTCTATTTATTTTTCATGTGTTGCTTTAATCCCATAAAGGCTTGCGGTTCAACGATGAACTAAACTCCATTATGGGATTCTAACGGATATTGATATGTAGTCTAATATTAATGGCCTGAATGCTTGATTGTGTAGTTATCATGGAAATTTTATTATGATTGAATTGAGTGCATGAATGTCTGATCACCATTCATTTTATGTACTTATATGGAATTGAAAAATGACATGTGGGTATGGTTGTAATCATGATAGCATGTGTTTATGAGACTAAATTGTTTAGCTTTATATTTCGTGAATCAGATAGAAATATACTGTTTCACTGTGTGTGGTTATATAAGAGCTCACGCTTCAATTCAATATTGCTGCAATGTCACATAGAAATATAGTGATTTTGGTTTTATTGATGATTACATGATTTCTATTGCACGTGGATGTTATGTAAGTAGGTTATAATGCATTGAAAAATGGTTATGTCTAGTTTTGTGCCCTTTGCTAATTTTCCATGATACATGAATGATCTTGCATGAGGGTATTATTTAGATGAAATATGAATTGAAGTTAGAATCCCATTATTTCCAAATTTGATTTATTATTCGATTATTTTTCTTGTAGTCATTACTTGAGTTAGATTAATTCAAAAATTATAGCGTTCGTTTAAGTATATAGAAATAGTGATATAGTGTTAGGTTTGTAATATTCAAGAACGCAATCAAATTGCTAAAATATGCGGAAACGTGTAAAAATCAGAGTTTAAAATTTTACAAACCATATACCCGGATCACCCTTTATGCACAATTATTAATTAAACGAAAACATGAAGGACAAGAATCATACCCTTGAAGATCTGAGCTTCCTCAGGTACAAGTTCACCTCCAATCCTTTTCGCGTTCAACTTGAATCCACCGGGTTTGGTCCTTTCCTTTGATCAACGTTAGCCACCCAAGTGTTTGTCCTCTAGAGGTGATCCACCAAGGAAGAAGAAGAATTCAAGAAGATGGGTGGTTGGCTAAACCCTAGTTTTTCTATCTCTATAGAAAAAGCGTACTCTCCCAACTATTGGAATTACGTATTCTAATAATACGTCAACCTCTCCCCCACCCAAAATAAGACTCCTCTTATTTATAGATGTAGGCAACCCATCCTTAACAATTAAGGAATTGGGTTTTATTTTAATTAATTAAACTCTTTTAATTAATTAGGCTCCTAATCTTATTAGGAATAATTAATTAACCTTTTAATTAATTAAGCTCCCTAATCTTATTAGGGATAATTAATTAAACTCTTTTAATTAATTTGCCTCCTAATCCTATTAGGATATTTGAGAGTACTTTTATTAATTAATTCCCAAACTCCTTTAGGAATTAAATAATAATAATAGTGATAATAATAATAAGACTCCTCTTATTAATTTATATTTAATATTTCCAAAATATTAAATAATAAATATTAAGCTATTTAATTTATTCTATTACCATAGATTAAATTAAATATACTTAACTTATTATTACGATTATGCCATTAACTTCTTAAATAATTATTCTTCCTTTTATGGTGTGACCCTTTAGGTTCTCCATATTAAACCGGTTGTGAATAAAACAATTAGAACAATTCTAATCTTATTTAAATAAATAAATTAAACTAATAATTTATTTAAATAAATAATATTTATTCTACAATAGGGATAAGCCTCCCTAGCGATTAACGACTTTCCAGATAATATAGATTTTAACATTAATCATAAAAGAACCTTTGAGTAAATAGTTACCGTACAATTCAATCCTTCCACCATACAATGTCCCAATTAAATATAAGACATGGAATTTCTGTCAAGTCTTATTTTATTTAATTATATGTATTTCGACTCTTAAATGCACAACTCCAAATAATGTAAATTAGAAACTCCTTTCTAATTTCATTCTGCCTTGGCCAAGGACTACTGGGTTGTCATTTATCGAATCACATAGGACATTTCTCTTCTTTTACTAGAAGTGGTAGATTCTTTATTGATCATACATTATCTCCATGTACAACTTATTATACCCAAGCATCCCCTTTGATATACCCTAAGGGTCTTAAGGAATAAGTCAAAGTATAACTCATCATACACAAGATACTATGATGATCTCAAGTCCAAGGATCACTTGTACTACTTTCACTACAGGAATTCCTATTGACAGACAAGTAAAACTCCATTAGGTATTCCTTAGCGAGCCACGTTCAGTGAACTTATTCTCTAATAAGCACCTACATACTTGCTTTAGTGTCTCCACACAAATGACCATGAGATCAATCATCCTCATCCAATGAGCAAGCAACGTATGTACCAATCTATCCGGATTCACTAATCCCCAATTTAGTAATCCAACGATTGGGAACTATTTTAGTTTTAAGCTTTCTAAGAATTTAGATCTCATTAGAATGATCATCATCATTATTCTAAAAGCATTGCTTAAAACTATGGGTTTATCACAAATTATAAAACAGCATCATGTAGATAATTAAAAGCCTTTAATAAATTAATACTTTTTATTAATAAATGAATAAGATTGTTTACAAAGTATATGCTTTATCATCAAACATGATTGGCTTGTGTGCATACTACTTTCAATCTCCCACTTGCACTAAAGCCAATCGTCATGGTATCTCATACTCTTCTTCTCTAAGTGACGATTATCCTGCTGTTGGATAAGCTTTAGTTAATGGATATGTAATGTTGTTCTTGATAGTCCACTATCTCTATAGTGATTTCACATCTTTCAATGATTCTTATAATCAAATGAAAGTGCCACAACACATGTTTAGATCCAAGATGAGACTTAGGAACTATTCCTAGTTCTGTAATGAACTTATACTCCAAACAATCAACTTGTAGCTTCATTTACAGCTATATACTTTGTCTTTATCACTAAACCAGCAACTCTTTGCTGTTTGGAACCTTTCCAATTCACTGCACCACCGTTCAAGGTAACGATTTACCTTAAAGTGGATTTTCTGTCGTCTTGGTCGATCTGAAAAACTTGAGTTTGTTAAGCCCTCTAGTTTTAATTCAAACCCGCCATGAATTATATCACATCCTTAGTGCTGGTTAAGTACTTTAAGATGGTTTTCACTGTCTCACAGTGAACTTCTCCAGAATATGACTGATCAACATCAGGTCGCGTATATTTCATTGCATACATGATTGTCACTCATGCGATCTCTCTTTTAGGAGTCTATGGGGACTATTAAGAGAGATACACTCCATGGCTCATCAATATGAGACATCTATTGTAGTTTGCCATGCTAAACGACTTTAGCATCAAATGAATATACGTTCCTTGGATTAAGTCGAGCATCCTTTTAAATCTATCTATATAGATTTGCATCCCCAATTAAGATACTCTTCCCAAATCATTCATGGAGGAATGTTTAGACAACTTTATCTTTACTGATTGTAGCATTGGTATGTTATTCCTCATCCGTAGTATATCAATATATAATACTAGAAATTTCATGATGCTCCCACTGACCCTTTTGTACACACTTGGTTCATTCTTATTTTTGATAAAATCAAACTCTTTTGATTATCATATCAAAATGAATGTTCCATTTTTAAGAAGATTGCTTCAATCTATTTCTCTGAGTGTCTACAACTCTTACCTCATCGTATGTAACTGGATCATCATCTTCTATGATACGTACCTCATCATCATCATCCATGATGAATCCATACCTCTTAGGTATCTTCGGTACTATTCCAGATTTACGATTCGGTTGTGGTACAATAGGTCTATCTATAGGTTCCTCTTATTTGACTTGTAGTGTTTTGTGGTTCTTGAACTTTTCAAGATGTATTATCCTCCCACTAGCCCTTTCAATGATAAACACATTTATCTTAGAAGGCAGCATGTTTTGCAACAAACACCTTTTGCTAAGTAGGATTATAGAACATATGCCCTAAACTTACTTTAGGATGTCCCACAAATCTGTACTTGTCAAATTTTGTCCCAAGCTTATCCTTTGAAACCGTTTCACATAAGTTGGACAACCCCTTATCTTAACATACTTAAGATTATGAATCCTCCCTGTCCATAACTTTTATGGAGTCTTGGGGCCGGATTTTGAGGTTACCTTTTCCGTAGATATGCAGCCATTTCTAGGACATTACCCCAGAAGGATACTGGAATGTCGGTAAAATCATTATGGACCGCACCATGTCTAACAAGGTACGATTTTTCCATTCAGATACATCAATCAATTATTGCGTAACAGGAGGCGTCCATTGTGAGAAAACCATTTGAGATGATCTAGAAACTCATTGCACAAGTATTTATTCCTTGGTCTAATCAAAGAATCTTAATACTTTGCCAATTTGTTTCATTTCTGAATTCTTTGAACCTTTCAAATAATTCACACTTGTATTTCAACAAATACATACATCCAACTCTTTGAATGATTATCTCCTTTTCTTATACTAGTTTGTTCAATTTGCAAAATATATTTTTCACGTAAGTCAAGTATACAAAATCCATTAAGTAATTTTCCAGTTCTATACAAAACATTATTATTATAAATAGAACAACAATTGTTCTTAATTATAATACCAAAGATTTCATTGTCCAACAATAAAATGGAAATAATGTTTCCAACGAGAACTGGAATACAATAACAACTTATTGACTTAATAGACTTGCCCGAAGGCATTGCTAAACTATAAGTTCCTATGGCTAATGCAGCAACCTTTGCTTCATTTCCCACACATAGGTTTACTTATATTTGTTTAGCTTTCTACTTCTACTTGGTCCCTTCATAAATCTATATTTATGATAACCAAAGCCGGTATCAAATACCCAAGTAGAACCTTGACTTAAAGAAAAATTTATTTCAATCATGAACAAATTTGTATTTATAACCGAAACTTCACTAAGCTTCTTTGGTTAGCCTCTGCAAGATGCTTCTTGCAGTTTCCTTCCAGTGTCAAGGCTTATTGCAGTGGAAGCAAACTCCTTTGCTATCCGTATCAGTTTTGTTCTTATTATCCTTTGTTTTTGCCCTTTCTATTTACCTTCTTAGAATCATTCTTCTTTTCAGAAGATCCTTTGGCCCCTACCAGTAAGACTTGGTCTTTCTTGGTTGGAAAATGACTCTCAACATTTTTCAACATGTTAAGCAAGTCAGCGAGGCTGATATCTAGCTTGTTCATATGAAAAATTCACAACAATTGTGAAAGGAGTCCGGAAGTGAGTGCAAGATCAAATCTTGGCTCAACTCTCCATCCATGACAAAACCCGCTGTCCTTATTGATCAATCAAATTGATTATGTTAAGGACTTTTATCTGTACTGCAGTGTCATCGGTCATTCTAGATCGGAAGAGCTCCTTAGATATCTGATATCTATCAGTCCTACTTTCCTCTCCATCAACTACTTGATGTGCAGGAATATAATAAGAACATCCATAGTTTTATGCTGACGCTGAAGCTCGTTACTCATGGATGCGAGCATGATGCATTGAGCCAACTGTACATCATCTTGCCACTTTCTAAAAGTAGCAATATCTTCCTCAGAGGCATTGTCTGCAACCATTGCAGGGATAGGCGTATTAAGGACATAAGATAGCTTTTCAGCCATGAGAACTATTCTCAATTCCTTAACCAATCCGTTTAATTCGGTCCGGTTAATTTAGCATCTAATATGCTACGCAGTGATAGTAATTTAGACATTGTAAAATTCTATAAATGAATTTGTAATTAACAACATTTTAACATACATTCTTTTATTAATTACCAAAATAATTTAGGTCTTGTTTTAAATTGGTATCTCCCACTATTTTCTTCAAACTATATTACCCTCAAAATATATAGTTCGGCAAAATCTAATTAAAGATATGCTAGTGAGAATAAGGATCCCATTTCAAATGTATATAGCCTTGTGTGTGCACAACAAACTATATATAAATAAATAGGTAGACAACTCTTGTCAATTACATCAACTATGTAACTCCTTCTATTTTGCCTCTTAAATCATAATGGTCAAGTGTGTGCACATCCGAACTAAAATGATTTAAGTTAAGTCAGACCCAACATTTTCATATAAGTGAAGAGAAAACTACAGCCCTTGTGTGTGCACAACAAAGCAGTAATGTTCAATTCCTTATAAACATCATATGTAATAAAAACAACATCTTAAATATTTAATACTCGCCTTGTGTGTGCACAACAAACTCATATTAAATATTCAATACTCTATTGTTTCTATCATGCTAGAAGGCGACGTTCGATATTCCAAATATCTTTGAACGTTATAACTTAATATAAAATATTTGAAGGGTTTGTTATTAATAAGTCTCATCTTGTTTAGCGCGCATGCACATATATATATAAAATACGCGTCATATTAATGAACATGCGAAGCATGTTTGCATAATATATAATATATATAATATAAGCATGCACATATAGAATACTATATTCTACCTGGATTGATTATGAACTTTTATTCTAGTTTGGTTCACTAGAGCCACCATGTGAACCAAAAGGTCAAACCTAGGGGTGCAAGAATTAATATTTAAATATAACTATTACATTTAAACCCGGGCTCCATTACAAACGGATCTTCAAGCGCTCCTTGTTCCTTGATCTCCAATTCTTCAAAATTAATTCTAACTATTCCTATAACAAAATTATTTTAAAATAAATAGAAACCTTGATCAGCAGTCAAGGGGAAGTACATAGGAGGGAGATAGAATTTACATTAAGAAAAATTAGAGAAGACGAGGTATGCAGACCCCATTTAATAAAACCCATACATTCATGCATCCAACTAAAATAAAATCCAATCACATAGGTCAATAGTCCATAATCAATCCCATTTATTATCATACACATCACCATATGTATCAATAAATAACATTCATCTCATGAATAATAAATATTTAATATATATATTGATATCATTTAATGGGCAAAATTTAGTTAGTATAAAATCTAATTTTGAATTAAAATAAACTCCTTTATTTTAATCCAAATTTAAATCAAAATAAAACTATTTTATTTTAATTTATCCAACTTTGAATAAAATAAACTATTTTATTTTAATCAAAATCTTTAATCAAAATAAACTCCTTTATTTTAATTAATTATGGAATCCAATTCCATGTAAAAAAAAATAACTCCTTTATCAAAGTAAACACGGATTATTTTCCTATTCACAAATAAACTCCTTTATTTTGAATAATATGAAATCTTATTTCATATCTAAATAAACTCCTTTATTTAAGGAAATACGGATTTTCTTTCCTATTCACAAATAAACTCCTTTATTTTGAATAATATGAAATCTTATTTCATATCTAAATAATCTCCTTTATTTAAGGAAAGATGAAATTCAATTTCAACTCCAATTAGTTATCATGGAATCCAATTCCAACTCTAATTAGTTAGCATGAAATTCTAATTTTAAAATTAAAATAAATCTTTTATTTTAAAAATTAAAATAAACCTTTTATTTTAAGATTAAAATAAACTTTTATTTTAATAATAAAATAATTAAGAATATATATATATATATATATAATATATATATTAACTTATTAACTTAAAGATCCAATAAAGTGACTCACTTTGAAATCCTGATATTGGCCAAGCACGTGGATATTTAGAAAAGAAAGTCACGTGGATATCCTTTACTAAATAATGAGATCCAGGAGATTATGAAACAAAGAATTCTGATTCGCGTGCTACATCCGTGAGGCATTAAACCACAACAGGCAATACCAACGCGAATCAGTAACTCCTTCATGCGGATCACAACCAGAGGAAAAAAAAAAATCAGTTCACGGTATAAAATGTATCCGGAAATTGATATATATATTTTTTTAAATTATATTTTATACAATAAAATTATGCCCAATTAAATTGTTCTAAACACATATCAATATACATATTAAATCTGAACAATTAATAATTCGCATAAAGGTTTGGCTCTGATGCCACTGTTAGGTTTGTAATATTCAAGAACGCAATCAAATTGCTAAAATATGCGGAAACGTGTAAAAATCAGAGTTTAAAATTTTACAAACCATATACCCGGATCACCCTTTATGCACAATTATTAATTAAACGAAAACATGAAGGACAAGAATCATACCCTTGAAGATCTGAGCTTCCTCAGGTACAAGTTCACCTCCAATCCTTTTCGCGTTCAACTTGAATCCACCGGGTTTGGTCCTTTCCTTTGATCAACGTTAGCCACCCAAGTGTTTGTCCTCTAGAGGTGATCCACCAAGGAAGAAGAAGAATTCAAGAAGATGGGTGGTTGGCTAAACCCTAGTTTTTCTATCTCTATAGAAAAAGCGTACTCTCCCAACTATTGGAATTACGTATTCTAATAATACGTCAACCTCTCCCCCACCCAAAATAAGACTCCTCTTATTTATAGATGTAGGCAACCCATCCTTAACAATTAAGGAATTGAGTTTTATTTTAATTAATTAAACTCTTTTAATTAATTAGGCTCCTAATCTTATTAGGAATAATTAATTAACCTTTTAATTAATTAAGCTCCCTAATCTTATTAGGGATAATTAATTAAACTCTTTTAATTAATTTGCCTCCTAATCCTATTAGGATATTTGAGAGTACTTTTATTAATTAATTCCCAAACTCCTTTAGGAATTAAATAATAATAATAGTGATAATAATAATAAGACTCCTCTTATTAATTTATATTTAATATTTCCAAAATATTAAATAATAAATATTAAGCTATTTAATTTATTCTATTACCATAGATTAAATTAAATATACTTAACTTATTATTACGATTATGCCATTAACTTCTTAAATAATTATTCTTCCTTTTATGGTGTGACCCTTTAGGTTCTCCATATTAAACCGGTTGTGAATAAAACAATTAGAACAATTCTAATCTTATTTAAATAAATAAATTAAACTAATAATTTATTTAAATAAATAATATTTATTCTACAATAGGGATAAGTCTCCCTAGCGATTAACGACTTTCCAGATAATATAGATTTTAACATTAATCATAAAAGAACCTTTGAGTAAATAGTTACCGTACAATTCAATCCTTCCACCATACAATGTCCCAATTAAATATAAGACATGGAATTTCTGTCAAGTCTTATTTTATTTAATTATATGTATTTCGACTCTTAAATGCACAACTCCAAATAATGCAAATTAGAAACTCCTTTCTAATTTCATTCTGCCTTGGCCAAGGACTATTGGGTTGTCCTTTATCGAATCACATAGGACATTTCTCTTCTTTTACTAGAAGTGGTAGATTCTTTATTGATCATACATTATCTCCATGTACAACTTATTATACCCAAGCATCCCCTTTGATATACCCTAAGGGTCTTAAGGAATAAGTCAAAGTATAACTCATCATACACAAGATACTATGATGATCTCAAGTCCAAGGATCACTTGTACTACTTTCACTACAGGAATTCCTATTGACAGACAAGTAAAACTCCATTAGGTATTCCTTAGCGAGCCACGTTCAGTGAACTTATTCTCTAATAAGCACCTACATACTTGCTTTAGTGTCTCCACACAAATGACCATGAGATCAATCATCCTCATCCAATGAGCAAGCAACGTATGTACCAATCTATCCGGATTCACTAATCCCCAATTTAGTAATCCAACGATTGGGAACTATTTTAGTTTTAAGCTTTCTAAGAATTTAGATCTCATTAGAATGATCATCATCATTATTCTAAAAGCATTGCTTAAAACTATGGGTTTATCACAAATTATAAAACAGCATCATGTAGATAATTAAAAGCCTTTAATAAATTAATACTTTTTATTAATAAATGAATAAGATTGTTTACAAAGTATATGCTTTATCATCAAACATGATTGGCTTGTGTGCATACTACTTTCATATAGTTGATGCATAATAATTTAATTTTGAAATCTTTCTCCATGGATCGATACTTAACTTACTCTGTACTACTTGTTGACCCATGTATGCTTGCATGAGTTAGAGTCCTTTTGATAGAACTAAAAAGGAGGCAACAATAAGTGGCCAAAGCTATAAGATCTATATTTCCTACTTGAAGAGTCTATTTGATTCCACATCTTTTAAATAATTATTCATTAGATACATGATCCAAGAAGTAGACCACAATCAGGTAAATTCGTACAAGGTAACAAATTTATCATTATTTCAATTATGAATAACTAGTATGTCAATTTGAATGACATCTTCTATTAGTAATCAGTTTGAAAAGCCAAAATTAGTTTGGTTATTAATGGGAGTTGTACTGACCGCAGATATTATTAGCGGTCGGACCCAAAATTTATTCAATCTCTCCCATTAGATCTTACAAGGAACGGTGAAAAATGCGTTTTACTAAAATAGTGCCCATAGCAAACGTTTACTATGAATCAGTACACATATATATTGTGACACCCCCAAATCTGGATACTTCAATCCTACAGATTTGGTGTTCACGATCCATCGCATTCATCATCAAACTACCCATACATAAGAATAATAAACTCCATAACAATAATCTCATACATAAGAATAATAAACTCCATAACAATAATCACATTAAAGGGTTACATATTAAAACAAAATCCCAAGTCATCTAACCTTTAACTATTACATCATGACAGTGGAGATAAAATTTAACATCCTTAAATCCATTACATAAACCTTTAAATTAATATATAATCTAAACATCATTCATTTATTCATCTTTCCCTTGCCCTTACTTGTAGAAGGATCCTCAGGTCTTCTCGATCTTAGTTGTAATGTTTCTGCAAAAGTGAGCAAAACAATTGCCCACTAGAAGAACAATATACAATAATAGTATATGAATGAGCAATGATTAAGCTCTAAATCAATAATATAATATTTACCAATGTTTAATCAAGAATTGAGAGTTCAAGGGAAATAATCAACCTTTATTCAACAATAGACATCAAGATCAAAGATGTAAACTGAGGGTCCCAAGACCACGAACTATGTCATAGGTTAACAAATATTTCTACTGTAACCTTTAACAGACTATGGACTATCCATCTCGTACTCCAGGTGATCAGCCCTTTGTACAATGTATTGTGCACAAACATTTTAACGTAATTATGTAGCATACCCTACTTTAGGGTTGTTCATCTCAGCTTGGACATTAGAATCCGTAACAAAGGAAGTTTGGTTTGGAATAGTTTCAAAGGATTTTAGAACTTTAGAATGCTCATCAACTTTGGACTACTCGAATAAAAAAGGTTCACTAGACATTTAATAGCTTGATAACAACAACAACAACAACAACAATAACAATATAGTCTCCTAAAGAAGTACTTTAACAATGAGGGTTAAATGTTTTCTAAGTCACTGTACTTTATGTCAACTTACAAATGGGTCACTGAACTTTTTTTTCTTTCAGTCATCCCGCTGTACTCGATTTTTCTAACACAAAGTTAAAAAAATCGTTAAATACTTTGACTTTAACGGAAAAAGATAGCTAAACTGCTGAGTTGTCCAAAAAAAACTAACGTGACGTCCTTGTGTGACGTGACAGTGATTATGTGGATTTGGAGGAAAATTTTTATGAAAAAAATGAAAAAACATTTTAAAGTATAATATAAATTTAAAAAGTGTGCCAAAAACAAGAAAATAAAGAAAAAATATATTTAATTTTTTTTGTAATTAATATCAAATAAAATTTTATTTATAATTAAGCCATTTATAAAATAAAAAATTCAAAAATATGCTAATTAAAATTAAGGGGAATGAGAAATATATTTAGGGGGAAATGAAAGAAAATTATAATAAAATCAGAAAAGTTAGCAAAAAATACATGGTAGAAATTAAAAAATAAAAAAAGTAATTTAGTTATTTTTGTAATTAATAGAATTTTTTTATATAATTAATAACAAATATAATTGAGGAAATTATAAAATTAAATTAAAAATCTTTTCAAATTCGGACATTAAAATTATAATAGAGTCAATTTGGTGATAATTTTTTTTAAAATTTGTACATTTACATGCAAATAATTTTTAATTTTATCAAATAATTTTAATTTTAATTTTATCAAATAATTTTTATTTTAAAATTATATATAATTTAAAATTTAAAATTTAATTTAATCAAATTTAAAAAATAATCATTTTTATTAAATATAAAACCAAACCGCTCTCTCTCTCTCTCTCTCCTTCTCCTATGTTCCCCTTCCCTCTTTTCCCTCGCTGTTTGACCATCTTCACCGTAGCTTATTGAATCATCAAATCATTGACAACAGATACGCTTGCGTGATGAACATCTAGGTCCAGCTCTTTCAAAGCCACCATCAATCTTGCTGCAGGGTGGTTTTTCTTAGTGGATTGTAATCGGATCATGGCGTCCCAACCAATGATTTTCACATCTATATCCAAATGAAGTAACTTGCTCCCATGGTAGTTGTGAAGAAAGACAAATTCCAAATTCCGGAAATTGCTTCCTTAGAATAGTGAAAAATAAATTTCCACTAGCCCAAGACTCACAACCGAAGTTGAAGAAGAACGAAGAAATTAGAATATAGCTCCAAATAAATGAGGGAAGAAAAACCTTTATTATGGAGGAATCTAAATTACAAGCTTACAACCAAAAGCTTACAAAAGAGAAAGTTTACAAAAGAGAAAGTAAGAACAAGCTTGCAAAGATAGTTGTTGTTGTTGGTGATTTGTGTTTGTGTTGGCTTGGTGGTTTTGGGTGGTGGGAGAGGGTGTATTTATAGGTGACTAGAGAAGGGTCTAGAAGCTCAAGGTAAGTGAAAGTTTGGAAGGTTCAAGAATTCTAACTTAGTGAGCATTGGTGAAGGTTCTAGATCAAGGTAGGTGGAGATTTGAAAAGTGAAGGTTCTAGATGATGGTGGAATGCTCAAGAAGGATATTAAGTGCAAGCATGTTCTACAATGTTCTAGATAAATACATTAATCCTCGCTACATCCCTCAATAAAATGTTTTAAATTAATAATTAATTACCAAAAGTTTACTTTAAATTTTTAACACTCCCCCTTAAAGTGAACTTTTGGAAATAAGTCCAAGCTCTGCACGAAGATTCTCGAATGGTCCCTTGGATAGTGACTTTATGAAAATATCTGCAATGTTGTCCTTGCTCCGTACTTCTGATACTTCAATTGTTCCGTCAAGTGCCTTCTCATGAATGAAATGATGCTCGATCTCAATATGCTTTGTTCTTGCGTGACACACCGGATTAGTAGCTAACTTTATAGCACTTTGATTATCACCAAGAAGTTTTGTAGGTTTATGAATAGGTGAAAACACATCCCCAACAAGCCGACGAAGCCAAGTGCATTCTTGAGCAGCCAGAGTGGAAGCCTTATACTCCGCTTCAGTAGTAGAAAGCGAGACCGAGTCTTACTTTTTACTACACCAAGAAACACATGCCGAACCACAAGAAAACACATACCCAGAGGTAGATTTTCGATCATCCAAATCACCTCCTAGATCCGTATCTGTGAACCCAAGTAGAGAAAATTCAACCCCTTTCTTGTAAAGAAGTCCCATGTCATAAGTAGAGTTCACATACTTCAATATTCGCTTCGCCGCATCAAGGTGAGATTTTCGTGGTTCTTGCATATAGCGACTAACAAGCCCAACAGAGAATGAAATATCTGGCCTTGTAATAGTAAAGTAATTTAGACTACCAACAAGAGCACGATAAGGTCGGGGATCTGACAAAAATTTACTTTCATTACGCCTAATTTTAAAGTTAGGCTCGAGAGGAGTGGAACAAATCTTGCTTTTCTTTATTCCAAACCTATCAACAAGCTTCTTGGCATAGCTTTCCTGAGATAGAAAAATTCCACCATTCACCTTTTTTCACTTCCAAGCCAAGAAAATGACTTAACTCTCCCAAATCTTTCATCTCAAATCGAATAGAGAGTTCAGCCCGAAGCTTAGCAACCTCTCGTTCATTATTACCGGTAATGATCATATCATCCACATATAATAAAACAATCATGTGTAGTGATCCTTGCTTCTTAACAAATAAACTAGAATCTGAGTTAGAAGCAAAATAACCACAAAATTGTAAGTACTCAGCAATCTTACCGTACCACGCCCTCGGAGTTTATTTAAGGCCATAGAGAGCCTTCTTAAGTTTACACACATAATCTGGGTGAGTTGAAGAAACATAGCCAAGTGGTTGCTCCATGTAGATTTCTTTATCAATCTCGCCATATAGGAAAGCATTCTTTACATCAAGTTGACATAACTTCCAACCAAGGGATGCCGCCAGAGAGATCACAACCCGAACAGATGTCATTTTTGCTACCGGGCTAAATGTCTCTTCATAATCTTCTCCATATACTTGAGAGAAGCCTCTTGTAACAAGCCTTGCTTTGAATCTATCAATACTCCCATCTGCTTTCTTTTTTAATTTGTACACCCATTTGTAAGACACCAGCTTCACATCCTTGGGCTTTGGCACAAGATCCCAAGTTTCATTTATTATAAGTGCATGCATCTCTTCATTCATGGCTTCCTCCCATTCTTTAACATCTTTTGCTTCATCAAAAGAAGAGGGCTCGTTTTCATAAATAGGACCAGCACTAAAGCAATGACAAGTGCTTACCAGATTACCATCTCGATAACGAATCGGCTTAATGACTTGCCTTTCGGATCGAGTCATTCTTGGAGCATTTGTTTCTTCTAGGATAACATTCTCCTCTTGCTCCACTTCGCGAGAATTTACTTCGCTCCCCCTATCACCAGACTCCCTTAATTTTGAAGAAGAACTTTTAGACATCACTGGTGATGATGAAATAGTAGAAGAGGTAGGAGCCGGCAAACTCATGGGCAATTCTTCACGTTCTTCAATTGTTGAAGGAGCAATTATTGAAGGAGCACCAACAGAGACACCACCGGGGCTATAATAAGATGAGATTTCATCAAACACCACATCCCGAGAAACTTTACATTTGCGAGTTTCAGGGTCCATACATTTCCACCCTTTTTTTCTTTCATCATAACCGATGAAGATACATTTTCTCCCCTTGGCATCCAATTTAGATCTCTGTGAATCTGGAATATGAACATAGCAAACTGAACCAAAGACCTTGAAGTCTTTCACATTGGGCTTCTTGTTATACATCATCTCATATGAAGACTTCAAATTAATCGGACTGAGAGGGATCCGATTAATCACATAAGCTGCACAAGTCATACCCTCTGCCCATAGGACTTTGGGTAAGTTTTTGGCATACAACCAGCTCTTGTACGTCTCAGTGAGATGCCGAATTTTCCTTTCTTTTATGCCATTTTGTTGAGAAGTGTCAGCATAAGTAAGTTGCCTCCGAATGCCATGTTTCGAGCAAAAGATATTGAACTCCCGAGAAGTATATTCTCCTCCATTATCGGTCCTCAACCGCTTGATCTTCCTTTGGAGCTCACCTTCAATCTTCTCTTTAAATTCCATAAACCTGAAAATCACTTCGGATTTTCTTTCCACAAAGTACACCCAAGTAAATCGAGTAAAATCATCAACAAAGACCACCATGTAACGATAACCAGAAAAGGTGCATGTACGAGTAGGACCCATCACATCACTATGAATAAGCTCCAATGGTGCCTCATATCTTGTTCGGGATCTATCAAATGGAAGACGATGTGCCTTACCATATTGACAACCCTCACAAAGTTCTCCATTACTAAAAGTAGTAATATGAAGCAAACCATCAATCAATTTTTTATTCAGAATGACTTTTAACTTATCCATATTTAGGTGCCCCAGTCTAGCATGCCAAAGAGAAGCACTATCATTTGTACTCATTTTATCAACATAAGAAGTTGAGGCAGATAAAACAAATAAATCTTTAACTCTCTTACCAGTGTGGACGACATCCCCTTCTATCTTGGACACATTTCTAAAAAAATTTACCTCGTTAGGCCCGAACAAAACATAGTGACCAGAATCTACCGCATTAGCCACCGAAAAGAGATTCTTTTTCATCCCCGGCACATGATATACACTCTTTAGAGTAATAGGATCACCATTGTTGTTGAAGGTGACGGTACCTTCCTTCTTTACCGGATGAATTATATTATCCGCAGTGATAATAGCCTCATTACCTTCATAATTTTGAATATAAGAGAATTTGGTATCGTCGCCGGTAAGATGATGACCACAACCGGAGTCCACGATCCAATCTTCCTTGAAGTTGATGGTAGCACAAGCATTAACTGAGGTAGTTTCTGCTGAAAAACAATTGCCCCAATTTTCTTCGACCTCGCCATTTTTATCAGCTACATTGCTACCCTTCAGCTTCACTCGACAATTTTTCCTGATGTGCCCAGTCTTATGACAGCGGTAGCATTTGACACTGCTTTTGTTGCCATTCTCGATTCTTGATGGCTCTCCATCTTCGTCTTTCCTTTTCTCTTTTTCTTTTTCCTTTCTGTAAAATTTCTTCTTTCCGGAGAACAAGGCATTACCTTGAGAAGATAAAGAAACAATCGCCATTTGTTGGGCTAGAGACTCTTGAGAAGAGAGAAGATTCTCAAACTCAACAAGAGATGGCTCTTGAGCCCACCCCTGAATAGATGTGACAAAAGGAATATACTCCTTTTTTAATCCACGAATAATATTCCGCTTCATCCGTGCTTCCGAGATAGGTTCCTCCGGGTCCAGAGAAGAAATTTCTAAACAAAGATTTTTAATTTTCAAGAAAAATTTAGAAATAGAGAGATCACCTTGAGTAGAATTCGCCAACTCATTCTCCAAATATTGTAACCGGGCAACATTCTTCTTGTTGAATAACCCATTAAGAGTATTCCATATCTCAGACGCCGATTTACACCCAACTATATGATCGAACAAATCATGAGAGATAGATCTCTTTAACACGAACTCCGCCTTTGCATTAGAAGTCCTCCACTTCTTTACAGCATCAACATTATTTTCTGTGGGTGTAGGAGCCACCTTATCATCTCCACCAACAACCTCCCACAAGTCTTCTCCAAGAAGATAAGACTCCATGCATGACCTCCATACCTTATAGTTAGATTGATTGAGCGCCTCAATCCCAAGACCAACAACCCTTCCGCTTGAATCCATTTTTGGAACTCCAACGAACTTCTTCACCAAGAGTGCCTTGATAAGATTCCAACTTAACACTCTTATAGCTTTGATACCATGTGAAGAAAGACAAATTCCAAATTCCGGAAATTGCTTCCTTAGAATAGTGAAAAATAAATTTCCACTAGCCCAAGACTCACAACCGAAGTTGAAGAAGAACGAAGAAATTAGAATATAGCTCCAAATAAATGAGGGAAGAAAAACCTTTATTATGGAGGAATCTAAATTACAAGCTTACAACCAAAAGCTTACAAAAGAGAAAGTTTACAAAAGAGAAAGTAAGAACAAGCTTGCAAAGATAGTTGTTGTTGTTGGTGATTTGTGTTTGTGTTGGCTTGGTGGTTTTGGGTGGTGGGAGAGGGTGTATTTATAGGTGACTAGAGAAGGGTCTAGAAGCTCAAGGTAAGTGAAAGTTTGGAAGGTTCAAGAATTCTAACTTAGTGAGCATTGGTGAAGGTTCTAGATCAAGGTAGGTGGAGATTTGAAAAGTGAAGGTTTTAGATGATGGTGAAATGCTCAAGAAGGATATTAAGTGCAAGCATGTTCTACAATGTTCTAGATAAATACATTAATCCTCACTACATCCCTCAATAAAATGTTTTAAATTAATAATTAATTACCAAAAGTTTACTTTAAATTTTTAACAAGTTTGACATTTTGAGATCTTGCTTGACTGCTGCTTGAGTTGGATATCGTGATTCTTTATTAGCTAACTCCTTTCTCAGTGAATCCAATTGGCTTCTCAACTCATTTTTCTCTGAATCCGATGTCTGGAGTGGAGAAGGAGAGAGAGAGAGAGAGAGGAATTTGGTTATTTTACTCCTCGTTTTAATAAAAATAATTATTTCTTAAATTTAATTAAATTAAATTATAAAATTTAAATTTGTATAATTTTAAAATAAAAATTATTTGATAAAATTAAAATAAAAATTATTTGATAAAATTAAAAATTATTTGCATGTAAAAGTACAAATTTATTTATCCTAGTTAGAAAAGAAAAAACAATTATCACCAAATTGAATCAATTATAATTTTAATGTCCGAATTTGATTTTTTTTTAATTTTTTTAATTTTCTCAATTATATTTGTTATTAATTATATAAAAAACATTTTCTATTAATTACAAAAATAACTAAATAACTCTTTTTATTTTTTAATTTCTACCATGTATTTTTTGCTAAATTTTCTGATTTTATTATAATTTTCTTTTATTTTTCCCTAAATATATTTCACATTCCCCTTAATTTTAATTAACATATTTTTGGATTTTTTATTTTATAAATGGCTTAATTATAAATAAAATTTTATTTGATATTAATTAATAAAATAATTAAATATATTTTTTATTTATTTTCTTATTGTTTGGCACACTTTTTAAATTTATATTATACTTTAAAATGTTTTTTTTTTCATTTTCTTCATAAAAATTTTCCTACAAATCTACATAATCACTGCCACGTCACACAAGGACGCCACATAAGCTTTTTTTTGGATAACTCAGCAGCTTAACTGTCTTTTTCCGTTAAAGTCAAAGTATTTAACGGTTTTTTTAACTTTGTGTTAGAACAGTCGAGTACAATGAGTTGACTGTAAAAAAAAGTTCAGTGACCCATTTGTAAGTTGACATAAAGTACAGTGACTTAAAAAACATTTAACCCTTAACAGTGATAGAATAATAGGATTTAAAATCAAATAAACACCATATACTGAAATAATGTGTGACGCCCCCAAAATAGGTATACATCACCCATCTTGGGTCGCCAGATACATGGTACATAATACAACTACAACTTACTTATACAACCGTCGTGTAGAATACGACAAAACATAACTGAGAGTTTTAACACGGATATTGTCTCCTAGACAATATCCACACTCAAATGCAATCTCATTACAATCATTATTATACTATTTTACAGAATAGTGAGGACTACTAAAGTAACCATCTGGACCGTCACTCCACTCTCCGACTAGTCCCAGATATATTCTCATTTCTTGAAGAAAACAATGAAAGAAAAGGGTGAGCTCAACTAGCCCAGTAAGAAATATTATGACTAAGATAATGTAGAATAAATTATCCTTAGCCTTCAACAGTATAATAACTGATAAAATACAATAGATAACAAGTTTTAGATCAACAACTGCAGCGGAACAAGCAATCCATTAGAAGACTCAAGTAGAGCATGATATCTACTATCTTCTATGATTTAAAAGTTTATCATCAATTTTATCGCTGAAATACCCATTAACAGTTCTTTGTTATACCAAAGACAAAGAGAACTTTCATCACCTGTCTTCACCTGAACCACCAAAGATTATAGTTAAATTCATAATTTATGTTTATAATAATGTGAATCAACAACTTCTCCTTGCCACAAATGCTTAATAGAACGTTCACTCAATATCCTTACCCCAAAGACTAAAGGCATTCAAGTTTTGGGGCTAAAGGCATGCACGTTTTGGGGCTCGAATTATTACAGTATAATACCTTCAGCTTTTTCTTCATTTTTAATTTAGTTCTACAAGTATTATCAAACTTGAACCACCTCCCCTACTAGTACATACATGTGAATCAATAGTATATGCATCTGAATCAATAATTCCATACATGTGAAAAAAATAGTTACAGTATAGTACCTTCACCTATACCTCAATTTTTAATTTAGTCATGCATGTGACGCCCCCAAAATAGGTCCATTTCACCCAACCCATTCCAAGTCGCCAAATACATGGTACAAAAACAACTACAACTTTATTATTACAATTGTCGTGCAAAATATGACAACACATATACTGTAAGTTTAAATACAAATATTGTCATCTAGACGGTATTCAAACTCAAATGGAGTCCTCATTACAATTATTGATACACTATCTTACAAAATAGTGAGGACTACTAAAAAACATATCTTCAACCATCATTCCACACCCCGACTAGTTCCCGCTATATTCTCGCCTCTTGAGAAGAAAAATGGAACAAAAAGAAAAATGGTGAACTCAACTAGCCTAGTAAAGAATGTTATGACTAAGATAATATACAAAAAAATTATCATTAGTCTTCAACAAGGAAAATTTGATAGAATATAATAGACAATAAGTTTTAGATCAACAACTGCAGCGGAAACAACAATCCACTAGAAGAGTCAAGTAGAGAATGAATTCTTCTATCTTCTAAGATTTAAAAGTCAATCATCAATATTTTATCCATGTAACATCAATCAATATACATCTTGAATCAAATATTCATCTTTGCACTACAGGCCAAAGATATTTATTTGTATCACCAGTTGGTCATGTTCATCTCAACACCTGTTCATCTTTGCACTACAGGCCATAGATATTTATCAGTTAATCATTCATCTTTGCACTACATGCCAAAGATATTTAGTTATATCATCATTTAGGACTGATGATGATGAAAAATATCTTAAAGAAAACGAATCCAGTGAGATAAAAGGACAAAGATTAGGGATTCGTACTTTAGTTTATCCAAGTTCAAAAATACTCCATAATAATCAATTGTGGAGCAAAAATTCAAGAATGAAGATCAAAATATGGATACAATCAAAGCTAGTAACCATAATAAACAACTTGGACAAGAAAATAAAATTTTAATTTTTCTGTGAATAGTACCGTATATATGAATAGTAACCCATGAATAGTAACTCATGAATAGTAACCCATGAATAACTCGTGAATAGTAACTTATGAATAGTAACTCTGACATAAAAAGGTAAAAATTTCATAATAAAATTCATACCGATATTCCGGTATAATGTCATTGAAAGAAATAATATCATTTACGAAAAAAATAACATCTCTTACCTCAAAAGAATAGTACTTCTGATTGGAATATCGGATATAATGCTGAAGAAAACTTGCACCGTATAGTAGCACTCAAAGTATCAAAATACTCATACAAATACGCTCGATAATATAGAGAGAAAACTTCAGATTCTGGTGTGATTTTTAATTCTAACATAAACATCCTATTCATAGAAAAATGCTTAGAACACCAATTTTTTTTTTAATAAAATAATATTATTTATTAAAAATCATACGCATACTTTGAAAATCAAAATTCAGCACATTTACAACACATGTGGGGCTCACCAATCATAACAAAAATGTTTTTCTTTAAAAAATATTTAAAACTCTAAAAATCAATTATTTTGGAACTTCAATAATTTATAATAAATATCCCTTTTATCAGAAAAGTTTAAATCTTATATCCATTCCATAGGAAGTTTATTTCTCTACAACTTTGTAGCTTTAAGTTTTTTCAAATTCTAAACAGAAATTGACCGAAATCCACACACGGACGATATTGTAGGCTATAATCAAATTTCAGTCAAAAATAGGTTCCACCAACTTGTTTAACATGTTTTTAGCATTTATTGTAATAAAAATATTCTTTCTCCTCATTTATTCATATATCACATATTCATTGTAAAAATATCACCATTATTATATTATTATATTATCACATTATACATTTATAATGTAATATAATAATATATTTAAAGGAATTATTTTATCAGAAAAGATCAAATTTCAACAATTGTCACTTTTCTAAAAATTTTTCCATTTATATTCACATAAAATAAATATTTTTTTATCATATAAACCAATTATTAATTATTCACAAATAATATTACAGAATCACAATAATGACAACCATGTCGTTCTCAAGAAAGAGGGGGGCTTTTCGATAAAGATTTCTCCTTACTAGCACGCAATTAGGTGACCAAACCCCTTTCTTAGACAGAACTTCCTTAAACATTGTCAATAATTTTATCTAATAATATTATTCAAATAATATGAATTATTGATCTGATAATGTGAAATACTATGCAATGACAATTATTGAAACAACAATAATATAAAATATCAACGTAACAATTATTGAATCAATAAAATATTGAATAGTAATTACTGTAATAATTATTGAGTAAAGACTTCTTACGTAAGAATTAATAATTGGTGCAATACCGTGTGCTACTATGCAACACCGCGTATTACTGTATTTTAACCACCGGGTATTCTAACAGTGTTAACGGTAACAACTACGCCGTTATTTATTAAAAATGTATACTTGTTATTTTTTTCATCCAATCGCTTTCTGTTATAGGGCCCACAAAAGGTTGCGCTGTCGTACGAATATTCCCCGACAGCAAGAATATTCCACGACCGACCGAATATTCTCCGACAACAATGAATATTTTATAACCACTTGATTATTTAAAATATTTGCGCATTTTACCCATAACTAACCACATTAATCAAATCAATCCCTTACTATTTCAAAATAATAAATTAGAGAAATTAAATCTTTTATTATAAAAAGTTGGGGTCTTACAATGCAAGTATTATCAATCTTGCACCACCTCCCCTAATAGTACATGCATGTGAATCAATAGTACATACATATGAACAAATAGTTATAAGCATATGAACTAATAGCAATTAATTGCTCATTTATCCGATTAATTACCCGATTGGTCAATATAACCACTAGAAATCAATTATTATCAAAATAAATGTCAATTTCCACTAACACTAATAATCCCACACAATGGAAATATCAATTTTATCTTTAATCAAAACGAACTTATTCATCATTAATATTATAACTCACAATATTTAACAACTAGATCATTCCCAGGAAAGAGGGGGCTTTCCGATAAAAATTTCTCCCTATTAGCGCGCAAATAAGTGACCAAACCTCTCATCGACAAAACTTTCTAGACATTGTCAATATTGCAAATAATAATATGAATAACTTTGTCGTCTCAATTATTGATTTAATAATAATAAATATTATGCAGATGATACTGTGACAATAATTGAATCAAACTGAGTGACTTCTCACGTAAGCATCAATAATCAAAGATACTGTAAAATACCGTGTGCTACTATGCAACCATGCGTATTACTGTACTTTTATCACCGATTATTTTATGACAACTTGCGTACTTTGAAATTTTTTCACATATCACCCTTAACTCTAACCTTTTATTAATTTAACCATTTACTAAATAGAATAATAATTTTAAGAAAATTGAATACTTTATTTCATAAAATTTAGGGTCTCACAATCTCCCCTCCTTTTGAAATTTCACTCTCAAAATTTACGTACGTGATATTTCGAAGAGATGAGAATACCTTACTTTCTTTTTGGATTGTACTTTCCCGGTTATTTCCTATGTATCATAATTTTTCCATTGCTCATCTCCTGTATTTCAGATATCATTCTAGAATATAGTTTCAAAATAATGGTTAATTGACATGCCACATATTATCCCTATATTCTGACCGACCGATTAAATAACAAATAAACTTAGGTAGGTCATACTAGCGAAGGAATTATCCGTCTCTCCCCTCCTAGTTCTAGTCTCACATCTCAGCCAGGAATCATATCCCTAAGCTTTGATAGCAATTGTGACGCCCCCAAAATATGTATACATCACCCATCTTGGGTCGCCAGATACATGGTACATAATACAACTATAAATTAATTATACAACCGTCGTGTAGAATACGACAAAACATAGCTGAGAGTTTTAACACGGATATTGTCTCCTAGACAATATCCACACTCAAATTCTATCTCATTACAATCATTATCATACTATTTCACAAAATAGTGAGGACTACTAAAGCAACCATCTGGACCGTCACTCTACTCCCCGACTAGTCCCAACTATATTCTCATTTCCTGAAGAGAACAGTGAAAGAAAGGGTGAGCTCAACTAGTCCAGTAAGAAATATTATGACTAAGATAATGTAGAATAAATTATCCTTAGCCTTCAACAGTATAACATAAGATAGAATACAATAGACAACAAATTTTAGATCAACAACTGCAGCAGAACAAGCAATCCATTAGAAGACTCAAGTAGAGCATGATATCTACTATCTTCTATGATTTAAAAGTTTATCATCAATTTTAACGTTGAAATGCCCATTAACAGTTCTTTGTTACACCCAAGACAAAGAGAACTTTCATCACCTATCTTTACCTGAACCACCAAAGATTATAGTTAAATTCATAATTTATGCTTATAATAATTTAAATCAACAGTTTCTCCTTGTCACAAAGGCTTAATAGAACATTAAATCAATATCCTTACCCCAAAGGCTAAAGGCATTCAAGTGTAATAATAATGATCATACTAATCAGTTATCTATCTTTGCACCACGACCAAAGATATTCAACTATAAAACCAATAGTCATGATCATACCAATCAATTGTCTATTAGTGCACTACGGCCAAAGACATTCAACTATTAACTAATGGTCATGATCCTGCCAATCACATCATCGAATTATTCATGCACTACGACCAATAATATTCGTTAGTATCACCAGTGGTCATGATCATGTCATACACCTATCCATCTTTTCACTACGGGCAAAAGCTATCAATCAACAGTTCATCTTTGCACTACGGGAAAAAGCTATCAATCAACAGTTCATCTTTGCACTACGACCAAAGATATCAATCAACAGTTCTTCTTTGCACTACGGGCCAAAGACATGCAACTATAAAACCAATAACCAACAGTCCATCTATGCACTACGGGCCAAAGATGACTTTCAATGCAATATAAGCATGAGTATGATGACAATGATATAAGAATTCAATCAAGCGAAATCAAGGATAAATATTAAAGATTTATAATTCAATTTATCCAGAGTTTAAAAATATCTAAATTGTCAACATGATCATCAATTGTGGAGTAAAATTCAAGAATAATATTCATGTATCAAAAATGATTTGAACAGAAAAGAATCAATTTTTCATCGTGAATAGTACCCCGTGAATAGTACTTCATGAATAGTACCCGTGAAGAGTACTTCATGAATAGTATTTCATGAATAGTACCCCCGAGTGAATAATACCCGAGTTAATAGTACCCTGTAAATAATACTCTGAGTGAATAGTACCCCGTAAATAATACCCCGAGTGAATAGTACCCGAGTGAATAGGAAGAAATAATAACCCTTACGAATAAGAAATAAATAACAACCCTTACGAATATTGAACGAAAATAATATTCCTTACGAATATTAAACGAAAATGATATTCCTTAAGAATATTGAACGAAAATAATATTCATACGAATACGAAAAATAACATCTCTTCAGAATATGAAATAGATAATACCCCTTACTTTAGAAGAAGACTGGATACTTGAATAGTGAAGTAACAGAATACTCTTTTTTTCCTTTCTATAGCTTATCTCTCTATAATTGCTCTTGTGAGTCTTAGTGAATTGGTGAGAATGAAAGAAGAATGAACTTCTATTTATAGAAAAATATAATTTAGATAATTGCACATTTTGGGGCTCGAATTATTACAATATAATACAGTCATCTTTTCCTTCATTTTTAATTTAGTCCTACAAGTATTATCAAACTTGCACCACCTCCCCTAATAGTATATGCATGTGAATTAATAGTATATGCATGTGAATCAATAGTTCCATACATGTGAAAAAAATAGTTACAGTATAATACCTTCACCAATACCTCCATTTTTAATTTAGTAATTCAAATATTATCAATCTTGCACCACTTCTCCTAATAGTACATGCATGTGAATCAATAGTACATACATGTGAACAAATAGTTATAAACATGTGAACTAATAGTAATTAATTGCTCATTTATCCGATTAATTACCCGATTGGTCAATATAACCACCAGAAATCAATTATTATCAAAATAGATGTCAATTTCCACTAACACTAATAATCTCACACAATGGAAATATCAATTTCATCTTTAATCAACACGAACTTATTGATCATTAATATTATAACTCACAATATTTAACAATCAGATCATTCACATGAAAGAGTGAGCTTTCCGATAAGGATTTCTCCCTATTGGTGCGCAATTAGGTGACCAAACCTCTCCTCGACAGAACTTTCTAGACATTTTCAATATTGCAAATAATAATATGAATAACGTTGTCGTCTCAATTATTGATTTAATAATAATAAGTATTATGCAGATGATATTGTGACAATAATTGAATCAAACCGAGTGACTTCTCACGTAAGCATCAATAATCTAAGACACTGTACAATACCATGTGCTACTATGCAACCACGCGTATTATTGTACTTTTATCATCGATTATTTTTTGACAACTTGCTTACTTTAAAATTTTTTCATATATCACCCTTAACTCTAACATTTTATCAATTTAACCATTTACTAAATAGAATAATAATTTTAAGAAAATTAAATACTTTCATTTCATAAAATTCAGGGTCTCACATAATGCTTTCGAAAGAATAGAAAGCTTAATCAAGAACATAAGCATTGAACATTTTAAGAAACTTCGATTGAATAATAAAGAAGCAAAGGTTAGAAAAGCCTGCCTTGTGCGTTCGCTACACAATTACAATTCATGATCCCCACTGTTGGGTATAATTTAGTTACGCACAACACGCAAGTATACGTGGTCAACAAGTAATAAAGTGATAAGTTAAGTATCGTTCCCATAGATAAAATAACTGAAATTTATTCTAACAACTAACAATTTTATATTATCCCAATTTTATTAAACAAATAATCAAGTTTGTGAAATTTATGAAAACTACTAACTAATTAAAACTAACTAACTACCACAAGATTTAATCAAGAATTTGAGATTTAGGCCTATAACTTCACTTAATGTTTCACTTAGATCGGCACACTTCCTGTTAACTGAAATTAACTTTTCCTGATTGTTAATCAAGAACACAAAAATATATATAACCATCTCTCAATGCATTATATCCATATCAAATTAAATCCACAATTGATAGAATTAAGATAAACACCCTAAATAACTAATCCACTATATCTCTATGTGAATTAAAATTAAAGAAGGGTTAAGCACAAGTTCTTATTAGATTACATGTTATGCGTAGATATATCTATATCCTAATCACAAATTAAGAATCCCAATGACACGCAGACATCACAATCACACGCTACTACGAGTAAATCTAAACCTATATTGCATTTCTCAATTTCATATAGATTATCAAGTAATTGTTGATCAAGCAATTAACTACG
The DNA here is from genome assembly GCA_020205505.1 of Panax japonicus. Lineage (NCBI taxonomy): Eukaryota > Viridiplantae > Streptophyta > Magnoliopsida > Apiales > Araliaceae > Panax > Panax japonicus. The sequence continues at coordinate 51,165,122 of CM035101.1, read as the reverse complement.
TAAGTACAAATCATAATAGACAACCCTGTAAATAGTCTCAATGAATTAATACAAAAGTATGTCAATCTTCGTTACACAAAAAGATCCATTATAGACTTAAATAGTAAATTAGTTCAACACTATTGAATAAGAAACCAAAATTCACAAATAAAATAACATTCTAAATACTAGATTAAAGATGAAGAAAAAGATTAAAACTGTAAGGTAATATGCTGCTCTTCTCCACTTTCGCCTTGAATCCTTTGTGCTAGCCTTTTTGCTTTAATTCTCCCAGCTTGATGTAAAACAAGGGTTTTATGAATGATATCGATCATCTCATCTATGCCCTTCAAATTAACCTTTTATACTCTCCAAATTGCGTCCCAAATCAATCAGCACCAGCTCTTCAGACTCTTTAATGAACATGGAAACTTCAGCTAACTATTGCGTACCCCCGCCCCAATTGGTATTTAATGTTGAGAAATCCCACCCCGGCGGGTGTACAACATCTTGAAGAAAGATTACCCAAACCCCGAAGGGTGTTTTAGCCTTGGATAGGCCCACCCAAGCGGGTGTCTAGTTCACTGACTACCAAATTCCATTTTGAGCCTTCTAATGCAACTTTTCTTGCTTCGCCATCCTAACTTGTTCCTACAACACATTAACACACAAACGTATAAAATGATACTAAAAATAATCAAAGTAGCATCAAATTAAGATTTTAAAGAAAACCAATTAGTAGGTATAAAACCCACCCATCAAATACCCCCAAACTTGAGACTTTGCTTGTCCTTAAGCAAAACATAATGCAGATACACACTAACTACGTGCCTACGAATCCAGCTGTCAGACAGTATGGAATTCAACCATTTTGACTCAGAGAAATCAATAATAGCTATGAACAGTAAACCAAACCTAAACATCTCAATAACCCTGTAAATAGTCTCAATGAATTAATACAGAAGTATGTCAATCTTTGTTACACAAAAAGATCCATTGTAGACTTAAATAGTAAATTAGTTCAACATTATTAAATAAGAAACCAAAATTCACAAATAGAATAACATTCGTAATACAAGATTAAAGATGAATAAAAAGATTAAAACTTTAAGGTAATATGCTGTTCTTTTCCACTTTCGCCTTGAATCCTTCGTGCTAGCCTTTTTGCTCCAATTCCCCCAGCATGATGTAAAATAAGGGTTTTATGAATGATATCAATCATCCCGTCTATGCCCTTCAAATTAACATTTTATACTCTCCAAATCACGTCCCAAATCAATCAGCACCAGCTCTTTAGACTCTTTAATGAACATGGAAACTTCAGCTAACAGACGCGCACCCCCGCCCAGATGGGTATTTAATGCTGAGAAATCCTGCCCCGGCGGGTGTACAACATCTTGAAGAAAGATGGACAATGCCCCGGAGGGTGTTTTAGCCTTGGATAGGCCCGCCCCAGTGGGTGTCTAGTTCACTGACTGCAAAATTCTAATTTTAGCCTTCTAATGTAACTTTTCCTGCTTCGCCATCCTAACCTATTCCTGCAACACATGAACACACAATCGTATAAAATGATACTAAAAATAATCAAAGTAACATCAAATCAAGCTTTTAAAGATAACCAAGTCGTAGGTATAAAACCCACTCATCAAATACCCCAAAACTTGAGACTTTGCTTGTCCTCAAGTAAAATATAATGCAGATGCACACTAACTACATGCCTACGAATCCAGCTGTCAGACATTATAAAATTCAACCATTTTGACTCAGAGAAATCAATAATAGCTATGAACATTAAACCAAACTTAAACATCTCAATAACATATAGCAGTTTATAAATCAACGTCTGTTATGACTGATGTAGTGCGTGTGTGTCCAATAACCATAGAAACCAACTGCAGACAAATACATCACATAATATGCTTCTTAGAAGGAAGACCACGGTTTCAACTCAAGAAATTCTATAAACCAGTTATGCTCCAACTAAAACTAAGCAATTACCAAGTGAAAAGTCAAACCAGGATTTATTTCTACTTTTATTCTAACACGAGTGCATTTTGCTATTTCCCCTGTCTATACATGACTGTGCAATGTCTAGTCCTCTTAGGCTTTTCAGTGTCACTGATGTAGCGAGCTTTCGACCAATAACTCCCAAACCAGATGGCTTTAGGGTGCTGTGTGTAAAGACATCCCCTAGTGCTTACTTACTCGAGTAAAAAAGGCTACATAATTAAACTAGTCACATTGTTTTATTCATATTTTTCTTTTCTTTTTCTGAATCTGTTCTTTGTTTTTTTTAATCTCAATCCTGTATCTTCCCCCAAACTTAGATCTTTGTATAATTGTAGCCTTTATTACTAGTTCATTGAATTCCCTTTATTAAAACCCAAGTTTCCCTCGAGAAGACAATTATGTGATTATTTTAACTAATTTGGTCAAAATGGTTATCATACTGTGCTATCTAGTTACATCAGTTTCAAACATGAAAGAATTTATATCATGCTATGAAATTACATCCATGCCTTAGTTATAACAAATGAGCAATATCTATGTAATTCCAATCTCATCATAGGCCAAGTTAACCTCAAATTAACTAACAAAATAAAAGCATGCAACATGAATAAACTATGTGCAACAAATATGATAAACAACTAAACAATAAAAACAAATATTTTTGTGATTTCCAGATTTTTTTTAATATCGAATTTGCAAACTAAAAGAAAAACTACCATGCAACTACTATGCAACGAATATGATGCAATGAAAAACTACTATGCATGAACTAAAGATGTGATGCAACACCCTCAAACTTACAATAAACAATGTCCTCATTGTGAAAGAAATAGAAGAATCCAAGTACAGAGGACTTTCCTAACTGGCTAAACGTTAAGTTCAACCACCTCAACGTCCGAGTCAGAGGGAGGGTAAGCTGGTAGTGGCTGAGGAGCAGCAAAGTGGAAAGGCTCAGCATTTGGATTCAAGCGCGTAAACATGTCGGCTAATGATGCGTTAAAGCTATTTTGTGTGCCAAACATGTGATCCTTTCTTTCAGCTAGACTCTTCAATCTTTTATCCTCTAAGTTGTTTTGTGCATATAAGTTTTGCTGAAGATTCCAGAATTGGGTGCTAAACATGGACTTTGTGCGCGATGTGTTGGATGAAGTGGCAAGATCAAATTCTGGAACATCATCACCCTCAATGTCATCGTCATCCTCATCCTCAGCTTCAGCCTCATCATCCTCAGAAGCTGAGGGAAATGTAAATCCAAGTCCCCGTGGGTGCGACTCACCCCATTTTCAAATTGAATACCTTGTAATCAACTTATTATCCAGAAGTTGAAGTGGCTGCTGCACCGACTCATCGGCTGCCTACCTAACACCAGTGCGGTGGCACAACCCGCAAATAAGGGACGAATGTGGCAATCCTCCCTATATAGGACCTCTCAAGTAGTGACAGATAGAAAAAATTATAATTACCCTGATAATGATAACGAAGTCCTTGAAAATTGTATACAACAAAGGGACCTTTTCTTTTATAACTTCGCTCATGATCTGGGACGGGACACGTTTGGCACATAGGAAGGCATACTAAATTTTAACTCAAATCCTTGCTTAGAAACAAGGTACGCCCTTCTTTCCCTTTTACCATATAGTGTCTAACATATAAATTTCTGTCAAAATCTGATTGTAATCTGGCCCACTGTCTCTATAAGTTGTGTATTGGCAAGCTTCAAGAGCTTGTAGGTCGTAATACTCATTAATAGCTTTGATAATGAAGGGCACCATCCTCCGCCTAACGAATGCTATGAATGGGGCCTTGTCTTCTGCATTCACATAGAATTCCTTAATCATTACCACTACCACTACAGTCACCTCTGACTGATCGATAAACGTATCCCAACCTCATTCATTGATCTGATGTCCCATCTCACCATCAAATTCGTCTGGCCTAAGTCCACGCTCTGATATAAGTGCCTTATTTACCAAATAATTAAATCGATATGCGGCTGTTGCACTTATGAACTTTTTACGGTCAAACTGCCTAGTTGGGGGAGAAAAACCCTCACCCTTTGTCTTTTTGATGCTTTCGGTGCCATAAAACTTGACTTCAGTATCAATCTGTCCAACTGTCCAATACGCAGTTTGCTCCCACTGTACACCTAAGTTCAATATACCAAACTGCCAACGAACCGTTCCAACCAATTTGTCTTTGAAGTATTCTGTCAAACACCTTGTATGCTATGTCAATTTAATCTTCAAATACCTCCTACTTATTTCAATGACAATGTGATTGAAGTTTAGAACATATTACAACAAAAATCATCCCACACAATTCCAATTGCTTCAATATCAACCAAATTGTCCCACAAAGTACCTTCAATTTAGCAACACACTATCCTATTGCAAATTCAACTAATCAAACTATCATACCTTACTCATTGTCGAATCTGACTACCAGTGGAGTATAAAAATTTGGGTAGAAGGTGAGATTAAGTACCACTTTGCTGAGAACCTTATTTTCCATTAATCTGAATCAAAACCACGTGCAACTGTATCCAATCTGACTCTATAGGCAATTTCCCAATTTAACTGTGAAACACTATAAGGTGGAGATGAAATTTGTTAATGGTTTGGATTAGTTCGAGTAGGGGTACGAATTGGGCTTGAGTTACTGGTGAACGTCATTCGAGAGGAAAATGCCAGTGTTTAGGGCCTGTGGGGTGAGTTTAGAATAGAAAGGACTGATGTTCGATCGAGGCTAGAAGGGGTTTCTTTTTTAAAAATTGACTTTCGTAAAACCCGCAGGGGCGACACATTTTTGTTTGTGAAAGCCTGCCGGGGTGGCATCTAACAGAGGGCTTAGCACTATGGCGCATTCCAGGCTCACTGGGGCGGGCATACAACAGAGGGTTTACCACTGGGGCGGGATTATTAAGCTTACCGAGGCTTGTCGGGCAGGCAAAGGAGTTTCTACACAAAAAAATTTCCTCTGTTCTTAACTTTGCTCAACTAGTTTACTACTCGATTGGATATCTTCAACGCGTTCTATCTTGGATCAATAAACTTTAGCATGATTCCTCTTTGTGATTCACCTTATCAACACCTATAATGATATCATTAAACGGAGATCAGAGAAAGCATTATAGAGAGAGAATGAGCAGAATAACTAACTATTCATCAATTATCTACTAAACGACCTATTGAAAAACTTGAATCTAACTACTGAAACAAAAATAATGATTGGGTTGCCTCTCAACAAGCGCATGGTTTTGAGTCTTTCAGCCTTAATACTCCCTATTTTCAATCTAGATTAGCCGGGATATTTTGGGTATTTTCTTTATTTATTGCACATAACCAACAATATTTTTGTGACGCCCCCAAAATAGGTATACATCACCCATTCTGAGTTGCCAAATATATGGTACAGAAACAAATACAATTTCAGTAATACAATTGTCGTGCAAAATACGACAACACATATACTGTGAGTTTAAATACAAATATTTTCTAATAGACAATATACAAACTCAAAAGGAGTCCTCATTATAATTATTGATACACTATTTTATAAAATAGTGAGGACTACTAAAACAACTATCCTGAACCATCACTCCATACCCCGGCTAGTTCCTGCTATGTTCTCACCTCCTGAGAAAAAAAATGGAACAAAAAGGAAAAGGGTGAGCTCAACTAGCCCAGTAAAGAATATTATGATTAAGATAATATACAACAAACAACAGGGAAAAATCTGATAAAATATAATAGACAACAAGATTTAGATCAACAACTTCAACGGAAACAATAATCCATTAGAAGAGTCAAGTAGAGAATGAATTCTACTATCTTCTAAGATTTAAAAGTCCATCATCAATATTTTATCACTGTAACATCAATCAATATCCATCTTGAATCAAATATTCATCTTTGCACTAAAGGCCAAAGATATTCATTTGTATCACCAGTTGGTCATGTTCATCTCAATACCTGTTCATCTTTGCACTACGGGCCAAAGATATTCATCAGTTAATCATTCATCTTTGCACTATATGCCAAAGATATTTAGTACTATCATCATTTAGGACTGAGGATGATGAAAAATATCTTAAAGAAAATGAATCCAATGAGATAAAAGATCAAAGATTAGGGATTCGTACTTTAGTTTATCCAAGTTCAAAAATACCTTATAATAATCAATTGTGGAGCAAAATTCAAGAATGAAGATCAAAACATGGATACAATCAAAGATAGTAACCATAATAGACAACTTGGACAAAGAAAAGAAAATTTCATTTTTTCTGTGAATAGTTTCGTATTCGTTAATAGTGCCATATACATAAATAGTAACCCTGACATGAAAAAGGTAGAAATTCCACAATAAAATCCATACCAATATTTCAGTATAATGATATTGAAAGAATAACATCATTATGAAGAAAATAACATCCATTACCTCAAAAGAACAGTACTTCTGGCTGAAATATCAGGTATAAGGCTGAAGGAAACTTGCACTGAATATCAATTCACAAAGTATCTAAATATTTGCAAAATACGCTCGATAATATAGAGAGAGAAAGCTTATGATTATGGTGTGATTTTTAATTCTAACTAAGCACCCTATTTATAAGAAAATGCTTAGAACGCCATAAAAGACTAACCTGCTACCCGATGGCTTTACCTGCTGTGACGCCCCCAAATCTGTGTAACATCCATTATAGGATATGGTGCTCACGATACAACATACATAATCATTTATCAAAGTAACTCTAATAATAAAAATAATAATAATATTAACTATTACATACTTATTCAAAATAAAGTCCCAAGTCTTTACAACCTTTAATAAACTAAAACTTAAACTTAGCGTTTATCGCTACATCACATCATATGCAGAAATATAATTATTATATAAATAACTCTCATCATTTCATCTTAGACTTTCCTTTGTCCTTGCCTGAGCCCTCAGCGTTATCATCCTTAACTGAAAGGTTTAAGCAAGAATGAGCACAAATTGCCCAGCAAGTATATAAAGTAGTTTGAGAACATACATCAAAAGTAAAAGCATTAGTATGAATATTTTCTCAACAGTTGAAATAAATATCAAGAGATAAACTGGAATATCAAGATAAGATTTCTGGAATTCTCAATAGCACACTAAGGGGTGTTAAATACCCTGAACATTACTTTGTTTCATCAAAAACCATCAGACGGTATAACAATCAAATAGTTTGTAAACGATCTCTGCAAGTACTCCAGGTGATCAGCCTATCGTACCCTACATTGTGCACAAGTATAAAGTTTAAACACATAAGCATAAATGAGACTATATGCCCGACATCAGTTACCCCGTTATCCAGGTTGTTCATCTTAGTATTCATACGGGACTTCACCAAAGAAATTTAGATTGGTAAGCATTCAATATCTTCAAAGGATTTGAATTATTCAAACAATATACTACGCTTGCATCAATAACATCTAGCTGAAACGAAAGCTAGAAAGCATGTTTGAATATTGTTCATTAAGGGTATACGAATTTTAAAGTATAACAGTTACAATAGGAATTGAATAATCATAAATAACGTTTCTCATCACAATTGAATTTATAGAACTTTACAATAGAGGAGCTTGCACGAATGATTACTTAATCACAAGCTAAAACTTACCCTCGCTGCAATCAACTGAATAAGAGTTGAATAAATTCATAATGAAAAATAGGGTAAGAAACTTGCCTTGATCGTTGTTTACCAATAATAGATTAACAACTTACAGCTATCGGCACTTCACGTGCCCTACACAATTGTATAATCATGCACATCAACTATTAGCAACGCATATTAGTTGTAATATAAACTTTACTCTATAATTTTTAGAGTTCACTCTATGATTTTCACTCTACTATCTGCACTCTACGATTTTCAGATTTCACTCTACGATTTTCACTGACTCTACGATTTTTAGTGTTGACTCTACGATTTTCACTCTACTATCTGCACTCTACGATATTCAGAGTTTACTCTATTACTTTTATTGACTCTACGATTTTCAGAGTTTACTCTACGATTTTCACTAACTCTACGATTTTCAGAGTTTACTCTACGATTTTCATTGACTCTATGATTTTCAGAGTTTACTCTACGATTTTCACTGACTCTACGATTTTCAGAGTTTACTCTACGATTTTCATTGACTCTATGATTTTCAGAGTTTACTCTACGATTTTCACTGACTCTACGATTTTCAGAGTTAACTCTACGATTTTCATTGACTCTACAATTTTCAGAGTTTACTCTACGATTTTCACTGACTCTACGATTTTCAGAGTTAACTCTACGATGTTTATTGACTCTACGATTTTCAGAGTTTACAGTACGATTTTCACTGAATCTACGATTTTCAAAGTTAACTCTACGATTTTCATTGACTCTACGATTTTTAGAGTTTACTCTACGATTTTCACCGACTCTATGACTTTCAGAGTTAGCTCTACGATTTCATTCCCGCTAATCTAAAGATGATATGACCATGATACTTGGACACAATAACCTTCATACATCAAGGTATTTTACAAAAATATAACATTCATAAAACTAGCATGCTAAGACCACAAACCAACTGCATAGAAAAGCGTGCAAGCACTTGTTTTATACTTCAAAAAAATTCTGGAATTTCCAAAATTCTACAGATTTTATTACCAACATGCATGTTTACGATTTTCATAACTTGCTCAATTTAACTCCCTTTCCTATGAAATTTGGATAGGTTGTACCTCATGTTACATACTATTTTATAAAATTATTACATACGTTAATCGAGTCATATACACCATGATCCTGAGGCTCCGAATAACCCCAAAAATCACAGATTACTAGTTAAACCCAATTTGACAAAAATCTGAGATTTTTTTTCTAGCATGTAATTAAATTATTCCTAATGTCCAGATCATCTACTCTCACATGCTTTCACATTTCACAACATCAAACTTCAACAAACTTCCACCTTTTTGATTAATTTAGCACCTTAGAGACATTTTATCAAAGGTAGAGCATGCATTGCTTAATTCTTTGATTTTCTATGAATTTGATGCATGATTAACCCATATCTTTTGTTGTTAATGATCTATAATCATCAAACAACAGAAACATGGCAACACAAGGCCACAACAAATCATTTACCAATTTTATATGCATTTTCTTCTCATTTTTGTTATAAAAATAAAATGGGTTCATGAATTACCTTTTGATGAATTTCTTCTTGGTTTAATATGATGCTCCTTCTCCTTGCTTGTCAAATCCTCAGTAATCCTCCAAAATTAGTTCTAACTCTCTTAGGCTCAAAATGTTTCTCCATGTTTACTCACTTGGTGAAATTTTCTTAAAAAAAGTGTGTTTGTATATATGTATAGCTTTGTTAGAGTCTTTTGATTCCCATAAACCCCAACTCCCATAATCCCCAACTCTAATGATTAGTTACTCACAATACTTAATACTACAATAATATAGTTAATTAATAGGAAGAATGTGGGAGTTAGAGAAAATGAATGTGGGAGTTAGAAAAATAAAAAGAATTTTGATTTTAAGGAATAAAATAAATTACTTCCACCTTAGCTATTATGTAATATACGTATACTCCCTCCCTTGTCCGAATTTAATAGTTTCATGGGTCCATCAGTTCAGCTGTTTTTTATTATAAAAAAATACATATATTATTTTAATCAATTAATCAATTAATAAGCTATTTGACTATTTTACCCTTCGGAATCAAACTTTGAGAACCATATATCGATTCCTACTAAAGTCGACGTTTCAAACGTCATGGGACTATCCGTTTAGTCAAATTCATCTCTGAAATTCGTTGTTGAGTTTTTCCTCAAAAAGTCAACTAGTTGACTTTGACCAAAAAGTCAACTATGACACTTTTTCGTGATTACAGTCTATCCTGACTAATTTCAACATTCCGGACTCGAATACGCAGTCCGCGTCTCTAAATTCAGCTCCGAACTCCAGTTCATGATTTAATACCATCCCACGTAATAAAATAGAATAATTCCCTACTTACTTAATTTAAATAGTTAAATAAAACTAAACCAACCATTTAAATACATATCATTACATATCTTGAAATAACACATATATGTACAACACATATACATCTAATAAATGAAATCTCCCAAAAGTTTCATATAAATTCGTTTATTAATAATTCTTAAATTACATAAAAAAATCTCGGATATTACATTCACCCTGCCTTAAAAGGATTCTGTCCCCGAAATCATTACACATAAATAAAAAAGATTAGGGTAATCTTTCATCATTTTCTCCTCGAGTTCCCACGTAGCCTCATCGGCGTTGTGGTTCCTCCACAATACCTTAACAGAAGGTATTATCTTATTTCTTAACACTTGTTCTTTTCTATCGATTATCTGCAATGGGACCTCTTCATAGGTTAAGTCCTTTTCAAACTGAATAGGTTCATACTCTATGACATGCTTAATCTTGCTTATAGGGTCGTAGGACAGAAACATGGAACACGTTGTGTATATGTTCTAACTCTGGAGGTAAGGCTATTTCATAAGCTACCTAACCCACTCGCCTCAACACTTCGAAGGGTCCTATGAATCTGGGACTAAGTTTTCCCTTCTTCCCAAATCTCATTTTCCCTTTCCAAGGCGACACTTTCAAAAATACATAAGTGCCGACCATAAAATCTCGTTGTTGTCGATGTTGATCTGCATATTTCTTCTGTCGATCCTGAGTCGTCACGAGCATCGCTCGTATTATTTTGATCACATATGCAGTTTGTTGCACCAATTCTGGCCCTAGCAATTGTCGTTCTCCCACTTCATCCCAGCACAATGGCGTTCTACATTTCCTTCCATATAAAGCTTCATACGGTGGCATACCGATGCTCGCATGATAACTATTATTGTATGCAAATTCTACCAACGATAGGTGATCATCCCAGCTCCCTTTGAAATCCATAACGCATGCTCTTAGCATGTCCTCTAACGTTTGAATAGTTCTCTCACTCTTCCCATCTGTTTAAGGATGATACGCCGTGCTCAACCTCAGTTGCGTTCCCATGCGTTCTTGAAAACTTCTCCAGAAATTTGCTGTGAACCGCGGATCGTGATCTGACACAATTGATACAGGTACCTCATGCCTGGAAACAATCTCTTTGATGTAAAGATTTACCAACTGATCTAAGGTATATCTGATCTTGATTGGCAAGAAATGCGCTGACTTGGTCAATCGATCAACGATCACCCAAACTGCATCGTAACCCTTCTGCGTAGTTGGAAGTCTTACCACGAAGTCCATCGTGATATGCTCCCACTTCCATTCTAGAATTTCTAAAGGTTGAAGTACCCCGCTCAGTTTTTGATGTTTCGCCTTAACTCGCTGGCATGTTAAACACTTGCTGACGCACTCTGCGACTTCTCTTTTCATATTGGGCCACCAATAATGTTGGCGGGGATCCTGATACATCTTTGTGTTTCCCGGGTGAATTGAGTAACTTGAGCTATGAGCTTCCTGCAAGATTTCTTCCTTTAATTCAGACACCGCTGGCACCCAAATTCTCTTCTCAAATCTTAATAGTCCATCACCCCCCATACTGAATTTAAGCTCTTCTCCATCTAAAATTCTTGTCCTCACCTTCACACATTCCTCATCGCTGCCTTTTACTTCCTTGATTTTGTCCAATAGAGTCGGATGAGCCTCCATTGCGAACAATTTCCCCTCTGGCTCTCTTGGACTTTTTATCTCGAGTTTCAATCTAGTCATCTCCTCAATTAACTCCTCTTGAGCTGTTAGCATTGCCAACCTACCACTGCCATTTTTGTTTAGCGCATCTGCTACCACGTTCGTTTTCCCCGGATGATACAAGATGTCGCAATCGTAATCCTTTATAAGTTCCAACTATCTTCTTTGTCTCATATTCAACTCCTTCTGCGTGAAAATATACTTCAGACTTTTATGGTCCGTGTATATTTCACACCTTACACCATATAAATAGTGCCTCCATATCTTTAAGGCAAATACTACTGCCGCCAATTCCAGATCATGGGTAGGATATCCCTTCTCGTAATCCTTCAATTGACATGATGCATACGCAATAACTTTACCATGTTGCATAAACACATATCCAAGTCCTTTGTGTGACGCATCACTAAAAATCACGAAGTCACCTATATCGTCAGGAAAGACAACACTGGTGCTTCACTCAGTCTTTTCTTGAGTTCCTTAAAACTCTCTTCACATTTCTCCGTCCAGACAAATTTTACCGACTTCTTCGTTAAATTCGTCAACGTTCCCACTATCTTTGAAAAATCTTGGATAAACCGTCTGTAATAGCCTGCCAGTCCTAAGAAACTTCTTACTTCAGTCAGTGACTTTGGTTGTTCCCAATTCTGAACCGCTTCCACCTTTGCTGGATCCATAGAAATTTCGTCCTTGTCGATCACGTGACCAAGAAATTAAACTTTCTCCAACCAGAATTCACACTTCGAGAATTTTGCGTATAACTTATCCTTCCTCAATGCCTCCAGCACTAACCTTAAATGTTCAGCATGATATTCCTGAGTCTTAGAATAGATCAATATATCATCTATGAACACAACTACGAATTTATCTAAGTATTTCTTGAATACCTGATTCATCATGTCCATAAATGCTGTTGGCGCATTTGTTAACTTGAACGACATCACCAGGAACTCGTAGTGACCGTAACATGTCCTAAAAGCTGTCTTAGGTACATCCTCCATCTTTACCTTTAACTGGTGATATCACGTCCTCAAGTCGATCTTGGAAAAATATTTCGCTCCCTTCAGTTGATCGAACAGATCATCTATCCTAGGTAACAGATACTTGTTCTTAATCGTCACCTTGTTCAACTCTCGATAGTCGATACATAGTCTCATCAATCCATCCTTCTTTTTCACAAATAAAACTGGTGCTCCCCAAGGAGACACACTCGATTGAATATACTTCCTATCCAATAACTCTTGCAACTGTACTATCAGCTCCTTCATTTCTACCGGTGCCATTCTGTAAGGGGCTATCGAAATCGGTACCGTCCCCGGTACTAAATATATAACGAATTCGACCTCCCGATCCGGCGGAAGTCCTAGCAATTCCTCCGGAAATACATCTGGAAATTCGTTCACTACTGGTATCTGTCCCATCTCTATCCCTGCTTTCTGCGTATCGACGATATGGGACAAATATCCTACACATCCCTTTCTTAGTAACTTCCTTGCTTGTATCATCGTCAGACAACTTGAGTGTCTCAGCTGTGACGAACCCAAAATAGGTCCATTTCATCCAACCCATTTTGAGTCGCCAAATACATGGTATATAAAACAACTACAACTTTATTACAACAATTGTCGTGAAAATTACAACAACACATACGTTGTGAGTTTTGATACTAAAATATACCAACTGTGACTCTGGACACCAACTTGGATAGCACGTCACCATGACACCTTACATAAAGGTACAATCAAAAACTGTTTTAGAAATTAAAACCTTTGGGAAGTTCTCAAGGGAACCTTCGTACATAAGAGGCCATGCGTCTAGGTTATTATAGATATCATATGCCCACAAAATTATCCTTGGTTGACCCAATAGGCCCCTAAGAAAAACGACAAGATTACTATCATATTCTTCCCAATGGTGAGTCTTCTCTTGACATATCATTATCTCCACTGTCTCTAATTGGGTATTATACTCCAAACAAAGTCCAAGATTATATAGGCAGTGCTTGTAAATATACTTAGCAAGTGGATGAGCACAACACTGTCTTATGATGACACGAGGTTGTATGTCATTAGGCATCTTGTATGATAGTGACAAAACACCCTTCCAACGTTGGGTTCACCTCACCCTAGTTGATTCACCAAATATAACTACTAAATGATGTATACAACACCTTTCTATACTGCTTAGGGAGAACCTCCACAGCTAGAGACCACCGTTCTATTTTCCCGTTACCGTCGCTCGACCCAGCTACACTCTTATTACCTAAAAAGGAATTGTGAATCAAAAGGGTGAGCACAACTAGCTCAGTAAAAAATATTATGACTAAAGATAATTACATTATCAATAGACTTCATCAGTAATAAATTAGAGATTTAGAACATATGGTAGATAATAAAATTTTTCAACCATAGTTACAGCGGAACGAGCAATCCATTAGAAGAGTCAAATAGACTATAAAGTCTATTATCTTCTCCACGTTAATAGTCTACCAATAATATTTTATCTCTGTAACATCAATCAATAGTTCCTGTCCACAATCACATGTATAACTCATAATCGTAATTTTAGTTCTAAATTCCTTTTCTCATCCAGGACAAAGATAATTTTCATCACCTGAAGCATCAAAGATCATGGTTATACCAAATCACAGTTAATGTTCATAATCATACTAATAAATTCATCTTTGCACTATGGGCCAAAGATATTCATCAACAGACCATCTTTGCACTACATGCTAAAGATATTCATCAGAAATCATTCATCTTTGCACTACGGGCCAAAGATATTCATCAATAAGTCATCTTTGCCAAAGATATTCATATCTCAAAGAAATATATAATCATTTCAGAATTTATATAAACAATAATTATAACCATGTTGATCAATTCACCTTTGCACTTAAACTAAAGATATTCAATTATAAATTCAATGGTCATGATCATACCAGTCACAATTCAACTTTTCACTACTGGCCAAAGAGAACCCTAGTCATGATCATACCAATAATCTACCCATCTTTACACTCCAGTGAAAGAGAATTTCAACATCAGGGTTATAATAATGTTATATATGATAATAAAATCAATATAATCAATACATAGTTTTAATCTCCAGAGTAATATTCATAAATTAACTATAATTTGGTTAGAAAAAGAAACCAATTTTGTAGTGAATAGTACCCGTGAATAGTAACTCGTGAATAGTAACTCATGAATAGTAACCTGTCATGAATAGTAACTCGTGAATAGTAAATTGTGAATAGTAACTCATGAATAGTAACCCCGACATGAAAAAATTCCAAATTTGATAAAAAAATGCAAACCAATATTTCGGCATAATGATATTGAAGAAATAATATCATTTGTGAAGAAAATAATCTCCCTTACTATCCCTTACAATCCCTTACTATCCCTTACTATACCTTACAATCCCTTACTATCCCTTACAATCCTTTACAATCCCTTACTATCTCTTACCTCAAAGAGCAGTACTTCTGACTAGAATAACGCTGAACGAACTTGCACCGTATAACAACACTCAAGATATCAAAATACTCACAAGAATACACTCGATAATATAGAGAGAGAAATAGAGAGAAAACTTCAATTTTTGGTGTGATTTTCAATTCTAACCTAAGCACACTATTTATAGGAAAATGCTTAAAACACCAAAGCAGAACATTTAATAAATTAATAATATAATTATAAAATTTTCTTACGCACACCCAAGAAATCTGAATTCAGCATCTAACATGTGCAAGTGGGGCCCACCCACTTGTTAAAAACATTTTTCTTTTAAAAATTATTTAAAACTTCAAAAATCAATTATTCCGAAACTTCAATAATTCATAATAAATAGCCCTTTTATCAGAAAATTCGAATCTAGTTACTTTTTATAGGAAATTCAATTCTCTACAAATTTGCAGAAGAAAGTTTTTCCAAATTCCAAACATAAATCGACCGAAATCCACATACGGACGATTTTACAGGCAATAATCAAATTTCAGTCAAGAAATGGGGTCCACCGACACACAAATCATGTGTTAATCATTTAATGCCACAAAAATACTCTTCCTCCTCATATACTCATATATTACACATTCATTGTAAAAATATCATGATTATTATATTATAATTATATAATAAAATATTATTTTATCAGAAAAGATAAAATATTAATTTTCAACAATTGTCACTTTAAAAATTTTTCTCCATCTATATCCACATAAAATGAATATTTTCCTTATCATATAAATCAATAATTAATTATTCACAAATAATATTACAGAATCACAATATTGACAACCAGGCAGTTCCCAGGAAAGAGGGGGCTTTCCAATAAGAATTTCTCCTTACTGGCGCACAATTAGGTGACCAAACCTCTCTTTAGACAGAACTTTCTAGACATTGCCAATAATGCTATCTAATAATATTATTCAAATAATATGAATTATTGCTTCGATAATGGAAAATACTGTGTACGTAGTGACAATTATTAAAACAACAGTAATATAAAATAGCAACGCAGCAATTATTGAATCAATAAAATACTGAACAGTAATTACTATAACAATTATTGAGTAGTGCTTTCTTACGTAAGAATTAATAATTGGTGCAATACTGTGTCCTACTATGCAACAACATGTATTACTGTATTTTAACCACCGGGTATTCTAATAGTGTTAACGGTAACAACTACGCCGTTATTTGTAAACAACTTATACTTTTCGTTTTCTTCATTCAATCGCTTTTCGTTATGGGGCCCACAAAAGGCTGCGCTGTTGTTTGAATATTTCCCGACAGAAAGAATATTCCACGACCAAGCGAATATTCCCCGACAACAATGAATATTTTATAACCACTTGTGTATTTTGAAAAAAAATCATATATCACCCTTAACTTTAAACTTTTATCAATTTAACCATTTACTGAATAGTAATTATAAGAAAAATTGAATATTTTTATTTCATAAAATTCGGGGTCTTACATCGGCGACCTATTTCAATAGAATGCTACCTTAGACTGATCTGTAGTCCTAAGGTTTATACATTTCTTTTGGCAATCTATCATCGCTCCATGGTTAAATAACCAATCCATTCCTAGAATTACATCAAATTCTCCTAATTGAATTGGAATTAAATCCATGGGTAACTTATATCCCCTGATGTTTACAACACAATTTCTATAGACATGGCTAATGGGAATAATTTCCTTATTAGCAACTTCTATGTTCATAGGATATTTTAATTCTTCCTGGGGTAAATTTAATCATTGGGAGAATTCATGCGATACGAAGGAATAAGTAGCACCCGAATCAAATAATATGTAAGCAGATATATCATTGATCGGAATGATACCTGAAACCACGTCCCTGGATACGACCGCATCCTGAACCGTCATGTTGAAAGTCCTTGCTGTTGGTCGATTTTGAGTTGGTGGTCCATTAATCGTGAGATTCCCACCGCTTGGTCCCCTTCCTCCATTTCTTCTTGCTGTGTTCTTCTTTGGGCAATTCCTTGCCTGATGATCTAATGCTCCACAGTTGAAGCATCCATTTCTCTTTGGTGCAGAGCAATTGGGAGAGATATGCCCCTCCTACCCGCAGTTAAAACAGATATTCTTTCCTTTTAGACATGCCCCTGAGTGATTCCTCCCACACTCCTTGCATGCCTCTGTTCTCTTCTTTGTTTCCCCTGGTTTTCCCCCAGAGTTTCTCGATTTGAAATTGTTGCTGCTACTGTTGTTATTGTTCCACTTCCTCTTGTTTGCACCATTGCTGCTGCTACCTTCCCCGCGATTCCCTCTTTCATTCTTCTTCTTTTTTTCCTTATTAAATTTCATTAGGGCCTCACTTCCACCCTCAACGATTATAGCTTTCTCCAGGAGAGTCGCGAAGCTTTTCATCTGTAACACCGAGAGTCTGCTATATAGCCATGGTTTGAGACCCTGCTCAAACCTCCTCATTTTTCTCTCTTTAGTGTCAACCTGGTGAGGCACAAATCTCACCATCTCGTTGAATTTTGCGGCATATTGAGGTACCGTCATGTCTTCTTGCTTCAGCTCCAGGAATCGCATCTCCATGCGACTCTGCATACTAACCAGAAAATAGTTCTCGAAAAAGATTTTCTTAAAGCATTCCCAAGGTATCACTCCTTCTCCAGTCCTGGTCTGGTTTACCTCCCACCAGAAGTTAGCTGCACCCTTCAGCATGTAAGTGGCGAAGATTATTTTCTGATCATCACATACTTGGGCGATAGCGAACGCCTTTTCGATTTCCTTGACCCAAGTTTGAGCTTCGATGGGTTTAGTGGTTCCTTTGAACTCAGGGGGTCCCGCGCTCTTCAAGTCCTTGAAGTGTGCCACCTGGGCCACTGGAGGGTTATTGGCATTCGGGGTTCGATTCTGAAGTGCCCCCACTAACATGTCTACAAACTGCTGCATATGATGCAGTGGATCCCCAGCATTACCGCCTGACCCCTCGGGTGTTTGACGACGTCTTCCTCTAGCCATCTATCTGTTTAAAATGAACTTAATGTTATTATCTTATCACTTACTCTACATAGTATATCAATCATAAGAAGAGACTTAATCATCACATCACATACTTAAATAAAAACATATTTATTTATAAACATAACACCCAAGGTATTTCATCGTCTTATAACATTAAGCCATTTACATCACTTTAAACCAACATACTTGGTAAAAACTGAAACTAAGCTTATTATTCAAAGATAAGCGTTCTATACGCCAGTAGTAAAATTTCATCATAATAAACTAAAAGCCCCGCCTAATGGCGTCCTCATGCTCCTCATCCGCTATTTCCAGTACCAGCCCTCGGCTTATAACACGTCTAGACCGGTGCTCCTCACTTGGAAAATGATTCACCCTATGTTGAAACCTTCCATGTGCTGACTTAAATGCATACTTCATCTTGTCCATCTTAACCTTCTTATCTCTCACCTCTCTTTCTAACTCGCCAGTTAGCTTCTCAGCCCGAACACGGTCTCTCCTCTCTTCTCCGCAGAATGTGGTAATAATCTGCTTGTCAGTTTGGAGACTCTAAATCCTCGACTCTAACCCATTAATGGTATGCCCCAAGTGGGTCCTAATAGCTTCTTTCTCATCCTCCAGCCTATCCGCCTTCTGGTCTGATGCCCACAACTTGTCAGCCAGATCTCCGTTCCTAATTATCAGGTGGTGCACCAATGCCTCAAGCAATGCTGCAGTTTGCTGCTCCCCCTGATACAACTCCTTCAACTCATGGACCTTGTCGTCTAACTCCGTAATCCTATCCATCAACTCATCCAATAAAGTATCCTCAGGTGCTTCTTCTGAGTCATCCTCGGGCACCTCTTCCTCTTCAGGATACTCCTCTGGGTCTGAATCAGCTACTGCCTCAGCTATAGGCTCAGGTACAGCTGTCACCAACTGCTCACTCACAATGTGGATATCTCTAACCTCCTCTTCTCCTGACATCCTTCAAACAAGAAAAAAATCACTCGGTTAGTATTTTAAAATAGTTGTTTTTGTTTTTAGGAAAAATAGATTTGACACAACCCCTAGAACTCTACATGATTTCATCCCTTTATTTTCTCCACTAACTTTCCTAAGGTTATAGTCTAAGGTTTCCCACCTAAGGTTTATAACCTATTGCTTTGATACCAACCTGTGGCGTCCCCAAATCCGTGTAACATCGATTACATAACATGGTGCTCACGATACAACATACATCATCATTTATTTAAGTAACTCTAATAATAATAATAATAATATTAACTATTACATACTTATTCAAAATAAAGTCCCAAGTCTTTACAACCTTTAATAAACTAAAACATAAACTTAGCGTTTATCACTACATCACATCATATGCGAAAATATAATTATTACATAAATAACTCTCATCATTTCATCTTAGACTTTCCTTTGTCCTTGCCTAAGCCCTCAGCGTTATCATCCTTAACTGAAAGGTTTATGCAAGAATGAGCACAAATTGCCCAGCAAGTATATAAAGTAGTTTGAGAACATACATCAGAAGTACAAACATTAGTATGAATATTTCTCAACAGTTGAAATAAATATCATTAGATAAACTGGAATATCAAGATAAAAGTTCTGGAATTCTCAATAGCATACTAAGGGGTGTTAGATACCCTGAACATTACTTTGTTTCATCAAAAATCATCAAACGGTTTAACAATAAAATAGTTTGTAAACGATCTCTGCAAGTACTCTAGGTGATCAGCTTATCGTACCCTGCATTGTGCACAAGTATAAAGTCTAAATGCATAAGCGTAAATGGGACTATATGCCCGACATCAGTTACCCCGTTATCCAGGTTGTTCATCTTAGTATTCATGCGGGACCTCACCAAAGCAATTTGGATTAGTAAGCATTCAATAGCTTCAAAGGATTTGAATTGTTCAAACAATATACTACATTTGCATCAATATCATCTAGCTGAAATAAAAGCTAGAAAGCATGTTTGAATATAATTCATTAAGGGTATACGAACTTTAAAGTATAACATTTACAATAGGAACTGAATAATCATCAATAACGTTTTGCATCACAATTGAAGTTATAGAACTTTACAATTGAGGAGCTTGCACAAATGATTACATAATCACAAGCCCAAACTTACCCTCGCTGCAATCAACTGAATAAGAGTTGAATAAATGTATAATGAAAATAGGGTAAGAAACTTGCCTTGATCGTTGTTTACCAATAACAGATTAACAGCTTATAGCTATCTGCACTTCACGTGCCCTACACAATTGTATAATCCTGCACATCAACTATTAGCAACGCATAGTAGTTGTAATATAAACTTTACTCTATAATTTTCAGAGTTAACTCTATGATTTTCACTCTACTATCTGCACTCTACGATTTTCAGAGTTCACTCTACGATTTTCACTGACTCTACGATTTTCAGTGTTGACTCTACGATTTTCACTCTACTATCTGCACTCTACGATTTTCAGAGTTTACTCTACGACTTTCATTGACTCTACGATTTTCAGAGTTTACTCTACGATTTTCACTGACTCTACGATTTTCAAAGTTTACTCTGCGATTTTCATTGACTCTACGATTTTCAGAGTTTACTCTACGATTTTCACTGACTCTACGATTTTTAGAGTTTACTCTACGATTTTCATTGACTCTACGATTTTCACTGACTCTACGATTTTCAAAGTTAACTCTACGATTTTCATTGACTCTACGATTTTCAGAGTTTACTGTACGATTTTTACTGACTCTACGATTTTCAGAGTTTACTCCACGATTTTCATTGACTCTACGATTTTCAGAGTTTACTCTACGATTTTCACTGACTCTACGATTTTCAGAGTTAACTCTACGATTTTCATTGGCTCTACGATTTTCAGAGTTTACTCTACGATTTTCACTGACTCTACGATTTTCATTGACTCTACGATTTTCACTGACTCTACGATTTTCAGAGTTAACTCTACGATTTCATTCCCGCTAATCTAAAGATGATATGACCATGATACTTGGACACAATAACCTTCATACATCAAGGTATTTTACAAAAATATAACATTCATAAAACTAGCATGCTAAGACCACAAACCAACTGCATAGAAAAGCGTGCAAGCACTAGTTTTATACTTAGAAAAAAATTCTGGAATTTCTAAAATTCTGCAGATTTTATTACCAACATGCATGCTTACGATTTTCATAACTTGCTCAATTTAACTCCCTATGAAATTTGGACAGGTTGTACCTCATGTTACATACTATTTTTTAAATTATTACATACGTTAATCGACTCATATACACCATGATCCCGAGGCTCCAAAAAACACTAAAAATCACAGATTACTAGTTAAACCCAATTTGACAAAAATCTGGGATTTTGCTTTTAGCATGCAATTAAATTATTCCTAATGTCCAGATCATCTACTCTCATATGTTTTCACATTTCACAACATCAAACTTCAACAAACTTCCACCTTTTTGATTAATTTAGCACCTTAGAGACATTTTATCAAAGGTAGAGCATGAATTGCTTAATTCTTTGATTTTCTATGAATTTGATGCATGATTAACCCATATCTTTTGTTGTTAATGATATATAATCATCAAACAACAGTAACATGGCAACAAAAAGCCACAACAAATCATTTACCAATTTTATATGCATTTTCTTCTCATTTTTTTTATAAAAATAAAATGGGTTCATGAATTACCTTTTGATGAATTTCTTCTTGGTTTAATATGATGCTCCTTCTCCTTGCTTGTCAAATCCTCAGTAATCCTCCAAAATTAGTTCTAACTCTCTTAGGCTCTCAATTTCTCTCCATGTTTACTCACTTGGTGGAATTTTCTTAAAAGAAAAGTGTGTTTGTATATATATATATATATATATATATAGCTTTGTAAGAGTGTTTTGATTCCCATAACCCCCAACTCTAATGATTAGTTACTCACAATACTTAATACTACAATAATATAGTTAATTAATAGGAAGAATGTGGGAGTTAGAAAAACTGAATGTGGGAATTAGAAAAATAAAAGAATTTTGATTTTAAGGAATAAAATAAATTACTTCCACCTTAGCAATTTTGTAATATACGTATACTCCCTCCCTTGTCCCAATTTAATAGTGTCATGGGTCCATCAGTTCAACTGATTTCTATTATAAAAAAATACATATATTATTTTAATCAATTAATCAATTAATAAGCAATTTGACTATTTTACCCTTCGGAACCAAACTTTGCGAACCATATATCGATTCCTACTAAAGTCAACGTTCCGGACTT
This sequence comes from Panax japonicus, assembly GCA_020205505.1. Taxonomy (NCBI): domain Eukaryota; kingdom Viridiplantae; phylum Streptophyta; class Magnoliopsida; order Apiales; family Araliaceae; genus Panax; species Panax japonicus. The sequence goes on along the minus strand of CM035101.1, from coordinate 51,142,587 downwards.
CATGGGGCTATCCGTTTAGTCAAATTCATCTCTCAAATTCGTCTCTCGAAAAAGTCAACTAGTTGACTTTGACCAAAAAGTCAAATGTGACACTTTTTCGTGATTACAGTCTATCCTGACTAATTTCGACGTTCCGGACTCGAATACGTAATCCGCGTCTCTAAATTCCGCTCCGAACTCCAGCTCATGATTTAATACCATCCCACGTAATAAAATAGAATAATTCCCTACTTACTTAATTTAAATAGTTAAATAAAACTAAACCAGCCATTTAAATACATCTCATCACATATCTTGAAATAACACATATATGTTCAACACATATACATCTAATAAATGAAATCTCCCAAAAGTTTCATATAAATTCGTTTATTAATAATTCTTAACTTACATAAAAAAAATCTCGGATATTAAACCTGCTACTATTCAGTCCCACCATTTTTGAAATAAAATTTCAGCACATTTTTTCACCAACCAAAAGTAGGGCCCACCCATATTTTTAATAAAAAAATATTTTTTTCCGAAACTTCAATAATTCATAATAAATAGCCCTTTTATCAACAAAATATGAATTTTATGTTCATTCCATAGGAAATTAAATTCTCTACAACTGTGTAGAAGAAAAATTTTCCAAATTCCAAACATAAAATGCCCGAAATCCACATACGGACGATTTTTAATACCTTCATTCAGACAAAATAATGATAAAATACCTCAACATTAATTCCATCATTTATAACCACAATAAATATATCCATCATTTATATCCACATAAAATAAATATTTTCTAATCATATAAATCAATAATTTATTATTCACAAATAATATTACAGAATCACAATAATGACAACCAGGTCGTTCCAAGAAAAGAGGGGGCTTTCCGATTAGGATTTCTCCTTATTGGCGCGCAATTAGGTGACCAAACCCCTTTCCTAGACAGAACTTCCTTAGACATTGCTAATAATGCTATCTAATAATATTATTCAAATAATATGAATTATTGATCTGATAATGGAGATACTGTGCAATGATAATTATTGGAACAACAATAATATAAAATATCAACGTAGCAATTATTGAATCAATAAAATAAAATATTAAACAGTAATTATTGTAACAATTATTGAGCAGTGCCTTCTTACGTAAGAATCAATAATTTAAAAATATTATGCAATACCGTGTGCTACTATGCAACCACGCGTATTACTGTATTTTAACCACCAGGTATTCCAACTGTGTTAATGGTAACTACTACGTCGTTATTTATAAAAACTCAAACTTGTCGTTATCTTCATTCGACCGTTTTCCATTATGGGGCCCATAAATGGCTGCGCCGTCGTACGAATATTCTCCGACAGCAAGAATATTCCACAACCAAACAAATATTCCTAGACAAAAATGAATATTTTATAACCACTTGCTTATTTTGCAAAATTTGCACATTTCACCCATAACCAAAGCATTATATCAAATTAACACCTTATTATTCACAATAATAAATATAGAAAAATCAATTTTATTTATAAAAAGTTGGGGTCTTACAACCTCCCCTCCTTATGAAATTTCGTCTTCGAAATTGACGTACGTACCTGGTATTTCAAAAAGGTGAGGATACCTCGCTTTCATTTCTGATTCCAACTCCCAGGTCATTTCTTCAATAATATGGTTCCTCCATAAAACCTTAACTTGTGGTATAACCTTGGTGCGTAGGACCTACTCTTTCCTATCCAAGATCTTAACAGGTACTTCCTCGTACGTTAAATCTTCGGCTATCTCGTCTGGTTCTAACTCAATAATGTGGTTTGGGTCTTTCACATATTTACAAAGCATAGATATGTGAAAAATATTATGAACACGAGACATGCTTGGAGGTAATGCGAGTCTATAGGCCACATTTCCTATTTGGTCAAGAATCTCAAATGGACCAAAAAATCGTGGATTAAGCTTTCCTCTCTTCCCAAATCTTGTAACTCCCTTCTATGGTGCAACATGTAACAATACATGATCCCCAATATTAAATTCCACGTCCTTTCGATGAAGATCTGCATAACTCTTTTGTTGATCCTGTACCGTTTGTATACATTATCGGATCATTTGGATCTTCTATGTAGTCATTCGTACCAACTCTGGTCCCAACAACGTTGTTTCTCCCACCTCTCATCCCAGCATACTGGAGAGCGACACTTTTGCCCATACAAAGCTTCAAATGGAGCCACACCTATACTTGCCTGATAACTGTTGTTGTAGGAGAATTCCACCAATGATAGGTACTTATCCCAACTTCCTTTAAAATCCAAGACACAGAGTCTTAATAGATCTTCAAGAGTTTGAATAGTCCTCTCTGATTGCCCGTCCGTTTGAGGATGGTATACTGAACTGAATCGTAAATCCGTGCCCATTGCTTTCTGCAAGCTAATCAAAAATTGTTAAGTGAATCTTGGGTCACGATCTGAAACTATGGATACTAGTATACCATGTAATCTCATAATCTCATTCACGTTTATACGAGCAAGACGTTCAAGGGAATAAGTCTCCCGTATAGGCAAGAAATGAACAGACTTGGTTAACCTATCAACAATGACCCAACTCGCATCTATGCCTTGAGAAACCTTGGGAAGACCGAAATCCATAATAATGTGTTCCCACTTCCATTTCGAAATCTCAAGTGGTTGCAATAGACCCTTTGGCACTTGATGCTCTGCCTTTACACGTTGACAAGTTAAACACCTCGAGATAAACTCCGCGATCTCTCTCTTCATATTGTTTCACCAAATGTATGTCGAAGATCATGATACATTTTGGTACTACCAGAATGGATTGCAAAAGGTGTGTTGTGTGCCGCCATCATGATTCTATGTTTCAAGTCAGAATCGTTAGGAACACAAAGTCTGGAATTGACTCAAAGTATTCCTTCTTCATCGATTATTGCTTCTGGAATAACACCTTCTTGCACTTTCTTCTTCATACGCATCAACTCCAGGTCCGTAGCTTGAGCATCTTTAACTTTATCGATTAAAGTCAGTTCTACTCGTATGCTTTATATCATCACATGGGTACTTAGAGCGTTTACCTCTATCTCCATCCTTTCCGAGTCATACAAAATGGGCCTTTTGTGACGCCCCCAAAATTGGTATACATCACCTATTCTGAGTCGCCAAATACAAGGTACAGAATACAAATACAACCTTAAATATACAACATGAGCTGTGAGTTTTAATACAAATATTGTCTTCTAGACAGTATTCAAACTCAAAATAAGTCCTTAATATATTTATTATCACACTATTTCATAGAATAGTGAGGACTACTAATGCTATCTTCTGGACTGTCACTCCGTTCCCCGACTAGTCCCTGCTAAGTTCTCATTTACTGAAGAGAACAATGAAAGAAAAAGGGTGAGCTCAACTAGCCCAGTAAGAAATATTATGACTAAGATAATGCAGAATAAATTATCATTAGCCTTCAACAATGTTAAACTGATAAAATATAACAAACATCAAGTTTAACTGCAGCGGAACAAGCAATCCACTAGAAGAGTCAAGTAGAGAATAAAATCTACTATCTTCTATGATTTAAAAGGTTTTTCATTACTTTTATCGCTGAGACTCAGCTTAATAAATAATTCACATCATCTCTGCTCTACGGCCAAGGATATTCATTAGTATCACGACCACAAATTATCCATGCACTACGGGCCAAGGATATTCGTGTATTCATCAATGGTCATGATCATGCCAACAATTGTTCATCAATGCACTACGGCCAATGAGGATTTTTACCACATTATTTGTAACATTACGGTCATGATTATACCGAATAATTCTTGGTCATAATCATACCAAGTCCATCTATGCAGTACAGGCCACATATGACTTTCAACATATTATAAACATGAGAATGATGACAATGATATAAGAATTCAATAAAACAAGTTCAAGAATAAATTTTTAAAGATTTATAATTTAATTTATCCAGAAATCAATAACGTCCAAATTGTCAACACGATACTGTTTTGTAGAGTAAAATTCAAGAATACTCAGAAGAATATTTTCATGAAAAGATACTGGATGAAGTGCAAATATCAAGGATATTCCACTAATTTCATGGAGTACAGAAGCCAAGACATTAAACAACTGAGTATAATAGAATATATGAAACCGCAAATGGATTTTTGCCGCTATACAGTAATCCACGTAGACAGATTATTCCAGCAGAATAATAAAGAATGGAATAACAGAAGAATTCACCAGGCGTGCGTAATCCGCACAGACAGGTTATTCCAGCATAATAATAAAGAATGAAACTAGGTCATGCGTAACCCGCACATATAGGATATTCCAACAGAATAATAAAGAATATAACCAGGTCATGCGTAATCCGCACAGACAGGATATTCCAACAGAATAATAAAGAATAGAATAACAACAGAATTCACCAGGCATGTGATAGACCGCACAGACAGGTTATTCCAACAGAATAATAAAGAATGGAATAACAACCCTTATGAGTATTGAAAGAAAATAACTCTCTTCATGAATACGAAAGAATAATACCCCTTACCTTAAAAAGAAGAGTATTCCGACGGATAGGGCGGGGATATACTTTAAGAAAACTTGCCCTATTTTCTACACTCAAAGCTTTCTTAAACTCTAAAGAAATATGCTCAAGATTATAGAAGAAGAATTCTATGAATTGCTGGTGTGATTTTCAATTCTAACTAAACATCCTATTTATAGGAGAATGGAAAGTATACTATGCTGCACTATGCAATAAAATATAACATATTCTATTTATAATCAAATAAAACAAAACTTTATAAAAAGTATTATGTTTTATATAAAAAGTTTTTACTATGCAAACACTATGCAAATACTACGCATAATAAAATATAATATATTCTATTTATAATCAAATAAAAAAAACTTTATAAAAAGGATTATGTTTTATATAAAAAAAATTACTATGCAAACACTATACATAATAAAATATAATATATTCTATTTATAATCAAATAAAACAAAACTTTATAAAAAATATTCTGTTTTATATAAAAAGTTTTATGTTTTATTACATTTATAATAATAATAAAATAACATTTATCACCATTATTATATTTCACAATATTAATCGACCAGGTCGTTCCCAAGAAAGAGGGGGCTTTCCAATAAGGATTTCTCCCTATTGGCGTGCAATTAGGTGACCAAACCTCTCCTTGACAGAACTTTTAGACATCGTCAATATTATAAATAATAATATTAATAACTTTGTCGTCTCAATTATTGATTTAATAATATATAAAATATTGACAATAATTGAATCAAATAACGTGAGATACTATGTAACAATTACTGTATCAATAATTGAACAAAACTGAGTGACTTCTCACGTAAGCATTAATAATCAATACCGTGTGCTACTATGCAACCACACGTATTACTGTACTTTTAACACCAGGTGTTTTAACAGTTAACGGTAAAACTTTCGCCGTTATTTTCATAAAATATTTTTGTCGTTTTTTCAATTCGATAATAATTCTGTTGTGGTAATATATCTTGGGAAACGTTTCAAAAACTGTTTAACGACAAGTACTTTCCTGAAAGTATTCGTCATATGAAGGAGGTATAATTTATTAGATTGGAACAAAACAATATGACGGTGTCCCAGTACGAGGCGAAGTTCGCAGAGTTATCTAGGTTTGAACCTCATTTGGTAGAGAATGAGGAACGAATGACGCGGATGTTTCTGAGAGGTCTAAAACCCGAGATTTGGCAATATATTATCTCTCATAAATTTTCTCTATATTCAGATGTTGTAAATAGGGCTCAATTATTAGAGCGAGATAATGAGTATGTTCAACCAAGGGACAACAACCAGGGTCATACCGGTGGCAGCGATCATCGGAGCAATGACAACCAGTGGGGAGGAAAATATTCTAACAAAAGCGGTAACCACTCTAGTGGTAATCGTGGCCATGAAAATAGAAGAAGCGAGTTGAGAGGAGATTTTAAAAAGAGAATGTACAACAATGACAACGTAAAGACGTCAATACAAACATCAGCAATTTCAAGGGGAGGAGAACGAGCACCGGTCGTTTGTTATAAATGCGAAAAAGAGGGACACATCAGCCTAAACTGCCCACAACAATCCAAGGTGTGTTATAACTGTAACGATCGAGAAATTTATAATTTAATTTAAATATTTATGGAATTAAATAAATATTTTAAATAATTTATTTATTGAGAAAATAAATAATTGATGGATTGTAATGAATTAATTTAGTAACTAAATTAATTAATTGAATTGAATAATGATAATTTTATTTGAAGGATTTAATTTAAGAAAATAATTAAATTAAATCAATTGCTTAATATTTAAGAAAATAATTAAATTAAATGAATTGTTTAATTTAAAGGAAATAAATAAATTAAATTTAGTAATGTGTCTAATTTATTAATTAAATTGGATATATAATTATTTATTAAATTATAAGTATAATAATGATAATAAGATTTTCATTATTATTCATTTAAATTAATTAAGCTAAAATTATTTAATTAACTAGTGTGACACATGAAAACTATATAATATAAATAATTTAGTTTGGGAGGGAAATTCTTGGTTAGCCAAACATGGCCTTGTGGCCTTTGGTCTTGTGTAACTGACGTAGACATATGATTATTTTTAACTGAAGTGAATGGGCTTCAGTTTATTTACGCGTCTACTTTTCTAAGGCTTAGCTAGATATCACAGAGTGTTGAGAGAGAAAGCTTGGAAGAAGAGAACACAGAGGTTTTAGAGAAGGAAGATCACAATGGCTTTGAGAGAGAATCACCATTTCTTGCTAGCATACAACTAAGGTTTACTAAATCAAGGTATATTCTACTTCTAAGGTTTATGTTTGAGTTTTCATGTTCATTCTCTGTAAATTGATAAGTCATGTTGTGTTGAAATATACATGTAGATATGGTTTATAAACTGATAATCATCATATGTGGTGGATACTTGTGTGTTAAATTTGTTAAAATTGGGTTGTAGGAAGGAAAAATAATTAATAGTGCTCATATTTGAAAAATGGCTTTAGAAAATACCAAATTTCATGCTTAATATGTGTTGTAATTTGAAATTTGTTGTTGGATTGTGTTGCTATGTTAAGAAACAAAAACAACGAAGTTTAAATCAAGACAATTGATTAAGAAACGAGTTTGTAGCGATCAAATTAGTTATAAGTATAAAAATGAAGAAATTTGGAAAAATTATAGTTTTGATTCTTCAAATTCGTATATGTGTGATGTTTTTATTATAGAATGATGAATAGCATGTGTAGCTATGTTAGTAAAAAGTTTTAGATTTTGAAGTGGGTAATTTTCTGTAGAATTGGGATTTTTGGAGAAAACAGAGTCTGTTTTCGAGCTTCTGTAAAAAACTAAGTCTGGTGCATCGTACGGGCGCGCTGTCTGGCATGCAGATGTCGCGCGGGTGCGCAACATTTGTGCGCGGGCGCGCGGTGTCGTGCGGGCGCGCGATAGCCCAGTATATTACTCGCGCGGCCGCGCGAGTAGCCAGTCACAGACAGTGAAGTCTGCTTAATTGCAGGTCATGTGTAACGGACTTGTGTTAGTTTAGCATGCATGTTAATGATGTTAAAACATGATATAAACTATAATAATAGATTCAATGTGTTGTAATGCAAAGTGTAAATATTTGAAATAATTATTTAAATAAGTTATAAAATGAAACTAAATGTGATGTTTTCAAATGTTAGAGATGAACGGTTAGGCTGTGTTGGCTTGTAATGAGATTTCAGATTCGTTAAGTATGTTAACCAACATGGTTAGATGCTAAGTTAAGGTTATGACCTAAATGATGGGCTAAACCCATAAAGCTAATATTCATACAATTAATTGTTGTTGCGATTTTAATGATATATGTAGGATAATTGAAGATTATTTTACGTTTGTGTAGCTTACAATCAAGGCTAGTTCCTAAACCTTAACTACTTACAATTAAGCAACTTTCTAACTTCATTCTTTTCATATTGAATGCAAATTTCAATTCCTATATTATTATTGTACAAGTTTTTAAAATTGAGTAAGCCTAATCTATCTTGAATATGTTTGTGCAAGCTCTTGTAACCTAATTCGTTACATCGAGCAAGCTTTACTTTCCTTATTATCATTCGATGCATATATTGTTCTAACACATTGATTCATAGAAGATTGTTTTAAACTCCTTTGAATATAGCACTTGGCATGTATATCATGTTATTCAATTATATATATTGTTGATATCCGATCTTTGACTTTAATAGCCTTGTTCAGTTACGCATTCTCGTATTAAACCTTTATTGATGGAAATTGAATAAGTGTTCTAAAATTCTAGAAACACTGATAAGCTAGTTCCAAACTAAACTTTCTTTAGTGCAGAAATTCTAAATTCAAACTGAGACGAACAACCCTAATATAGGGGATTTTGTACGTGAAACGTTTAGATGTTTGTGCACAATACATTGTACAAAGGGCTGATCCCCCTGAGTACGTTAAGAAGAGTCTGTACAGTCTGATGACTATTAAGGTTAAGGTAATAATACCTAAACACCGTGGACATAGTTCGTGGTCTTAAGACCCTCGGATAATTAAAGTTTGAACTTATTTTCTATTTTGATTCGTAGAACAAGTTCTTTATTATTCAGTATTCGTTGTTCACTCTCATGTTGTTACTATACTATCTTTATGTCAGTGAGCAATTGTTTGCTCACTCTTGCAATTAAACAATACAGCTAAAGTCGAAAGAGGTGATGATCCATCTACTAGCAAGGGAAAGGGCAAGATGTCTAAGTGATGAAGAATTAGTTAAAGTTTATTTAAATTCTTTAAGTTTTAAGACTTTTTTTATTTTATAATGTATTCCGCAAACTGATGTAATAATTTTAAGGTTAGATTACCTGGGATTATTTTTGAGATGATGATGTAACCCTTTAATGGGAAAGATTATTGTTTAAGTTATTTAAATTATGTCTTTATCCTTTGATTATGGGTAGTTAGATGTAATAGTTTTGATAAGTGAGCACCAAATCCTGTGGGAATGAAGTACCTGGATTTGGGGGTGTCATAGGTTGGTACCAGAGCCTTAGGTTATGAACCTTAGGTGGGGAAACCTTAGGAAGTAGCCTTTAAGAAGTTAAAAAATATAGAGGTGATTAACTCTTATCAGGTTTTAAAGAATGGAATGAGGTATCCATTGAAGTTAAATAATAAAAGACATTATGTGATACGTGTTAATAACTTATTTGCTCGCGAGTATCGACAATACTAAGTAAAACTTAAAATATTTTGTTGTCAGGATGTCTGACGAAGAAGGATCCAGTCCAGCTAGAGAGGTGATACCTCAGGTACCTAGAGATGACAAACCCCGGGATATTCATGTAGTGCGGGAACAGTTGATCCAGGAGGATGAGCATGTGACCGATCCCGAGGAGGATAGTCCTGAGGAGATAGAGGAGGGTGATGATAAGGAGGATCCTGTGGAGTTTCCACCAAACTCCGTATCGGCTGAGATGTATGATGCTTTGTATGACCATAACATAGAGTTACATGATAATGTTAAGGAGCTGAAGGAGATGGTTGAGATGCATCACGTTGCGTTGGAGCAGAAGGATGTAGAGATTCATGAACTTGATTTAAAACTTGGAAACACATAATTGGATCTAGTTCATACCAAGGGTCAGCATGAAGACATGCTGGCAGTGAACGAGAAGATGAAGACTGACATGGAGAAGTTGAAAGATGACTTCAAAATGGAAACATCTAAGCGTACAAGAGTAGAGGATGCTTGGATGAAGGCGACTCAACGTGAAGATCGTGCTGAGGCTAAAGTTCAAGTGAAGAAAGCCAAAATGAAGGAGATGGATTATGTTTTTAATTCTGTAATTGATAGGGCCCAGGATCGAGTCCATTATTACCGACCTCAGTTTGAAGACTCGTCATGGTTCGTGATGGATCATAGGACGGCGTACCGTATCATGGAGAAAGAGCGTCGAGAGGCCTTACAACGTCTTAATATGCCTAGATAGGATAAGAGTGATAATAATATGAGGTTAATTATGTGAATAAATAAGTTGTGAATCCCTTATTTTGAGATAAATAAAGGGATAGTATGGGTATGTGATCCTGAAACTGGTTTAGTTCAGGAAAGTGGATGTTTATAGCAGATATGCTATCTTTAGTATGTTTAAAACATTATGAATGAATAAAATATTAGGGTTTATTTGAAATGTTATGTGTTATAGCTTTAATCTTGAAATGTTTAAGTTAAACTTCAAATACCCAGGAAGTTGAGTAATGAACTAATAAGCGTATATTTTAACAGAAAATGCCTCCTAGAAGAAGATAAACACGTCAACAAGCACCTCCTGAGGGGTCTACTACCAATAACAACGAGACCAACGCTAATCCAGTTCAGCAGTCAGTAGATCTGTTGACGGGTGCACTTGCAAATCAACCGCAAGATCAAGTCACATCTTTCAAGGAATTCAAAGCAGTTGGACCGCCAGAGTTTCAAGGGTCTTTGAATCCAGTGGAAGCCCAAACCTAGATCATGGAAATGGAGTAGGTGTTCAATGTTGCTAGAGTTAATGAAGATCAGAAGACTGCATTCGCAACGTTTATCCTGAAGTCTGAAGTTAGCTACTGGTGGCAATCAAATAAGATTCGTGGAGGACAAGGAGTGATAGCGTGGGATAGATTTAAGGAAATTTTTTTCGAAATGTACTTTCCAGCGAGTTCTTAGAATCAGCTAGAAGTGCAATTTCTTGAGTTGAAGGAAGGATCAATGACGGTACTAGAATATGCTGCAAAGTTTAACGAATTGGTAAGGTTTGCCACATATCAAGTCAATACGGATGAGCGTAAGGCGAGAAGGTTTGAAGAAGGATTGAAACCCTTGCTTTACAGCAAGGTTTCAATGTTCTAGTTGAATACATTTACTGCTGTACTGGAAAAGGCAATCATCACAGAAGGTGGAAGCAATGCCTTGACCAAGTACAATCAAGAACAGAAGAAGAGGAAGAATGATAGTGAAAATAAGGCTGGTGGGAGTAATGTTGGAAGTAACAATCAGAAGAGGAAGTGGAACGAGAATTCGTCTACGGGAGGACAGCAGGGAAGTCAGCAGAAGAAAAAGTTTGAAGCTTGTGCTACTTATGGGAAAAACCATACAGGGGTATGTTTGAAGGGAAAGCGAGTGTGTTTCAACTGTGGTCAGGAGGGACACATTGCACCGAACTATTTTAGTCCGAAGAAAGGAACATGTTTTACCTGCGGTTCGAAAGATCACATGGCTCGGGATTGTCCCAAGAAGCCAGCAGGAAGTGCAAGTGGTGGAAAAGGAAATAACAACGGTGTTGGTGCATTGACTATCACTGGACCAGCTCAGTCAAGCCGACCTACTGCGAGAACTTTCAATATGACCGTGCAGGATTCGGTTCAGTCTAAGGATGTGGTGTCAGGTATTATTCTGATTAATGGTATTAATGCTTATATACTATTTGATTCGGGTGCTACTTGTTCATTTATATCCGATGAATTTGCTTAAAACTTAGATTTGCCTCAGGAAGAATTAGATTATCCTTTGATCATAGAGATTGCAAATAGGGAAGTGATTCCTGTTAGATTCATATATAAGAATTGTAGAGTGGTTATAAAGGGTCAAGAAATGAGGGTAGATTTGACACCAATTAGACTTGGTGAATTTGATGTTATCCTAGGAATGGATTGGTTATTCAATCACGGAGCAGTAATTAATTACCAAAGAAAGTGTGTTAACCTAATTAATCCGTCAAAGGTTGTGTTCTATGGCAACAAGTCACCTCGACAAGCAAGTTGTCTGACGTTGATGCAAGCCAAAAAGTTATTAAGATAAGGATGTGTAGGATACTTAGCCTACATAGTTGATACACAGAAGAAAAGTGCGAAGTTAGAAGAGATACCGATCATAAGAGATTTTGCAGACGTATTTCTAGATGATTTGCCAGGTCTTCCGCCAGATCGACAAATCGAGTTCGTGATTGATTTAGTACCAGGAACAGGCCCGATATCTAAGGCACCATACAGAATGGCCCCGGTAGAGATGAAAGAGTTGATGGTGCAACTGCAATAATTACTCGACAAGAAGTATATCCAGCCGAGTGTATCGCCATGGGGAACGCCGGTGTTATTTGTTAAGAAGAAGGATGGATCGATGCGGCTCTGCATTGATTACCGAGAATTGAATAAGGTCACGATTAAAAATAAGTATCCGTTACCAAGAATCGATGACCTGTTTGATCAACTGAAGGGTGCGAGGTATTTTTTGAAGATAGATTTGAGGAGTGGTTATCATCAACTGAAGGTGAGGCCAGAAGACATACCGAAGATTGGCCAACTCTTGGGCTATAAAATATACATAGTCCAATAACTAAAATTCTTATCCAACCCAAATAATTTAAGTAGGGTTTTCACTTCCTCAATTATAACATAAATCCTTGCTCATGCACACTTATTTCCTTAACCCAATTAGACTTGCTATAATTAGGTTATAAAATTAATCATTTGAGATATATAAAATAAATCTCCTAGAATTAATAAGTAATCTAAATACCACAATTCTCTTTTTCCATAACCCTTAAGTTATTAAATCCTTCATTCCTAATATATAATTAGGGTTACACTAGTTTCTTTTGTTTGTTTATATAATAAACAAATATAAACCATCACATAATGTTCATATTCCTTACACACAACTTTTTAACTCTTAGGGTCTAATACCTAGCATTAGGGTTCCCAAATTAGGGTTTCTGAACATATCGTTAGGGTTTTCTAACTTAATCACCATGTTCATATCATGATTTTAGTGTTTCGGATTTCCGGAACTGAAACTAGGGTTTCCAGAACCGATTCTAGGGTTTCTCATCAGACGTTAGGGTTTTCTAACAGAACATTGACGTTCTTAATATATACTTAGGGTTTGACACATATATAATTAATCTGGTCAACCCTTGACCCTTAACCACATTCTGAACACATACACAACCATAAACACAAAACATATTCTCATAAATCCTTAATCCTGAATAATTCACCTATTTCCTTTACCGAATTTTGAAATCCTCAAAATTCAATCCCAATAACACCAAGCACATACACTTGTCTTCTGTCTAGGTCTATTATTTAACCTTAAATCAATCATTTAAGATTTTAATAAATTGTCCAAATTCTCGGGTTGTCACATTCACCCCTCCTTATAAGAATTTCGTCTCCGAAATTTACCTTACACCTTATACCGTGCACCTTACACCATTTATACTGAGCGATCACACAAGATCTTGAACTTATTTTCTCGGGTATCTATTAAAGATACTCAAACTTCTCGGGTATCTATCAAAGATACTCAAACTTCTCGGGTATCTATCAAAGATACTCAAAACGCACGCAAAGGTCAAATTCACACTAAGTATTCCTGTATTTACAACTCCATCACATTTTTATCATCTCTGCACCAGGTTACATGGTACATGAGTGATAATTAAAAATAAATTTTGATATTTCAAATCATTTGCTTAAACATTCTATCTGTTCCTATAATCCTTAATACTCCATTCACACACAACTATACCCAGTTCATAAAACCACACTTATGAGTTCATAACCTGGCCACAATTATATGAGTTTAAGAACTTTCCTAGACAGACCTTTGGCGTCCATTCGCTGAGGGTTTCATAAACATTTCATATAACTATGAATCAAGAATGTCATATAAGTATGAGTTTTAAGAACTCGTACTTAACCTTATATTCTCTACCTATGACCTATCTATTTGTTATACACATGAGAAAGGAATAACACTCTTAACATGCATATAGCAAACAACACTACACAAACATTTCAATGATTATCAGTGCCAGAAACTAAGTGGTTGTCAAACCAAACTCGGCCACTAATCAATATAGAAAGCTAAGCGGACAATTCCCCGCCCATACAAAGAATTGGTCAACCTAACCACTACATCGACCAGGAAGCTAAGTGATTCTAAAACCAAGTACAAATTCCCGCCCATACAAGGAATCATACAACTCAGCTGCCGACATAAGTCCTCATTGAAATCCCCACCTAATCTTAACATCTTTTTTTTTCAATACGAATTCAATTCGTATTCATAATCCATAACTCTTTCATGAGTTTTCATAGTACAATTTCATAGTACAACTGATACACATCATCTTGCTGTAAACTTTTCAATCATCAGATTGATTCTTTCTGGCTATCATAACCTTATCAGATCACGGGGTGATCTTATCGTATATATTACGATTCAATTCCATGCACTATGATCGTTTTGTTTTACGATCTCCTATCACTGCACTTCTGTTCACCACTATTACCAGAGTTAAGGAACTCTGTGTCTTTACACTCGTCGAGATTCGTCTTTAAATATTACCGACTAACTAACTCTATATGAGTTAGATCTTATCCTAATCACTGCGGTTATTGGTCTCAGGTATTACTACCTAAGCTTCATAACCAACAGCTTTGATACCAACTGTAGTAGCCTCGAATCTGGGCCCCAAATCATCGCGGATTCGGTACACTAATCATTCTATAACTATTTGCGGAAGATATAAACATAAATTGTTTATACATTACACTTTACACACATTTCCCCAAAATTGAGTAACCTTAACTTAAATACAATTCATAAACTTTCTATCACATAACAATATTTATCAAAATATACTATTACAAAATAGCCGCACCTTTTATCCCAATCTGAACTTGGAATTATCTTTTCCTGTATCCGAACACATTCGCCTTATCTGCAATATTTTATCATGATATAGCAAGGGTGAGCATGAAAGCTGCCCAGCAAGTTTAAATTCAACAATATAACGATATATCATGATTGAAGAGTATGAATAATAAGCTGGCTATAATTCATCAATATAATTGAGAACTAGCACGAACAAACTTTTGACTGAACAAGTTTTAAACATGAACAAACATTTCTGAACCAACTGGTAATGAAGGTGATCAGCCTTTCATATCTGACTTATACGTGCAAGATGTACAAAGTACAAATTTCGTGGCAATCAGCAATGATTAACCATAAGCTTGAATAAAACACTCTTAGTAGAGTTAAGTAAAAAGAAACTTGCCTGAACCATTGATTACCGCAACGCAATTTATAACGCTTTATCCGAAGACCTAATATTAGTAATATAGATCTCCAATATTAGAATAATATCATCACAGTATAATACTGTTATATTTATATCCACAGAATAACCTAAACACATAGCACATAATCCATAAGTCTATAATACACATAAGACTTAGCATCAAATTAGACTATTAAGTTTGAGTTGATACCGACACAATTTTATCATCCCGACGGTCTAGTCGGACAAATATCGAGTTTAAATTCAATTAAACTCTTCCTAAGCGCTTAATCATGCCATAGACTCACATTTATATGATTTAACACTCGCTTTTTCATTTCATAAGTATTCATTAACATCTAATAAGTTAAATACTAATTCAGCAACCTGGATTCTAAATCTAGCAACCAAATTTCTAATTCAGCAACCTGGATTCACCAATCCATCAATTCAGTCAACTTCTTTTCAATCCAGCAAGCTGTATTCATCAGATTTTCTAATCCAGTAAACTGGATTCACATCTACATAATCCAGTAAGCTGAATTCTATATCCGTTTTACTAAAATACCAAATCAGTTTATTATTTTCCTATCCTTTGGTCAAACATATATACATGTATTTCATACACAAAAAGTATTTTTTTTCATAATTTTCTAACTTCGTTTAGTATTTTTTTCAAAAATCATTTCTAATGTGTAACTTAAGAAATTAGCTACCTCGTGCTTAACTCCAAACATTCCCATCTCTTGGGATAACCTTATATATGTTAACTTGATGCTCCATTTTAAATTTCGTGGCAATCGGAGTTGTAGAACTCCGTTTATAGCGATTTCCGTCGGAAAATCACAAAAATTGGAACGATCATAACTTGGTCGTTTTAACTCGGAATTAGCTCATTTTTGGGCACGATCTACATAATACCATATATTTTCATTTCCCGAAAGGTCGGAATTTTTCTCACACTTGAAGTTGCCAAAACAGTCCCTACAATTGTTTGGACAGCAACTTTTTGATGTAAAACAGTTTTAGAGTCCTTTGCTAAAACTTATATAAAACGAAATCTGTAACTCCGATTAATGATCCGTCAATTTTGTTGGATTTGTATCTTTCCGAACTACATTTTTCATCCATCACAATCCATATTTGGACATGTTAAGTTCCCGGAAATTATCCCGGAAGTGGCTGGTAAAAACTGTCCTTCTAACAGTTTTTCTTATCTTTGAGTAGTTTGGTAGAAATCCCATAACTCTCTCCTCCGATGTCGGATTTAGTTCGTTTTGGAGTATATGGAAATCTTATTGAGTGTACTATAACATATTACAAGTCCAGAATTTTTAGAGTACCCTAACAAATCCAAAATTTTCTGTTTAGGGCAGCAGTCCACTAATTCATTTAAAACAAAAAAACTGTTTTGGTTCTTCTTCTTTGTTCAAGCTTATCAACCCTAAAAATGGCAAGATCTAACCATAAAATATCATATATCATGTAGATCTTCCCTCATATGGTTCAAAATCATAAGTTCAACACTTGATCTAAAACACCATATCAAAACACTTTTTAAAAGTTTAACTTTTCCGAAAAATTTCCATTTTTCTATTCCTTTTAATTCCAACCAAATCAACACCCAACATGGGTAGATATAAACATAAAACTCTCATAAACACATAGATCTAAGGTTTTTGAGTTGATAACTATGGATTCAAGGTTTGATTTACAATCATCAAAAATTAACTAAACAAAAAAGATTTATACCTTTGATTCTCTTTCTTCTTCCTTCTTCCTTCTTCCTTCTTCCTTCTTCCTTCTTCCTTCCATGGATGGCCTCACTCTCTTCTCCCTTCTTACTCAAGGGCTGCCGAACTCCCCCTCTCTCTCTCTCTTATTGCTTATCCGGCCAAGCTCCTACATTTTCCACCTTCTCCACTCATTCTCTCTTTTTCTTACTTGCCAAGAGTTTGCTTGCAAGAATGAACAAAGTGTTGGCCAATTTAAAATAATGACACATGGAGAGTTGGTCACCCACTAAAGCAAATCATCAACACATTCATCTCCCCTCATTTTCTTGCTCTCTATAACCGGCCACTTGGCCTAATATTGCCCCAATTTTTGGCTTCCTTTAATACTTTAATTGATTTACTAAATGTCCAAAAACTCATCTCCCACTTGGGCCAAAAGTTGGGTCATTCCTTTAATGTTTTGGGCTTTCCAAAATAAATCTATTTGACATAAAAATTTAATTCTTTGGGCCATGTAAATCAATCATAGTCCAACACTATTAATAATACCAAATTTCCATCATGCCCTTCCTTCAATTGGGCTCCAGGTTTGGGCCACTTTTAAATCTTTGGGCTTAACAATAAAAATATTTAGGCCATTCAATTAATGTATTGCTTGGGCCTCTAACCAATTTCATTGGCCAACTCTTGGGCTATAAAATATACATAGTCCAATACCTTAAATTCTTATCCAACCCAAATAATTTAATTAGGGTTTTCACTTCCTCAATTATAACATAAATCCTTGCTCATGCACACTTATTTCCTTAACCCAATTAGACTTACTATAATTATGTTATAAAATTAATCATTTGAGATATATAAAATAAATCTCCTAGAATTAATAAGTAATCTAAATACCACAATTCTCTTTTTCCATAACCCTTAAGTTATTAAATCCTTCATTCCTAATATATAATTAGGGTTACACTAGTTTCTTTTGTTTGTTTATATAATAAACAAATATAAACCATCACATAATGTTCATATTCCTTACACACAACTTTTTAACTCTTAGGGTCTAATACCTAGCATTAGGGTTCCCAAATTAGGGTTTCTGAACATATCGTTAGGGTTTTCTAACTTAATCACCATGTTCATATCATGATTTTAGTGTTTCGGATTTCCGGAACTGAAACTAGGGTTTCCAGAACCGATTCTAGGGTTTCTCATCAGACTTTAGGGTTTTTTAACAGAACATTGACGTTCTTAATATATACTTAGGGTTTGACACATATATAATTAATCTGGTCAACCCTTGACCATTAACCACATTCTGAACACATACACAACCACAAACACAAAACATATTCTCATAAATCCTTAATCCTGAATAATTCACCTATTTCCTTTACCGAATTTTGAAATCCTCAAAATTCAATCCCAATAACACCAAACACATACACTTATATTCTGTCTAGGTCTATTATTTGACCTTAAATCAATCATTTAAGATTTTAATAAATTGTCCAAATTCTCGGGTTGTCACAAGTAAACTGGGATCAGTCGAAGACACCATCAGTGATAAGGAGTTTCCTAGGGTTGGCAGGTTATTGTAGGCGTTTTATTCAGGACTTTTCTAAGATCGCGACCCCATTAATGAATTTAACTAGGAAAGCAGTTAAGTTTGTTTGGACGGAGAAGTGTGAGGAAAGTTTTCACCAATTGAAGAAGAGGTTAAGTACAACACCTATGTTGTCATTGCCTGATGATACAGGAAATTTTGTGGTGTATAGTGACGCATCACATAAAGGACTAGGTTGTGTGCTTATGCAGAATGACAGAGTTATTGTGTATGCATCACATCAATTAAAAGATTATGAGAAGGGGTATCCGACTCATGACTTAGAGTTGGCTGCGGTGGTGTTTGCCCTGAAGATTTGGAGACATTATCTTTATGGAGAAAGGTGTAAAATATATATTGACCATAAAAGTTTGAAGTATATCTTTACACAAAAAGATTTGAATATTAGACAAAGAAGATGGTTGGAGCTAATCAAAGACTATGACTGTGAAATTTTTTATCATCCAGGAAAGGAGAATGTTGTTGCTGATGCTCTAAGTAGGAAGGGACGGGATAAGTTAATGTTGTTGACTGCTCAAGATAAGTTAGTGTCCGAAATGGCTAAAATGGAGTTGGAAATTAGATATCCAACAAAATTCGATGAAAGGTTGTTCCAGATAGGAAATGATTCACCGTTGGTAGATAAAGTGAAGAACGCACAACTTCTGGATAAAGAATGCAAAAAGATAAAACAGAAGATATCTGAAGGGGAGGAAAGTAAATTCAAAATCGATTCGGAAGGGTTACTTCGATTCGAAGGGAGAATTTAGGTTCCACCAGTACCAGAAGTTAAAGAGGAAATTTTGAGTGAAGCTCACAACTCACGATATTCGATTCACCCTTGAAGTACGAAAATGTACCAGGATCTTAGACATCATTTTTTGTGGCCGAATATGAAGAAGGATATGGCTGAGTGTATGGCGAAATGTTTAATGTGTCAGAAAGTCAAAGCTGAACATCAAAGACCAACCGAATTATTGTAGCTGTTTGAGATACTAGAATGGAAATGGGAGCATATCACAATGGATTTTGTGGTAGGTCGTCCAATGACTCAGCAAGGTTATGACGTCGTTTGGGTGATTGTTGATCGATTAACGAAGTCGGCACACTTTTTGTTGATCAAGATTTGATTTACCCTAGATCGGTTAGCAAAACTGTACGTTAAGGAAATCATTTCAAGACACGGTGTACCTGTGTCCATTGACAGAGATCCACGTTTCACATCAAATTTCTGGAAATGATTACAAGAATGTTTGGGAACACAGCTAAGAATGAGCACAACCTACCATACTCAAAACAACGGACAAAGCGAGAGAACTATCAAAACACTAGAAGATATGCTCAGAGCATGTATAATGGATTTCAAAGAAAATTGGGATGACCATTTGCCATTGGTGGAATTTGCTTATAATAATAGTTATCACACGAGTATTGGCATGCCGCCTTACGAAGCGTTATACGGTAGAAAATGCAGAACTTCGTTATGCTAGAATGAGGTAGGTGAACGTCAACTATTGGGTCCAGAATAGGTGCAGCAGACTGTCGAGATCATCAAAGTGATTCGAGCAAGATTAATAGTTGCACAAGATAGACAAAAGAAATATGTCGATCAGCATCGACAGAATCAGGAATTCGATGTCGAATGTTATGTCTTCATGAAAGTATCTCCCTGGAAGGGGAAAATTCAGTTTGGCAAGAAGGGGAAATTAAGCCCTAGATTTATAGGACCTTTTGAAGTGCTTCGACAGGTTGGCGAAGTGGCGTACGAGGTAGCTTTACCTCCGGAGTTGGAACATATTCATAATATTTTCCATGTCTCGGTATTGAGACCATATAAGGCTGATTATAAGCATGTTATAGAATATGAGCCCTTACAGTTTGAGAAAGATTTGTCCTATGAAGAAGTCCCTGTTCAAATTGTTGACAGAAAGAAGCACGTACTGAGGAATAAAGTGATACCTTATGTTAAGGTAATATGGAGAAACCACAATGCTGAGGAAGCTACGTGGGAAATTGAAAGTGTTATGATGAAGAATTATCCTCATTTGTTTGCTTAATCTTGTATAGCGATTCTGGGGACAAAATCTTATAAAGGAGGGAAGAATGTAACAAATAAATTTTTTGAGTTGTGATTCTAGGGATAAAATCCTTTTAAGGAGGGAAGGATGTAACGATTGAGAAATTTGTAATTTAATTTAAATATTTATGTAATTAAATAAATATTTTAAATAATTTATTTATTGAGAAAATAAATAATTGATGGATTGTAATGAATTAATTTAGTAACTAAATTAATTAATTGAATTGAATAATGATAATTTTATTTGAAGGATTTAGTTTAAGAAAATAATTAAATTAAATCAATTGCTTAATATTTAAGAAAATAATTAAATTAAATGAATTGTTTAATTTAAAGGAAATAAATAAATTAAATAAAGTAATGTGTCTAATTTATTAATTAAATTGGATATATAATTATTTATTAAATTATAAGTATATAATGATAATAAGATTTTCATTATTATTAATTTAAATTAATTAAGCTAAAGTTATTTAATTAACTAGTGTGACACATGAAAACTATATAATATAAATAATTTAGTTTGGGAGGGAAATTCTTGGTTAGCCAAACATGGTCTTGTGGCCTTTGGTCTTGTGTAACTGACGTAGACGTTTGATTTTTTTTAACTGAAGTGCGTGGGATTCAGTTTATTTACGCGTCTACTTTTCTAAGGCTTAGCTAAATATCACAGTGTTGAGAGAGAGAGAGAGAGAGCTTGGAAGAAGAGAACACAGAGGTTTTAGAGAAGGAAGATCACAGTGGTTTTGAGAGAGAATCACCATTTTTTGCTAACATACAACTAGGGTTTGCTAAATCAAGGTATATTCTACTTCTAAGGTTTATGTTTGAGTTTTCATGTTCATTCTCTATAAATTGCTAAGTCATGTTGTGTTGAAATATACATGTAGATATGGTTTATAAACTGATAATCAACATATATGGTGGATACTTGTGTGTCAGATTTGTTAAAATTGGGTTGTAGGAATGAAAAATAATTAATAGTGCTCATATTTGAAAAATGGCTTTAGAAAGTACCAAATTTCATGCTTTATATGTGTTGTAATTTGAAATTTGTTGTTGGATTGTGTTGCTATGTTAAGAAACAAAAACAACGAAGTTTAAATCATGACAATTGATTAAGAAACGAGTTCATGGCGATCAAATTCGTTATAAGTATAAAAATGAAGAAATTTGGAAAATTTATAGTTTTGATTCTTCAAATTCGTATATGTGTGATGTTTTTATATATAGAATGATGAATAGCATGTGTAGCTATGTTAGTACAAACTTTTAGATGTTGAAGTGAGTAATTTTCTGTAAAATTGGTATTTTTGGCCAAAACAGAGTCTGTTTTCGAGCTTCTATAAAAAACTGAGTCTGGTGTATCGTGCGGGCGCGCTGTCAGGCGCGCAAATGTCGCGCGGGCGCGCAGCATTTGGGCTCAGGCGCGAAGTGTAGCTCGGGCGCGCGATAGCCCAGTATATTACTCGTGCGGCCGCGCGAGTAGCCAGTCACAGACAGTGAAGTCTGCTTAATTGCAGGTCATGTGTAACGGACTTGTGTTAGTTTAGCATGCATGTTAATGATGTTAAAACATGATATAAACTATAATAACAGATGTCAATGTGTTGTAATGCAAAGTGTAAATATTTTAAATAATTATTTAAATAAGTTATAAAATTAAACTAAGTGTGATGTTTTCAAAGGTTAGAGATGAACGGTTAGGCTGTGTTGGCTCGTAATGAGATTTTAGATTCGTTAAGTATGTTAACCAACATGGTTAGATGCTAAGTTAAGGTTATGACCTAAATGATGGGCTAAACCCATAAAGCTAATATTCACACAATTAATTGTTATTGCGATTTTAATGATATGTGTAGGGTAATTGAAGATTATTTTACATTTGTGTAGCTTAGAATCAAGGCAAGTTCCTAAACCTTAACTCCTTACAATTGAGAAAGCTTTTTAACTTCATTCTTTTCATATTGAATGCAAGTTTCCATTCCTATATTATTATTGTACAAGTTTTTAAAATTGACCAAGCCTAATCTATCTTGAATATGCTTGTGCAATCTCTTGTAACCTAATTCGTTACATCGAGCAAGCTTTACTTTCCTTATTATCATTCGATGCATATATTGTTCTAACACATTGATTCATAGAAGATTATTTTAAGTTCCTTTGAATATAGCACTTGGCATGTATATCATGTTATTCAGTTATATATATTGTTGATATCTGATCTTTGACTTTAATAGCCTTGTTCAGTTATACATTCTCGTATTAAACCTTTATTGATGGAAATTGAATAAGTGTTCTAAAATTCTAGAAACACTGATAAGCTAGTTCCAAACTAAACTTTCTTTAGTGCGGAAATTCTAAATTGAAATTGAGACGAACAAACCTAACATAGGGGATTTTGTACGTGTAACGTTTAGATGTTTATGTACAATACATTGTACAAAGGGCTGATCCCCCTGAGTACGTTAAGAAGAGTCTGTACAGTCTGATGACTATTAAGGTTAAGGTAATAATACCTAAACACCGTGGACATAGTTCGTGGTCTTAAGACCCTTAGATAATTAAAGTTCGAACTTGTTTTCTATTTTAATTCGTATAACAATTTCTTTATTATTCAGTATTCGTTGTTCATTCTCATGTTGTTACTATATTATCTTTATGTCAGTGAGCAATTGTTTGCTCACTCTTGCAATTAAACAATGCAGCTAAAGTCGAAAGAGGTGATGATCCATCTACTAGCAAGGGAAAGGGCAAGATGTCTAAGTGATGAAGAATTAGTTAAAGTTTATTTAAATGCTTGAAGTTTTAAGACTTGTTTTATTTTATAATGTATTCCGCAAACTGATGTAATAATTTTATGGTTAGATTACCTGGGATTGTTTTTGAGATGATGATGTAACCCTTTAATGGGAAAGATTATTGTTTAAGTTATTTAAATTATGTCTTTATCCTTTGATTATGGGTAGTTAGATGTAATAGTTTTGATAAGTGAGCACCAAATCCTGTGGGAATGAAGTACCTGAATTTGGGGGTGTCATAATAACTGTGGAAAGGAAGGTCATATAGCTAGAGATTATCTTGTTTCGAAACCAATTTCAACGGGGATGGTGACTCCAAAGGCTGTCCCGAACAAGTCAAAGTCGGTGGTTCCTGGAAGGGCGTTTGTCGTGACTCCCCAAAACGCGAGGAACCCAAACAAGATGATCACGGGTAAGCTAATCATAAACTCTTGCGAAGTTTATACCTTGTTAGATACCCATTCTTTTATCTCTCCTACTTGTGCTCAATGTTTGAACTTGACTCTGGAGAAACTAGACCTTGACTTATCTGTTGAGAATCCGTTAGGAGAAACTTTCATTACATCTATTGCTTATAAATCTTTCTTGATTCAAGTTAGAACCATCACATTACCTGCCGATCTTATTTTGTTGAAAATACTTGCATTTGATGTGATTTTAGGGATTGATTGGTTAACCACTCATAATGCTAAAATTGATTATTTTCGTAAGATTGTTAGTTTTCATATTCCTACCCAACCTGTTATACGAATTCAAACAACCAAACCACTAAAGTCAATTAATGTCATATCAAGCCATAAAGCTATTCGTTTATTAAAAAATGGATGTCAAGCTTTCTTAGCCCATGTCACGGACTTGAACAAAAACACGTCAGATTTGAATAATATTTCTATTGTTAGTGAATTTCCTGATGTATTTCCTGAAGAACTTCTCGGTTTAACCCCAGAACGTGAAGTTGAATTCTTTATTGACCTTGAATCTGGTACAAAGCCCATTTCTAAAACCCATATCAAATGGCTCCTATTGAACTTCATGAGTTAAAGGTCCAACTTCAGGAGTTGTTAGACATCTGTTTCATTTATCCTAGTACATCTCCTTGGGGTGCTCCTGTTTTATTCATAAAGAAGAAAGACGGGAGTATGCAAATTTGTATTGACTACCGGGAATTGAATCATGTCACCATCAAGAATAGGTATCCGCTACCTCGCATTGATGACCTGTTTGACCAGTTGCAAGGAGCACAATTCTTTTCAAAGATCGATCTTCGTTCTGGATATCATCAGCTAAAGATTAAAAATGAGGATATTCCAAAGACTGCCTTCAGAACTCAGTACGGGAATTATGAATTCTTAGTCCTGTCTTTTGGATTGACTAATGCTCCTGCTGCTTTCATGGATATGATGAACCGTGTGTTCAAGGAATATTTAGATCTGTTCGTTGTTGTCTTTATTGATGACATCATCATCTATTCCAAAAGTTGTGAAGATCATGGGCACCATTTGAAGCTGGTACTTCAAAGGCTTCGTGACAACAAGTTATATGCCAAGGTGAAGAAATGCGAGTTATGGCTTGAGAAAGTAGCATTCCTTGGGCATGTGGTGTCAAAACATGGAGTATCTATTGACCCGACAAAGATTAAAGCA
This sequence comes from Panax japonicus, assembly GCA_020205505.1. Lineage (NCBI taxonomy): Eukaryota > Viridiplantae > Streptophyta > Magnoliopsida > Apiales > Araliaceae > Panax > Panax japonicus. The sequence continues at coordinate 51,117,537 of CM035101.1, read as the reverse complement.
ATACAAAGTTGGGAGCAAATGAAGTCGGTGACCGAAGTACGTAGCTTTCTGGGCTTAGCTGGTTACTATCGGAGATTCGTGGAAGGATTTTCTTGAATCTCTATTCGTTAACTCAGCTGAATCGTAAAGATACAAAATTTGGTTGGAGCGAGGATTGTGAGATGAATTTTCAAGAACTCAAGAGGAGACTCATTTTGGCACCTGTTCTGAGAATACCACTGGTTCGGATGGATTTGTTATCTATAGCAATGCTTCAGGTAAAGGGTTAGGATGTGTTCTCATGCAACATGATAAAGTCATAGCCTATGCCTCGCGACAATTCAAAGAATATGAGAGGAATTATCCTACTTAAGATTTGGAGTTGGCAGCAGTCATTTTCGTGTTGAAGATCTGGAGACACTACCTGTATGGGGAGAAAGTGGAGATCTATACATATCATAAAAGCCTCAAATATTTCTTTACCCAAAAGGAACTCAACATGCGGCAACAACGTTGGCTCGAGCTGTAGAAAGATTAAGATTATACCATCCAATATCATCCTAGAAAAGCAAACGTGGTTGCTGACGCATTGAGTAGAAGATCATATGCGGGTACGAGTGCAATGTTGTTAACACGGGTCCATTTTGTATGACTTACAAATGATGGAGATAGAGGTAAAGGCTCCAAATACCCATGTGATGATATCAATCATACGAGTAGAACCGACTTTAATCGATAAAGTTAAAACTGCTCAAGCTACGTACCTGGAGTCGATGCGTATGAAGAAGAAAGTGCAAGAAGATGTTATTCCAGAAGTAATACTCGATGAAGAAGGAATACTTTGAGTCAACTCCAGACTTTGTGTTCCTAACGATTCTGACTTGAAACATAGAATCATGATGGAGGCATAAAACACATCATTTGCAATCCATCCTGGTAGTACCAAAATGTATCATGATCTTCGACATACATTTTGGTGGAACAATATGAAGAGAGAGATCGCGGAGTTTATCTTGAGGTGTTTAACTTGTTAACATGTAAAGGCGGAGCATCAAGTGCCAAAGGGTCCATTGCAACCACTTGACATTCTAAAATGGAAGTGGAAACACATTACTATGAATTTCGTTACGGGTCTTCCCAAGGTTTCTCAATGCATAGATGCGATTTGGGTCATTGTTGATAGATTAACCAAGTCTGCTCATTTCTTGCCTATATGGGAGACATATGTACGTGAATGAGATTGTGAGATTTCATGGCATGCCAGTATCCATAGTTTCGGATCGTGATCCAAGATTCACTACACAATTTTGGGTTAGCTTGCAGGAAGCTATGGGCACGGATTTACGACTTAGTTCAGCATACCATCCTCAAACGGATGACCAATCAGAGAGGACTATTCAAACTCTTGAAGATCTATTAAGACTCTGTGTCCTAGATTTCAAAGGGAGTTGGGATAAGTACCTACCATTGGTGGAATTCTCCTACAACAATAGTTATCAGGCAAGTATAGGTGTGGCTCCATTTGAAGTATTGTATAGACGAAAGTGTCGCTCTCCAGTATGCTGGGATGAGGTGGGAGAAACAACGTTTTTGGGACCAGAGTTGGTATGAATGACTACAGAGAAGATCCAAATGATCCAGAAATGTATACAAATGGCACATGATCGACAAAAGAGTTATGCGGATCTTCATCAAAAGGACTTGGAATTTCGCGTACAACTTTTTCTTTCTTAGTGTTTCCAATGTTAAACGTAAGTGTTCTACGTGTTCTTCTTGAGTTTTGGAGTACACCAAGATGTCATCAATGAATACCACCATAAACTTGTCTAAAAATGGTTTAAACACCTTGTTCATCAAATCCATGAATACAGCAAGGGCATTGGTCAAACCAAAAGACATCACTAGAAACTCGTAATGTCCATACCGAGATCTGAATTCTATTCTAGGTATATCCTCCTTTCTTACCTTCAATTGGTGATATCCACTTCTTAAATCTATTTTTGAAAAGTATTTAGCACCCTTCAATTGATCAAACAAGTCAGATCAAGTCATCTATTCTTGGAAACGGATATTTTTTCTTAATAGTGACTTTGTTCAATTTCCTATAATCAATGCAAAGACGTATTGACCCATCCTTCTTCTTCATGAATAACACTGGCGCTCCCCAAGGTGATACGCTTGGTTCAATATACTTCTTATCTAACAGTTCTTACAATTGTACCATCAGTTCCTTCATCTCTACCAGAGCCATTCTGTACGGGGCCTTCGATATCAGTGTTGTTCCTGCGCGCTAAGAAGATCACGAACTCAATCTCTCTGTCAGGAGGAAGTCCTGGAAAATCCTCCGAAAACACATCTACAAATTCCCTAACCATTGGTATCTCTTCCAATTTCACACCCTTCTTTTGAGTATCGACTATGTAAGGTAAATAACCCACACAAACTTGACTCAACAACTTCTTATCCTGTATAATCGTCAGACATCTCATTTGTCTAGGCAATTTTCTACCATAGAAAACTACCTTTGACGAAGTCATAAGGTTACACATTTCTTTTGGCAATCAATTACCGCTACATAATTTAACATCCAATCAATTTCCAAAATAACATCAAACTCTCCAAGTCTAATCGGAATTAAATCTACCATCATTATATTCCCCTTAATATTCACCCTACAGTTCTTGTATACGACCCTAACAGAAATTACTTCCTTATTCGCAATTTCTATGTTTAAAGGGAAATTCAATTCTTCACTAGGTATTTCTAACTTCTTAGAAAATTCATCAGATATAAATGAACAAGCAGCACCCGAATCAAACAATACATAATCATCAATATCATTGATTGGGATAATACCTGACACCACATCTTTTGATTACACAGCATCTTGCACAGTCATGTTAAAGGTTTTGGTTGTGGGTTTGTTTGATGTCGTTGGTCCAGCAATGGCCTATGTACCTCCACTGCTACCTCCCTTGCTTCCTGCTTTCTCTCCAACCTTCTTCTTAGGGCATTCACAAGTAAAGTGATCCTTGGACCCGTACGTGAAGCAAACGTTCTTCTTAGGTTGAGTGCAATTTTGGGCGATGTGACCCTCCTGGCCACAATTGAAGCATACTTATTTCCCCATCAAGCACACACCCTTGTGAAACTTCCCGCATGTAGCACATGCTTTGAACTTCTTATTCTATTGGTTACTCTGTTGATTTCTAGCACTCACATTTCCAGTTCATTTCCTTTTTAGATTGATGTTGTCGTTTCCACTACTACCACCTCCATTATTAATCTCCACTTCATTCTTCTTCTTTTTCTGTTCTTGATTTAACTTTGTTATAGCCTCGCCTCCACCTTCAGCGAGAATTCCCTTCTCCATTACTGCTGCAAATGTCTTCAGCTGGAACAAGAAAACCCTATTATACAACCAGGGCTTCAGTCCCTGTTCAAACCTCTTCGTCTTGCGATCGTCTGTGCTGACTTAATATGGCACAAACCTCACCTACTCGTTGAATCTTGCAGCATACTCAGACACCATCATCATTCCCTGCTTTAGTTCCAAAAACTATACTTCTAGCTGACTCTTTGAACTCTCTGGGAAATAGGTCTCGAAGAATATTTCCTTAAACCTATCCCAGGTCATAATCCTTTGACCTCCTCGAGTTTTATTGGCCTGCCACCAATAACTAGCCTCTGCTTTCAACATGAATGTTGCAAAAGCAGTCTTCTGATCCTCCCCTACTCTCGTAACATTGAATACCTTCTCTATTTCCATGATCCATGTATGTGCCTCCACGGGATTCATGGACCCACGAAATTCAGGTGGTCCAACCGCCATGAAATCCTTAAACGTTGTACCTTGATTCTGAGGTTGTTTCTGCAATGCTCCTGTTAGTAACGTCACTAGATGTTGAATGGGGTTAGAATCAACATTGTCGTTATTGGTTCCTTCAGTGATTCTCTGTCGCGGTGGTTGACGTCTTGGAGGCATTTTCTATTAAAATATACACTCATTAGATTATTACTCAACTTCTTTAAGTATTTTCTACTTAACTTGCCTCGATAAAAGAAATAATCACATAACACATAACATTTTGAATAAAATAATCACTTTCATTTATTCATAATCTCTTTGAAAATATATAACAATAGCATCCCTGCTAGTTACATTACTTTCCTGAACTACTAAAGTTTCAAGATAACATCATCATCATATCCCATAAGTTAAATGTCACTAGGGATTTACAAGTTATTTAACATTTTATTAAACGCATAATAACTACGATGTTCTAATAACATACTGCTTAGCCTTACTACGTTCTTCCTACATAATCCAGAACATTGTTCTGTGATCTAATATTTATGATGGCAGCGTCTCGAACTGAATCAGATAATCCATGACCCGATCTTGAGCTCGATTAATCACGGTGTTAAATACACTATTCATCTCTTCCATTTTCATTCTCTTTGCTTGTGCGTCTTTCACTGCTATCCCGGCTCGTTGAAAAGCTTCCTCATATGCGTCTTCGGCTTTTGCCCTCTTTTTAGCTTCTTCCTTCAGCTTGTTCTTCAGTTCTACGATCTCCTCGATCAGTTGTTCTTTCTCTCCTTCAGTATTAACCAGCTTCTCTTCGACATTGTTCAAACGTTCATCTCGATCCTGGATCTCATCGTCCTTCTGTGGCATCGATGTCTGTTACTCAACTACTATCTCTTGCAACTCCTCGACGGTATCCTGAAGTTTCACGTTGCAGTTGTAGACTTCATCGTACATACGAGCAGCTATCGAGTTCAGTGGAATCTCTTCCTCCTCGTCCTTGTCATCCTCATTTGACTGTGGCAGCTCAACGGGATCCTCCTCATCCGTTTCCACATCATCATCCTCATCTTCAACCACTGTGACCAACGGGGCTGACTCCCGTGGCAGTAGTTGTTCCCAAACCACCTGAATGTCACGAGACTCATCCTCTCTAGGCATCTGAGGTCCTTCCTCCCTAGCCTGACTGGATTCTCGGACATTAGTCATCCTAATAACAAAAATTTTAAGTTTTAATTATTAATCTTTACTACCTGACATTCAGGAGCACATAAGTTATAATCACATAAACACATAAGTATTTTATTACTTCTTCCTTAAACCTCGATAAGAGTTTATCACCACTATCTTTTCAGAGGTTACTTCCTAAGGCTTTTCCCCCACCTAAAGTTCATAACCTAAAGTTTTTATACCAACTTGTGACACCCCCAAATCCTGGTACTTCATTACCTCAAGATTTGGTGTTCACTTAAATAAAGCATTCATGTCTAACTACCCAATCATAATATAAATTAAATAATAAACCTTCCCTTAACGGATTACATTAATAAAAAGTAGTGGTAACCGTGTTTCAGGAAAGTCGGGAGGTGCCTAACACCTTCCCTTCGCTTAAGCAAGCCCCAGAACTTTATGAATCACTAGTTCCAGACCAATTAAATAGAGTCACATATTTGGCCATATTGCAAAAACCTTTCAAAACTCGGATGCGTTGATACATCCATTTAAACTCATATCAACTGACAGCTTTGTCTAATTTGACCCAATCGCATTAAAATTAATCTTTTCAAATCGTCGACATTTATGTCGGTCTTTTCTAAACAATACACCATCGCAAGATAAGATCATATAAAGGGCGGTAAAAAATAAACAGAAAAGGGAAAAATGCGGCGTCGATAGGTGGCGACTCTGCTGGGGACAGTAGAGGGCTTAAGCCATATTTCAATATTTTCAATTCCCTTTTATCTGCATTAGTGTGAATGTTGTCTTTACATTGAATGGATATGAATTAATGTCTATTTACAATTCTTTATATTACTTTTTCGCATAATGTCATCATATTGCATACGGTAAGGCGCAATGTATGTGAATTTTTGTTTTGTGATTCCTCCGCCAGGAGGCAAATCCTTCGGTGGCTGATTACTGGACTCAAGAGGAGCATAATCCCGCGAGGCTCAAGAAAGGCGCCACTTAGATCCACTCTAATTAAAAGATCGGATTAATTTCCAATCTAGTTGATTGCTGATCTGGGAACTTTCATGCCGAAAAGCCCGTGAAAATAAACCTAAGATAGGTCAGCCTCTGATAAACCAAACGCGAAGGGAAGTCTCTTCATGCATTTCCTTTCAATTCATGTCAATTCATGTCAAATATTAAATGTCAATTCATGTCATATATTAAATTCCTATCAAATATCAAACCCTGACATGCTATCCTGTCATCAAAACAACTACCTTTGTTTTGCAGGAAAACATTAAAAAAACCCTAAACACTGACACATTGCACAGCATGCATACTATTAGTGTATATCAGGACTTAACTACATATCCTTTTTTGTAGGCAAGATAGGTCCCACTACCAGATCAAAGTCTAAAAAGGCACAAAGCTATCTTTAGACATGGCTACAAATGCCACATCTGAATCTACTCCTGTATCTCGAGCATGTTCGAGGGACTTAGAAATTAGATAGCAGAGCTAGCTATCCTATTGAAAGAACAAAGTAAAAATACTCAGGGTCAACAGGCACCCACTCAACTAGATTCCTCTACACAAGGAGACAGTCAGGGTACTGATAAAAAAGGTGGAAATATAGATACCTGAACCTCAGTCCCATGAAAAACCCAACAAAACCCCGGAAATCAAAAATCTCAAAGATAACCAAGAAACTTGGGACATTAGAAAGAAAGTCCAACAAATGGAAGAAGTTATTCGGCCAATCAAAAGGACTAGAAAAATATGGGAGTGTCAACTACTCAGATCTTTGCATCTTCCCCGGAACTCGTTATCTAGATAAATTTCAAGTCCTGAATTTTGAAAAGTACAACAGGTTAGGAGATCTATATACTCATTTAAAAGTGTATATTGGAGAACTCGGATCCTATGCAGATGATGAAAAGCTAAGAATGCTGTAATTTCAGAAAAGTATAATTGGAGAAGCCAGAGCATGGTACGTCAGACTTGACAACTCCAAAGTGTATAGCTGAGAAGAGCTAGCACATGCCTTCCTAAATCAATACAGCTTCCAGTCTCAAATCACTACAACAAAAAGGGTTATTTTTAAGGGAATATTCCGTTAGAATTAATCATAATCCGTCGAGATTATGTTAATTCCGACAGAATATTCGGTCAGAAATGCAGTTGGATATAAGCACGTCGAAATTAAGTTCGTCGATATTTCAGTCGGAGATATATATCCTCGACTTACTAACCCCGAAGAAATATTTGGTCGATATTAAGCTATTTTCGACTTACTGAATTATATCCATCGAGGTTAGTCAGTCGAGGATACACCTCTACGTGGTAGCCCATAAAAAATTAAGGGTTTAATATCGACGAAATTCCGTCGAGGATACCCCTATTCCGTCGACTTTAGCCCCTTTTTTAAAAATATTTTTCCTGTTTTGGCAATATCCAGGGTAATAATACCCACATTTTTTGTACCTGTAAACCTGTTTTTTTTTTCAACAGCACATAACACACAAATATAATCCAAGGCCAATAATAATGGCCAACATGAATATTAATTACCAAGGCCAACTTGAATATGACATTAAACTAAAGTTCTAATCAACTAAAGTATATCAAATATGCATTTAAAGTAACGTAAATATGTCAAACTAAAGTAATGGTAAATAAAAGCTACAATACATCAAAAATCAGCTAAACTATTAGAATTTACATCACATTAAGCTAAAAACTAAGTAAATATGTACAAATTATATACAAAACTATATATGTCATGGGTCGTCGTCGTCGTTCAATCGCTCAGCATCGTCAGCCCGATCGTCACCTTGTTGAGACAATATAATGTAACTCATTAGTCCATATATATAATACAGTTAAAGATAACTAATTAAATAAAAATTACATAACATGCAGAGTATATAATTGAATTATATTATGAATAGTATACCTGAGTAGTCGAGGGATGACTCAGCAACGGCCCAAACGCGCCCAGTAGTAAGGTAACCACCATCCGAACAATCTCTCGTATAGAGTGACGAAATGCTCCGGAGGGATACCCGTACTCTCAACGGTGGCACCAGCTGCAATATCCTGCGCAAACTGATGGAGCCGAGAACGACTGGGCAGGTCCCGACGATGGAATAGCGAATCTGTCTCAAACCTCTCCGAGCAAGCAGCCACAACCCACTAGAACAAAGCATCAGCTAAGCCAGCGCCCGTATGTGATGGTCCCACGGGGGCTCTCGTGTGACGCCTCCAAAATAGGTATATATCACCCATTCTGAGTTTCCAAATACATGGTACATAAACAAATACAACTTCAGTAATACAATTGTCGTGCAAAATACGACAACACATATACTGTGAGTTTAAATACAAATATTGTCTAATAGACAATATACAAACTCAAAAGAAGTCCTCCTTACAATTATTGATACACTATTTTACAAAATAGTGAGGAATACTAAAACAACTATCCTGAACCATCACTCCATACCCCGGCTAGTTCTTGCTATGTTCTCACCTCCTGAGAAGAAAAATGGAACAAAAAGGAAAAGGGTGAGCTTAGCTAGCCCAGTAAAGAATATTATGACTAAGATAATATACAACAAATTATCATTAGTCTTCAATAAGGAAAAATTTGATAGGATATAATAGACAACAAGTTTTAGATCAACAACTGCAGCGGAAACAGCAATCCATTAGAAGAGTCAAGTAGAGAATGAATTCTACTATCTTCTAAGATTTAAAAGTCCATCATTAATATTTTATCCCTGTAACATCAATCAATATACATCTTGAATCAAATATTCATCTTTACATTACAGCCAAAGATATTCATTTATATCACCAGTTGGTCATGTTCATCTCAACACCTGTTCATCTTTGCACTACAGGCCAAAGATATTCATTAGTTAATCATTCATCTTTGTACTACAGGCCAAATATATTCAGTAATATCATCATTTAGGACTGAGGATGACGAAAAATATCTTAAAGAAAATGAATCCAGTGAGATAAAAGATCAAAGATTAGGGATTCGTACTTTAGTTTATCCAAATTCAAAAAAACCTTATAATAATCAATTGTGGAGAAAAATTCAAGAATAAAGATCAAAACATGGATACAATCAAAGATAGTAACCACAATAGACAACTTGGACAAACAAAGAAAAAAATTTATTTTTCTGTGAATAGTGTCGTATTCGTGAATAGTGTCGTATACATGAATAGTAACCCCGACATGAAAAAGGTAGAAATTCCACAATAAAATCCATACCAATATTTCGGTATAATATTGAAAGAATAACATCATCAGGTATAAGGTTGAAGGAAACTTGCACTGAATAGCAACTCACAAAGTATCTAAATGCTCATAAAATACACTCAATAATATATAGAGAGAAAGCTTATAATTCTAGTGTGATTTTCAATTCTAACTAAGCACCCTATTTATAGGAAAATGCTTAGAACGCCATAGCAGACTAACCTGCTACCTGATGGCTTTACCTGTTACTATTTACGCCCATCATTTTTGAAATAAAATTTCAGCACATTTTTCATCAACCAAAAGTGGGGCCCACCCATATTTTTAATAACAAAATATTTATTTCTGAAACTTCAATAATTCATAATAAATAGCTCTTTTATCAGAAATATAAAAATTTTATATCCATTCCACAGGAAATTAAATTCTCTACAACTTTGTAGAAGAAAATTTTTACAAATTCCAAACAGAAAATGCCTGAAATCCACATACGGATAATTTTTAATACCTTCATTCTGACAAAATACTGATAAAATACCTCAACATTAATTCCATCATTTATAACCACAATAAATATATCCATCATTTATATCCACATAAAATAAATATTTGTTTATCATATAAATCAATAATTAATTATTCACAAATAATATTACAGGATCACAATAATGACAACCATGTCGTTCCCAGGAAAAAGGGGGCTTTCTGATGAGTGAGTTTTATACACATGAATTGGATACATTCGAGCTTAATTTATTGTTGTTCTCAAGTCTTTTAGGATGTTTTTATGTGTTTGTGTCCATTCAAGCATGTTTTATATTGTTTTGTAGGATTTGGGACAAAAGTTGCATGGATCGACGTTCGGGGTGGCTAGATACGCGTTTTCGGCTTGCCATTTACACAGCAGTCACTTCAGAGCCAATTTGACTATATCTCCGGACATTATTTCGAAAAACTTCAAGAATGAAAGTTGTATATCTACTTTTCCTCTTTCCGGATCATCTTGAATCATCTAAATCGGAGTTCGGACGAAGAAGTTATGGCCATTTTCCCAAAGGACGTCGGAGCAGAAAAAGTCAACTTTTTGACCAGCGCCAGGGCGCCCATTTCTAGTGTATTTCCAGCGCCGGGGCGCTGGGGGGCAGAATCCCAATGCCGTGCCCAGCGCCGGGGCGCTGGGGAAGGGTCTGGTGCGGGCCTAGACGCGTTTTGGGCGAATTTTGACACCTTTTCGACTCCAAATAGGATTGGGTTTGTTCCTAAACTCAAAATTAGACTTGTAACCTATAAATACATGATGTAAGGCATAAAATAAAGAGGGATGACATAGCTAAGACTAGATTAAACACTCCTTTAGATTAGAACATAACCCTAGTTCTTATTAGTTTTGGAGATTGAAGCAACTTGGAGGCCATTGAAGATCAAAAGCAAGAGCAAGAGGGGAGCATCAGATTTGCTGACAACAGATTCTATTCTCTTCTCTCATATTACTTTTATCTTTTAATGTCTATTCAATTGTGGATTCTTTATTTTAATTCATTAATTATGAACTAATTCTTTTTATTAAGATTTCAATTGAACTTTTTATGGCTATGAATTAGTTATGCATTATATTCCAGTTATTTATGTTAAAGTGAGTTGTTTATCTTGTCTTGTGCATATTGCTTAATTATCTGATCAGTAATTACTTTGTTACTCTAAAAGGAATTGGAAGAGGAATTCTAGGGTTAGAACTGGGCATGATGTCATGTGACTTAGTTATTTGCAACGTGAATAATTGGGTTTGTGAATTGAATAGAAATATCTGTTCACCGCATGTAACACATAAGGAATTGGGATTGGAAAGAGTTTAATTCAATTGTTTTGCATAGGAATATAGCAAGATTAATCTGGATTAAATAGAAGGCAATTGATCACTTGGAAAAGGACTTTTGGCATTTGAGAATTCCTGTTAACAATTCAGTAGGCATAATAATTGGGATAATTGGATAATTGATTTATTATTCATAATTGGGGATATTGAAGTCTTAATCTTTATTTATTTGAATTTATTCGTTAAAATCTTAGTTTTAATTAGTTAATTTAGTTTTCTTAATTAGAAAAATCACGATTTGAGATTGTTTAAATAAAATTAGTTTGGTTAAGAATTAGTACTTGGTGATTTTTATTAAATAATTCCTCGTGGGAACGATACTTTTCTTATCACTTTATTACTTGTTGACCGTGTATACTTGCACGTATTCATTGATTGCGAAATCGATCAACAAGTTTTTGGCGCCGTTGCCGGGGAATTAATTTAATAATTATTGTCCAATAGTAATTTCAATCAAATTAGTCTTAATTTAAACATTTTTATTTTTATTTTTAATTCTCTTTCTATAATTCTCTCTTTTCAGGTACCATGGATGACTTTGTGTATCAATGGCCATAAACAAACATGACTCAACCAAAGAGAGCGGAGATTGACAGACTCGAGAAACTTTCTACATTGTCAGCACAGATTGAGACACTTTCGAGGATGTTTGAACCTTTTGAAGCTCAGTGTCGTCAAAGTATGGCGGTTACTTGTGATTATTGTGCTGGAAATCATATGAGTCATCAATGCGCCATCAGTTTTGAGCCGGTACAATATAGTGGTGATTACCCCAATAATTATGTCTATCCCAACAACTATCATCAGGATTGGGGGTATCACCCAGATTTTTCATGGAGTAACAATCAAGCTGCAGCTCAACCACCTAGACAACAACACACCTCCGGATTTCAAAATCCGAATCAACAACCAGAGAGGATATCAAGTTTGGAAGAAGCCTTAGAAAAATTCATTAGAGCTTCTGACAAAAAGAACGAGGAACAAGACAAGAAAATGAATCAAGTAGAGCTGAATTTGCAAAGCCAAGGGGCGTTGATCAAGAATCTGGAAAATCAAGTGGAACAGATAGCACATGCGTTGAACAACCGTCCTCAATACACCTGGCCCTATGACATGGATTCCGAGACTGATGGTGAGCCCGAGCCAAATCTACAACTGGATGAGCCACGAGATGAAAAAGAGGAGACAAGTGGGGATAATGACAACAAGGTCGGTGAAGAACTAATTGTGAGACCCAATGATGATGAGCCAATGTTGTTTATGCCTAAAGTGCCTTCTCTTCCACAGTTCAAGAGTCCGGTTAGATTTGCAAAACCTTGTCCGATTGGTAGTCATGTCGTCGGCAATACTCTCTGTGATGTAAAAGCAAGTACACCTTCGAAACCATGGTGCAATGAGCTGAAGAAGATAGAAGAAGAAATTTTTGTGTCTGACAAGCCTCAATACCAGAATATATTCGCAGACACAATGGAGAAACCACCTAGATGTTAGACGTTCTTGAATGTGATCTTATCTAAAGAAAGCATGCTAGGTGACTTTAATACAATGGCTATTACAAATGGGAACCTACCAAAAGCTATATTATTTCCGATGGATGGAGGGTTTCTCAACTTTCGAAGAGGAATTGGATAGCATTGACCAGACAAAGTCAGGCTGAGACTATAAAACAAGCGCTTATTGGGAGGCAACCCAAGTTTAATTTTTATTTTTTATTTTTAGTTTTTATTAAGTTTTATATTAGTAGTTTTGAATTTGCATTTATTTAGGATTTAATACAATTGCTTCTATCATGGTTTTACAGGTTATTCAAGTCAAATTCAAGTGTGGTGCCCAATTTGTTCCATGTGCTTAGCCTATTCTCCAAACTTAGCGGACAAGGAGGAAGATTGTTATATTTTCAGGGAAGTCCTCTGCTTTAATTTTTTCTATTTCAGTCATTGAGGACAATGTCTAGTTTAAGTTTGGGGGCATTTTAGTGTCGTATTGCATATAGTTAGTTATTTACATTGTAAGTTCGTTATGTTTTCGGGGTATTTACATTTAGTTTTTGCATTCAGTTTTTTGTTTAAAAAAAAATTTAATAATCGAAAAAATAGTAGTTAGTTTACTATGTTTGTTGCAGTTAGTATATATTTGCATGATTCCAACTGTTAGATAGTAAAAGTCTATTTTGGCCAATGATGAGACTGGAGTTAAGTAGATAAGTATAGTATTGAATATTCAGGCTTTGATGTGATTTCTTGTTATGAATTGAATCTTTTTCTGTTTGAAACTGATATAATTAAGGTTAGCACGTTAATAACAGCCATGTTGACTGATTAAGTTTAAATTGATACATAATGGATTTCTTAAGGATAATACTAGTGTGAAGGAATGAAAGACATGAATAGGCGGAGATAGCTAAATTTTGATAAAAACTTAAGTTTGGGGGGAAATTTGGGGTATATAAGCTTTAAAAAAAAATATGTTGAGTCTTGTGGTGGGTTGAGGAGAAACACTCCCTATAAACACAAGCGTGAGATGGAGCGTAAAACGCACTCACCAACCATCTATCAAAAAAAAAAGAAAAAAAAGAAAAAAAAATTATTGTGGCTAGTTTTGTTTCGGGGCCTTTGTTACTTGAGTAAGTACGCCCGAAGGGGTATCTTAAAACCTAGCGCCCTAAGGTCTTATATGGTCTGGGAGTCGTTGGTCGAAAGCTCGCTAAGGGGTGACACTGTTAGCCTAATGGAATGAGACATTGCACAGTCATGGTTAAAAAAAACAATAAAACGGGAAAAGAGCAAAAAGCCCCCGTAATGAAAAGTAAAGCATAAGTATCCCAGATTGGACTTTTGAACTTGGTGGATGTTTGACTTTAGTTGGATCTAGCTTGTTCGTGAATTTTGTGAGTTTTCACTGTATGATGCCTTCGAAGATATCTATTATGTCTTAAATTTGATTTTATATCAGTTAACATTGTTGTGGAGCACACACGCACTATATCAGTGATAACAGTCTAAGATTTGATGATTGATTGGGAAATTATTGATTTGTTTTAATATGATGTATTATCATGTTTACTTGATTTCTCTAAGGCCGGATGAATAGACTTGTTTCTGTCATTACTGTTGGATTCGTAGGCATATAGATTAGTTTCATTACATTGCATTGCATAACATTTTTGTGTTTTTGCTTGAGGACAAACAAAGGTTTAAGTTTGGGGGTATTTGATGAGTGAGTTTTATACACATGAATTGGATACATTCGGGCTTAATTTATTGTTTTTCTCAAGTCTTTTAGGATGTTTTTATGTGTTTGTGTCCATTCAAGCATGTTTTATATTGTTTTGTAGGATTTGGGACAAAAGTTGCATGGATCGACGTTCGGGGTGGCTAGATGCGTGTTTTTGGCTTGCCATTTACACAGCAGTCACTTCAGAGCCAATTTGACTATATCTCCGGACATTATTTCGAAAAACTTCAAGAATGAAAGTTGTATATCTACGTTTCCTCTTTCCGGATCATCTTGAATCATCTAAATCGGAGTTCGGACGAAGAAGTTATGGCCATTTTCCCAAAGGATGTCGGAGCAGAAAAAGTCAACTTTTTGACCAGAGCCGGGGCGCCCATTTCTAGTGTATTTCCAGAGCCGGGGCGCTGGGGGCAGAATCCCAGCGCCGTGCCCAGCGCCGGGGCGCTGGGGAAGGGTCTGGTGCGGGCCTAGACGCGTTTTGGGCGAATTTTGACACCTTTTCGACTCCAAATAGGATTGGGTTTGTTCCTAAACTCAAAATTAGACTTGTAACCTATAAATACATGATGTAAGGCATAAAATAAAGAGGGATGACATAGCTAAGACTAGATTAAACACTCCTTTAGATTAGAACATAACCCTAGTTCTTATTAGTTTTGGAGATTGAAGCAACTTGGAGGCCATTGAAGATCAAAAGCAAGAGCAAGAGGGGAGCATCAGATTTGCTGACAACAGATTCTATTCTCTTCTCTCATATTACTTTTATCTTTTAATGTCTATTTAATTGTGGATTCTTGATTTTAATTCATTAATTATGAACTAATTCTTTTTATTAAGATTTCAATTGAACTTTTTATGGCTATGAATTAGTTATGCATTATATTCCAGTTATTTATGTTAAAGTGAGTTGTTTATCTTGTCTTGTGCATATTGCTTAATTATCTGATCATTAATTACTTTGTTACTCTAGAAGGAATTGGAAGAGGAATTCTAGGGTTAGAACTGGGCATGATGTCATGTGACTTAGTTATTTGCAAAGTGAATAATTGGGTTTGTGAATTGAATGGAAATATCTGTTCACCGCATGTAACACATAAGGAATTGGGATTGGAAAGAGTTTAATTCAATTGTTTTGCATAGGAATATAGCAAGATTAATCTGGATTAAATATAAGGCAATTGATCACTTGGAAAAGGACTTTTGGCATTTGAGAATTCCTGTTAACAATTCAGTAGGCATAATAATTGGGATAATTGGATAATTGATTTATAATTCATAATTGGGGATATTGAAGTCTTAATCTTTATTTATTTGAATTTATTCGTTAAAATCTTAGTTTTAATTAGTTAATTTAGTTTTCTTAATTAGAAAAATCACGATTTGAGATTGTTTAAATAAAATTAGTTTGGTTAAGAATTAGTACTTGGTGATTTTTATTAAATAATTCCTCGTGGGAACGATACTTCTCTTATCACTTTATTACTTGTTGACCGTGTATACTTGCACGTATTCATTGATTGCGAAATCGATCAACAAGTTTTTGGCGCCGTTGCCGGGGAATTAATTTAATAATTATTGTCCAAGAGTAATTTCAATCAAATTAGTCTTAATTTAAACATTTTTATTTTTATTTTTAATTCTCTTTCTATAATTCTCTCTTTTCAGGTACCATGGATGACTTTGTGTATCAATGGCCATAAACAAACATGACTCAACCAAAGGGAGCGGAGATTGACAGACTCGAGAAACTTTCTACATTGTCAGCACAGATTGAGACACTTTCGTGGATGTTTGAACCTTTTGAAGCTCAGCGTCGTCAAAGTATGGCGGTTACTTGTGATTATTGTGCTGGAAATCATATGAGTCATCAATGCGCCATCAGTTTTGAGCCGGTACAATATAGTGGTGATTACCCCAATAATTATGTCTATCCCAACAACTATCATCAGGATTGGGGGTATCACCCAGATTTTTCATGGAGTAACAATCAAGCTGCAGCTCAACCACCTAGACAACAACACACCTCCGGATTTCAAAATCCGAATCAACAACCAGAGAGGATATCATGTTTGGAAGAAGCCTTAGAAAAATTCATTAGAGCTTCTGACAAAAAGAACGAGGAACAAGACAAGAAAATGAATCAAGTAGAGCTGAATTTGCAAAGCCAAGGGGCGTTGATCAAGAATCTGGAAAATCAAGTGGAACAGATAGCACATGCGTTGAACAACCGTCCTCAATACACCTGGCCCTATGACATGGATTCCGAGACTGATGGTGAGCCCGAGCCAAATCTACAACTGGATGAGCCACGAGATGAAAAAGAGGAGACAAGTGGGGATAATGACAACAAGGTCGGTGAAGAACTAATTGTGAGACCCAATGATGATGAGCCAATGTTGTTTATGCCTAAAGTGCCTTCTCTTCCACAGTTCAAGAGTCCGGTTAGATTTGCAAAACCTTGTCCGATTGGTAGTCATGTCGTCGGCAATACTCTCTGTGATGTAAAAGCAAGTACACCTTCGAAACCATGGTGCAATGAGCTGGAGAAGATAGAAGAAGAAATTTTTGTGTCTGACAAGCCTCAATACCAGAATATATTCGCAGACACAATGGAGAAACCACCTAGATGTTAGACATTCTTGAATGTGATCTTATCTAAAGAAAGCATGCTAGGTGACTTTAATACAATGGCTATTACAAATGGGAACCTACCAAAAGCTATATTATTTCCGATGGATGGAGGGTTTCTCAACTTTCGAAGAGGAATTGGATAGCATTGACCAGACAAAGTCAGGCTGAGACTATAAAACAAGCGCTTATTGGGAGGCAACCCAAGTTTAATTTTTATTTTTTATTTTTAGTTTTTATTAAGTTTTATATTAGTAGTTTTGAATTTGCATTTATTTAGGATTTAATACAATTGCTTCTATCATGGTTTTACAGGTTATTCAAGTCAAATTCAAGTGTGGTGCCCAATTTGTTCCATGTGCTTAGCCTATTCTCCAAACTTAGCGGACAAGGAGGAAGATTGTTATATTTTCAGGGAAGTCCTCTGCTTTAATTTTTTCTATTTCAGTCATTGAGGACAATGTCTAGTTTAAGTTTGGGGGCATTTTAGTGTCGTATTGCATATAGTTAGTTATTTACATTGTAAGTTCGTTAAGTTTGAATCAATAAAATAAAATATTGAACAGTAATTAATGTAACAAATATTGAGTAGTGCCTTCTTATATAAGAATCAATAATTCAAAAATACTGTGCAATACCGTGTGCTACTGTGCAACCACGCGTATTACTGTATTTTAACCATCGGGTATTCCAACAGTGTTAACGGTAACAACTACGCTGTTAATTATAAAAACTCAAACTTGTCGTTTTCTTCATTCGACTGTTTTCCGTTATGGGGCCCACAAATGGCTGTGCCATCGTACGAATATTCCCCGACAGCAAGAATATTCCACGACCAAACGAATATTCACCAACAACAATGAATATTTTTATAACCACTTGTTTATTTTAAAAATTTTGCACATTTCACCCATGACCAAAGCATTATATCAAATTAACACCTTATTATTTAAAATAATAATTAGAGGAAATTCAATTTTATTTATAAAAAGTTGGGGTCTTACAACTTCCCCTCCTTATGAAATTTCATCCTCAAAATTGACATACGTACCTGGTGTTTCGAAAAGGTGAGGATACCTCGTTTTCATTTTCGATTAAAACTCCTAGATCATTTCTTCAATAGTATGGTTCATCCACAAAACCTTAACTTGTGGTATAACCTTGGTGCGTAGGACATGCTCTTTCTTATCCAAGATCTTAACAGGTACCTCCTCGTACGTTAAATCTTCGGCTATCTTGTCTGGTTCTAACTCAATAATGTGGTTCGGGTCTTTCACATATTTACGAAACATAGATATGTGAAAAACATTATGAACACGAGACATGCTTGGAGGTAAAGCGAGTCTATAGGCCACATTTCCTATTCGGTCAAGAATCTCAAATGGACCAACAAATCGTGGATTGAGCTTTCCTCTCTTCCCAAATCTTATAACTCCTTTCCATGGTGCAACACGTAACAATACATGATCCCCAATATTAAATTCCACGTCCTTTCGATGAAGATCCGCATAACTCTTTTGTCGATCATGTGCCGTTTGTACACATTGTCGAATCGTTTGGATCTTTTCTATAGTTATGCGTACCAATTCTGGTCCTAACAACGTTGCTTCACCCACCTCATCCCAACATACTATAGAACGACATTTTCTTCCATACAACACCTCGAATGGAGTCATGCCTATACTTGCTTGATAACTATTGTTGTAGAAGAATTCCACAAATGGTATGTACTTATCCTAACTCCCTTTGAAATATAGGACACAGAGTCTTAATAGATTTTCAAGAGTTTGAATATTCCTTTCTGATTGCCCGTCCGTTTGAGGATGGTATGCCGAACTGAATCGTAAGTTCGTGCCTATAGCTTTCTGCAAGCTAACCCAAAATCGTGAAGTGAATCTTGGGTCACGATCCGAAACTATGGATACTGGCATGTCATGCAATCTCACAATCTCATTCACGTATATACGAGCAAGACGTTCAAGGAAATAAGTCTCCCGTATAGGCAAGAAATGAGCAAACTTGGTTAATCTATCAACAATAACCCAAATCACATATATGCCTTGAGAAACCTTGGGAAGACCCGTAACGAAATCCATATTAATGTGTTCCCACTTCCATTTTGGAATCTCAAGTGGTTGCAATGGACCCGTTTGCACTTGATGCTCCGCCTTTACACGTTGACAAGTTAAACAACTCGAGATAAACTCTGCGATCTCTCTTCATATTGTTCCACCAAAATGTATGTCGAAGATCATGATACATTTTGGTACTACTAGGATGGATTGCAAATGGTGTGTTGTGTGCCTAAATCGTCCCATATAATGAGTGCTACTAGAGACATCGTCGACCCCGAAGTAGAATCCTTTGGTGTATGGACTCTATCCCAGAACTCCATCATAGTAGGAGGTCGGCCCAAGTTACTCTGCATGGCCTAAATCATGTACATTAATTAATATTATCTTAATTACTTTACTATAGTTGTAGTTTAATATTAAATTAAACTAAATATAAATACATACCAACTTAACCTCCTGAAACGACTGCGAGCTAGAAGTATGTACAACCCATAGCTGGCCTCGATTCTTCTTCATCTGCTTAGACTTGGTCTTGAAGGCAGCATCATCCCAATATGTACACATGGCAGCCCATGCTGCATCTGATACTGTCGGTGGCTAATGCTGGCATATAGTAGTCTCGGGCGATTCTTCTACTGCCCGGACTGCCCTCATACGCATCTCGTATAGCCAGCCAGAATAGTTCTTCGAGATATGCACAATAATAACGGCGTCACCATATGCCTCAATGATGCTGGGATCGTATCTATAATACCTCTATCAAACGGACATAACGTACGTATACTTAATTATTTGAACAATATGTAAATAACTTGAACCTTGATTTATAATAATAATAATAACATGTTTCTCCTTCCCCCTACATTTTGTGATCTTGTACCTTGGCAAGTTGCAGATATAAGACTGCACCTTATCTTTGTCTTCCCTATAGTATAACATGTAATCCTACTCACAAGCATCGATCTTCTCATATCCGAGATTTAACCCCTTAACCATCTTCTTCACTTCTTAGTAATTCACGGGCAGTGTATTATTCCTAGGTAAGAACTTGCTAAGAATATCAAGCAAATCATTGAATCCTCTCTCACTGTAGTCATGCTCATTCTTGAAATATAAAAGCTTCGTAACTGCAGAAAGCCTGGTGTGCTTGTCATTTCCAGGATACAATGGAACACCCGATTGTGATAGCAACTTTTAGAAAACAACTGCTAAATCATTTGACTTTTGCTGAGCTTTGCTTGACGCATGCTCGTTTTTAGCCCAGTCAATATTGGTAGGGCCATACGCATCAACCAACATATGCACGACATCATAGTTATCTGATTGTGAATCCCCGTGAACCGAATGGTCTACAGTACTATATGTCCGTTATCTAAACTCAGTTGATTCCCCGTGATGAATCCATACTGAATACCCATCCACAAACCCACGTGAATATAAGTCAAATTTAACTTCATCGGCCGTCTTCCATATCATGTTCTTATACTTGACACACGGGCATCTCATATTTCCGTTCAGATCATCAACATGTTCTATTGCTTTGTTCATAAATTTGGACACCCCTTCACTGTACGCATCAACTAATCCCCTCCCATCAATCTTAATCATACGGTACATCCAACTTCGGTCGGCTGACATCTTTAATTGAAGAAAATACCCAATTAGATCAAGAATAATCATGAATGTGGTTCATGCATATATTTATTTTACCTAGTATATATCTCCACTCTACAGGGGTTAGGCTTTTATCCCTTTCCTAGATGCGTCTCCTCACTAGTGCCAATCTTGAAAACGTTTCTTATATTTTAAGAAAATTTCAGTAGCACCTCCCTATGGTCTCCAAGTACACGAAATAGACCAAGACAACTTAGTCTAAGTATGCACTCGAAGAACATGTAGAGACACCAGCTGAAAAATCCTCAACAGTTTATAAAAACGCACCTTGTAAATTGGCACCGACCTAAGTGAGAGACATAACATCCAGTAACAGTCTCAAACTGAGGACTATTCGACATTCACTCCTAATGAGTGAATGTCAAACGGGTTTCTAAGCTCCTACATATAGTAAATATTTACAAGTTATTGGAATGATATATGTTCTATAAAGTGTATAATCGTAATTGATTGTCAATTCAGTGTATTGAAAATTTAACACATGACATTATTGAGTTTATTGAAAATTGTGACAAACTAAGCAAATGCTACTTAGTTTATTTTACCAATGGAAACCTAGGTAAATGCTACTAAGTTTATTGTATTTTATTTTATTTACTGAATATGTAGACAACTTATTCTGTTACTTTTAATTGTAGAAAACTAATCAAATTCTACTTAGTTTATTATTTTATTTTATGTTAAAAAACTAAGTAAATGCTACTAAGTGTGATTTATATTATTTTTTTATTATATTATTTATTTTATTTTTATCTTATTTTCATTAATTTAAAAAACGAAGTAAGTGATACTTAGTTTATTTAGTATTATATTATATTATATAATTTTTTAAATTTATTTAATTTAATTTAATTTATTCAATTTAATTGGTTTATTCTGATTTATTATTCCTTTTTATTTTTATTATATTAAACTATATTATGTTAATTAAATAAATATAATTTATTTTATTTTTTTTATTTATTAGATCTGATTTAATTTATTTTATTTACTAAAATATTAATATATATTTTATTATATTATATTATTTATTTTATTTTGATCTTATTTTCATTAATTTAAAAGATTAAGTAAGTGCTACTTAGTTTATTTTGTATTATATTATATTATATTATTTTTTTAATTTAATTTAATTTATTCAATTTAATTGGTTTATTCTGATTTATTATTCATTTTTATTTTAACTATATTCTACTATATTATATTAATTAACTAAATATAATTTATTTTATTTTATTTTATTTATTTATTAGATCTAATTTAATTTATTTTATTTAGTTTTATTTACTAAAATATTAATTTATTTTTTAATATATTATATTATATTATTTATTTTATTTTGATCTTATTTTCATTAATTTAAAAAACTAATTAAGTGTTACTTAGTATATTTTATATTATATTATATTATATAATTTTTAAAATTTATTTTATTAAATTTAATTTAATTTATTCAATTTAATTGATTTATTTTAATTTATTAGTAATTATCTAAATATAATTTATTTTCTTTTAATTATTTATTAGATATTATATTAATTAATTAAATATAATTTATTTATTTTATTTATTTATTAGATATGTTTTAAGTTATTTTATATAGATTTATTCAATTTATATATATTATTCTATTTTATTATTAATTTTTATTTATTTTAGGGGCCTCACTGATTTTGTAATTGAATAATTCTAACAGAATTTCGTCATGAATTCTGCCGGGAATAACAAATATAACACAAAATTTTACAATTCATGAAGCATCAACAAGATACTTTTCATGGCATCAAAATTTTAGAATTGCAACTAATATTCCCAATTTCATCAAAATTTTCACAATTTTATAATGATATAATAAACAAATACATATCAATAATTCATGGCATGAATATAATACCAATTTTCAGTTATGTAATTCCTGCATCAGACCCTAGCTAATATGCTCATTTTCAGACCAATTTGACCAACTCAACCCTATCTTATACCAATTTTAGTCCTATTTCATATCTTCGGTTCCAATATAACTAATTTCAAACCTAATAAAAACCCATTTTAGTACAATCTGTGAGTCAGTGCAAGAGAAATAAATACCCACTAATTTTCAGACTCAAACATATATATAAAATACATAGCAATACTGTAATAGAACCCATTTTGCAAAAATAGTTCATGGATTTAAAAGACATATTAATCAAAATCAAATGACAGATTCATCAAATATACCTTATTAGCTTGAATTTTTAACAAAAAGTAGAAGATTTACTAGCTAAAAAACCACAAATTTGAGAAGAAATCGACCACAGCTAGCGTTGCAAGGTGGGGATGCCAAGTAGGTGGGCTAGCTTTCTTAGCAGGTTGGCGGAGGTGGTCGTCAGAGATGGTGGTCAGAGGTGGTGGTTGGAATCCGACGAGGTGGTGGTTGGAATCCGACGAGGTGGTGGTGTGGTCAGAGTGAGATGAGGGAGTTTTAGTGTGTGAGAGTGAGTGAGAGTGACTGAGAAAGTGAGTCACGAGGAGGCGCTAGAGAAAATAAGCTGATTAGATTTTTAATAATTATTCTCGACAGAATTTCATCGAGGTTATGCTCGTCGACTTTAAGCAAATTTCGTCGAACTATTTCGTCAAGAATAACACATATTTCGTCGACTTTATACTCGCGCTGGCGGGAAAGCTTGGCGCCAAGGAGGAGGGCTTAATTTTGACGGATGCCCATCGTGGATACATTAAAGTCGACTGACTTAATATCGATGAAATCTTTAGTCGGTCTTAGATTAAAGTCGACAGAATGAGTTCAGTCGACCTTAATTCCATCGAAAATAACACTTTTTCTTGTAGTGAATGGCTTCGGATAGGTATCAAGTGACTAAAGTCAAAAATCAGAATTGTAACAATACAGAATTTTAATTTTAAATTTAAATATTTATTGAAGTAAATAAATATTTTAATTGATGTTGTTATGAATATGATTCCCTCCTGAGGAGGGAACTCTTCCTTCTGTTTCTTCTTTTCCCCCGTGCCCTCTCCCCTTTCTTCTTCTCTTACCCGTGAAATATTCCTTCCTCACCCGTGACTTCTCCTTCTCCTATATAAAGAAATGATACCGAAGGAAAATATAATGAGAATTTCTCTGAATGGTTTCTCTCTCTTTTTCTCTTATTTATTCCCTCTAAATTTATGTAACAATTATAAGAATATATTTCTATACTTTGCTAAAGTTTTATAACACGTTAACAGCACGAAGCTCTAACCAACTGAGACGGTAAAATTAAATTCTTACAATTTATTATTATATTACCGGTTTGGCTATGCCACCAATAATAAAATTTTATTCTTATAATTGTCTTTAAATTCTTGCAATTTATTATTATACTATCAGTTTGGCTATGCCACCAATAGTATAATGTTATTCTTACAATTGGCTTGGCTTTGCCACCTATTATATTCTTTTAACTGTCAAATTATATTTATGCTTTATTGTCCATCTTTAAATTCTGTTATTTACAGTGGTACCATCTATCCTTGTTGATCTTACAAGACTTGGTGGGAACCTTTTTACCACTTATTAAATTGTGGGAATAACTTGTATATGCGGAATACCGTATACCTGGTGAATAATCATTTGTATTCATTTCTTATTAAATTTTTGGAATAACCTGTCTATGCAGAATACTGCATGCATGGTGAAATTCTTCTATTATTCCATTCTTTATTATTCTGTTGGAATAACCTGTCTACGCGGACTACCGCATGCATGGTGAAGTTCTTCTGTTATTCCATTCTTTATTATTCTGTTGGAATAACCTGTCTATGCGAACTACCACATACTGGGTGAAGATCCATTTGCATTTTATCACCACTTGAGGTCGTGACTTAGTTTATTTTTCTATATCATACATGCAATTATTTATTATTTTAATAAATAATAAAATTGTGTTTTAACCCAGAATAGATGGCAAACTTGGCTAAAAAATAGATTTTTCTATTTTGAAAATCTCTGGAGACAACTATTTGGCTTGGACACTTGATGCAGAATTGCACCTTAGTGTAAATGAGTTAGAAAAACCATTGAATCAGGAAATACAGCTACTTCGGCACAAAATGCAAAAGCCATAATTTTTCTTCGTCGCCATATTGATGAAGGATTAAAGACTGAGTATTTAACAGTCAAAGATCCTTTGTCTTTATGGACACAACTGAAAGAAAGATTTAACCACCAAAAATTGGTTGTTCTCCCAAATGCCAAATTGAGTGGCTTAATTTAAGGCTACAAGATTACAAATCAATTACAAAATATAGTTCCAATGTTAATAGAATAACCTCTACTTTGGCTTTATGTGGAGATCCAGTTTCTGAAACCCAAATGTTAGAGAAAATGCTCTCAACTTTTCATCCCACCAACATGACTTATTGTCACTAATATTAACAGAGTAAGTTCACAAAATTCAGCGACTTATTGTCTATCCTCCTTGTTGCAGAAAAGAATAATGAATTGTTGTTGAAAAACCATCAAGTACGGCCAACGGGTGCTACCCCATTGCCGGATATTAACAGCACGTCATTCCAGCAGAATAAATGTGACAATAGATGGCCATATAATAAGAAGCCTTTGGGGCGAAAGAATAAACGAGGCCATCATAACAACAAATTCCAGAACCGCGACAATTCAGGCCACCAGAAGTGGCAAGTGTCTGGGTCTGGTAAAAATAAAGAAAATACAACACAGATAAAGGACAAACCAGATATTTGTTTTAGGTGTGGGATGAAAGGGCATTGGTCGCGTACCTGTCGTACGCCGAGGCATCTGGTTAATTTATTCCAGGAGTCTCAAAATAACAAAGTAATGGAGGCAGAAACAAACTTTGTTAATCATCAATTGAATATTGTTGATGTTCCACCAATGACCAACAATGAGGAAAAGGTTATTGATATTACTGGACCTTCTAAAAGTATCTTTTGGGATAAAGTGTACTTTTTGTTTTAATTAAACACCATGCATTTATAATATTACTAGTTTTCATTCTATCTGTGGTATGTGTTTATCATGAATAAAATTATATATGAAATGTAACTTTTCTTATTTATGTTTTTACATGTGTCAGAGCATCTTTAATGAATATCTTCTCATCACTTCTACTATTTCTGGAAAAAAGAATATCCTAGAGAAACTTTATTCAATTTCTTCTAGATTATATACTATGAAAATTAGAGCAATTGAGTCTCATACTGTTATGATTCCAAAAATCATAGATCTCAAATCCTTTATGCTTTGGCATAAAAGACTCGGTCATCCAGGTACTTCTATGATGCGTCGTATTATTGAAAATTCTATTGGTCATCCTCTCAAAAATAAGAAGGTTTTTCCTAGTAGTAAATTTCATTGTGCTGCGTGTTCTCGAGGAAAATTAATTATTCGACCATCACCAGTAAAAGTTTATAAAGAAGCCCCAAAATTCTTAGAGAGAATTCAAGGAGACATTTGTGGACCTATTCACCTATTGTCTGGCCCATTTTGATATTTCATGATTTTAATAGATGCTTCAACTAGATGGTCTCATGTTTGACTTCTCTCTTCTCGAAATTTTGTCTTCTCAAAACTTCTTGCTCAAATAATCAAGTTACGGGCTCAGTTTTTTGGATCATCCAATCAAGTCAATTCGACTTGATAACGCAGTTCAATTTTCATCAATGACTTTTAATGATTTTTCTATGACTATTGGAATCTCCATTGAGCATTATGTTCCTCATATTCATACACAAAATGGTTTAGCTGAATCTTTAATAAAAAGACTTCAACTAATTGCACGACCATTAATGTTAATGGCTAACTTACCTACCTCAGTTTGGGGTCATGCAATTCTTCATGATGCAGCCGTCATTCGAGTAAGACCAATGGCAATTCATAAATTTTCTCATCTACAATTAGTTCTTGGATAGATACCCAATATATCACACTTTCGAGTTTTTGGAAGTGTAGTATATGTTCCAATTGCACCTCCATAAAGAACTAAAATGGGAGTCTAACGAAGAATATGTATTTATGTTGGTTTTGATTATCTTTCTTTTATCAGATATCTTGAGCCTTTAATTGGAGATGTTTTTACTGCACGTTATGTAGATTGTCATTTTGATGAATCTTTATTTCCACCATTAGGAGGAGGGAAAGTTTTAAATAAAAAATCCTCTGAGATATCATGGAATGCATCAGAATTAAATTCACTTGATCATCGTACAGGACAATATGAAATTGAAGTTCAAAGAATTATTTATCTACAAAATATTGCAAATCAAATGTCAGATGCATTTAATGATGCTAGAAAAATGATAAAGTCACATATACCTACAGTGAATACTCCATCAAGGATAGAAATACCTATTAAAAAATCAATTCCTGGAGAATTGACGAATAAGGTAATAGAAGAATCTAAACCACGCTAGAAGCGTGGAAGATCGATTGGTACAAAAGACACTGTACCACAAAAATTAAAAGCAAATAAAGGAATCCCAGAAGGAATACCCGCTCCAGAAGTAGCACTTATTCCAAGAGTGGGAATAGCCCCAGAAGAGGTACAAATCGCTCCAGAAGTAGCACAAGAGTGGGAATAGCCCTAGAAGAGGTTCAAAATCTCAGTGAAGGGATAAGAGATGAACACCAAAAGATCTCAATAAATTATGTACATGATGAGAAAATATGGGATCGAAGCAAAGTCATGATTGACGTTGTTTTCTCTATAGCATCAGATATTACTTTGATTCCTGACACGGATCCTGAACCACAAAATGTGAAAGAATGTCAGAAAAGAAAAGATTGGCCAAAATGGAAAGATGTTATTCAAACTGAGCTACAATCTCTATTGAAAAGAGAAGTATTTGGACCAGTAGTCCAAACACTGCTGGGTTTAATCCTGGTTGGAAACAAATGGATATTTGTACGAAAGCAAAATGAGAAAAAAAAATTGTGAGATATAAAGCCCGACTTGTAGCTCAAGGGTTTTCACAAAAACCTGGTATTGATTATCATGATACATACTCTCCAGTACGTAATGGATGGAGTAACTTTTCGCTTTCTGATAGGTATGGCAACCATGGAAGGTTCGGAAACACGTCTGATGGATGTTGTAACAAAATACCTATATGGCTCACTTGACAGTGAGATTTACATGAGAATCCCTGAAGGATTGAAAATGGCTGAATCACAAAGGCCCAGCCACATATACTCAATCAAGTTACAACGCTCATTGTATGGGTTGAAACAGTCTGGTCGTATGTGGTATAATCGACTTAGTGATTATTTAATAAAAGATGGATATATAAATGATCAAGTATGTCCATGTGTTTTTATTAAGAAATCACAAAGTGGATTTTCCATTATTGTTGTATATATGGATGATTTGAATCTTGTAGGTACTCTGGAAGAACTCACAAGAACTGCTACTTATTTAAAAGATGAATTTGAAATGAAAGATCTTGGAAAGATAAAATTATGTTTGGGAATACAAGTGGAGCATTTAACATCTGGAATTTTTGTTCATCAATCCACATATGCTGCAAAAATTCTCAGTCGCTTTCATATGGATAAAGCTCATCCTTTGACTACCCCGATGGTTGTTCGATCTTTAGAAGTTGATAAAGATCCATTTTGGCTTCTAGAAAGTGGGGAAGAAGTTCTTGGACCTAAAGTTCCATACCTAAGTGCAATAGGTGCTCTTATATATCTTGCAAATAGTACACGGCCTGATATTACTTTTGTTGTCAACTTGTTAGCAAGATACAGTTCTTCTCTGACTAAGAGACATTGGGATGGGATCAAACACATTTTGAGATACCTCAGTGGAAGTATAGATCTTGGTTTATTTTATCCAAGAGATTCAACGTCGTGATTGGTTGGATATGCCGATGCGGGATATTTATCAGATCCACACAATGGAAGTTCACAAATAGGTTATGTATTTACATATTATGACACAGCTATATCCTGGATATCCAGAAAGCAAACCATGACATCTACATCTTTAAATCACTCAGAGATTCTCGTTATACATGAAGAAAGCAGAGAATGCATTTGGTTGAGATCAATTATTCAGCATATTCAAAAATCATGTGGATTACCATCAATCAAAGACATTCTTACAATTCTGTATGAGGATAACGCTGCATGCATTGCTCAACTTAGAGGAGGGTACATCAAGGGAGATAGAACAAATCACATTTCACCTAAATTCTTCTTCACACATGAGCTACAAAAGAAGGGTGATATAGATGTGCATCAAATTTGATCATGTGATAATCTAGCCGACTTATTCACAAAGTCGCTACCAAATGCAATGTTTGCAAAACTTCAAAAAAAGATCGGAATGTGTCGACTGAAAGATGATGATTGGGTAATATACCCATGAATCGGATATGTTTGGGTTTAAATTATTGCATTCTCAAGTTATTTAGGAATATTTTACTGTGTTTATGTGTTGTATTGCAGATTCGGGAGCCGCAGGGACAAAGTGGGGATTTGGAGCGTATAATGGCAATTTGGTAATTATGATAAAGTTTAGCATCGGGGCGCTCTGGCTAGTACTATTCCCAGCGCCGGGGCACTGGGGCAGAAATTTGGTTGACCAGAACTAGCGCTTTGACTAGACGGTTATTGGAAAAGTTATGTGACAAGTTGATTTGGAAAAGGAATAGGGCACAAGATCAGAGTATATAAAGTTTAGGAGGCTGAATTAGAAGGAATCATTCACAATTTGAGGCTAAGAAAAGGATTACTTGAAGACTAAGGATTGGCTTAAGAGTTTTTTCTTCTCCTCCTTATTTTCAATTTGTGTAATTCTTTAAGGATGATTTGTCAAAGATTGTTGGTTTTATTTCTGTTATGAACTAATTCTTTAATTAAGATTTCAATTGAACCTTTTATGACTATAAATTAGTTATTTAATTTATTCCAGTTATTTATGTTGAAGTGAATTGTTTATCTTATCTTGCATCTATTGATTAATAATTTGGCCTATAATTACCTTGTTACTCTAGAAAGAATTGAAAGAGGAATTCTAGAGTTAGAACTGGGCTTGATAACGTGTGACTTAGTTATTTGCACAGTGAATAATTAGGTTTGTGAATTGAATGGAAATATATTTTCACCGCATGTAACACATAAGGAATTGGAATTGAAGGAGTTTAATTCAATTATTTTGAATAGGAATATAGCAAGTTTAATCTGGATTAAATAGAAGTCAATTGATTACTTGGAAAAGGACTTTTGACATTTGAGAATTCCTGTTAACAATTCAGTAGATATAATAATTGGGATAATTGGATAATTGGTTTATAGTTCATAATTGGGGATATTGAAGTCTTAATCCTTATTTTTCTGAATTCATAAATTTAAATCTTAGTTTTATTTATTTGCTTTATTTTGGAAATAATATTTCTTCATTGTTTAGTTTAGTTCATTATTTCAGAAAATCACAATTTATAGTCGTTTAAATAAAATTGGGTTGATATAGTATTAGCAGTTGGAATTTATTAAATAGAATTCTCTGTGGGATCGACACTCTATCTTATCACTTTATTACTTGTTGACCATGTATTCTTGCACGTATTCATTGATTGCGAAATCGACCAACAAGTTTTTGGCGCCGCTGCCGGGGACTTCTTTATTAATATTAATTTCATATTAGTTATAATCAATTTGGTCTTAATTTAAACGTTACTTATTTTTCTCTTGTATTTGCAAGAATTCTTTGCGGGTGTATGCACACTAGATCAAGAGCTAAAAGGAACTTTTTATGTATACAGACGACATCGAAAGGAAGTTCCAGAAATTGCAGTTGACTAGTGAGGTTATACATTTGGAAGAAGAACTGGCAGACCAGGAAATACTAGTGAACATGGCAGGGAACGACCAGAAATCACTTAGGGACTATGTTATGCCGAATGTTACAGATATACAGTCGAGTATTAGGAGGTTGGCGATCAATGCAAATAGCTTTGAGATTAAATCGGGAACAATTCATATGCTACAGAATACATGTCAGTTTTGGGGTAGTTCGACAGATGATCCGAATGAGCATATCTTAAGTTTCTTGGAAGTTTGCGACACTTTCAAATTCAACAATGTATCGGAAGATGCTACAAGGTTGAGGATGTTCCCGTTTACCTTGAAAGATAAAGCGCGAAGTTGGTTACACTCTTTGCCTCCTGGCTCAATCACCACTTGGGACGACTTAGCTCAAAAAATTTTAGCTAAGTTCTTCCCACCAGCGAAGTCGGCAAAACTACGGAACGATATTCACAATTTCACACAATTTGATTCAGAATCGTTATATGAGGCGTGGGAAAGGTTTAAGGATATGCTGCGTAAGTGCCCTCATCATGGAATTCCGCAGTGGATGCAATTAGGGATATTTTGTGATGGTTTGTGCGCGTCCACGAGGGCTAGTATTGATGCAAGAGCTGGGGGAACGGTCATGTCTAAGAGTTTTGATAAGGCATATCAGTTGTTAGAGACAATGGCCACCAACAACTATCAGTGGCCCATGACTAGGTCTAATCATCCGAAAGCACCGAGAAAGTATGACGTAGATGCGATGACAAGATTAACAGCACAAGTGGCCGCAATGGCTAAGCAAATGGAAATATGGCATCCACAATCAACACAGCAGGTAGCGATGGTTTATGAATTGTGTGCTGGGGGTCATGCTACGGATTAATGTGCCATAAATTTTTAATCAGCTCAGTTTATAGGGAGCTATAATCGCTCAACTCAACCGTATTCAACTCAAAATGCATATAATCCGGGTTGGAGAAATCATCCGGGGTTTTCATGGAGTAGCAATCAAGCTTCAGTTCAAGCACCTAGACAATAAAACACATCTGGATTCCAAAATCAGACTCAACAACAACCAGAGAGGAAATCAAGTTTGGAAGAAGCCTTGGAAAAATTCATTACAGCTTCTGACAAAAGGAACGAGGAACAAGACAAAAAAATGAATCAAGTAGAGCTGAATATGCAAAGCCAAGGTGCATCGATAAAGAATCTGGAAAATTAAGTGGGGAAAATAGCACATGCATTGAATAACCGTCCACAAGGAACACTCCCTAGTGATACAAAAATAAATTCGGGCAAAAACGAGCATTGCAAAGCTGTAACTTTACGCAGTGGGAAGGATTTGCAAGAAATAGTTAAGGATAAGGAAAAGAGGGACAACGCAACAGTTAAAACAGAAGAAGTTGTGGAAACCGAGAAACATAAAGATGAGATTATAGAGCAGAATGCACCGGAACCGACTATCACAATGCCACCCATACCGTATCCGCAGAGGTTTAAGAAATCCAAGTTAGAAAAGCAGTTTTCAAGATTTCTGGATATTTTAAAAAAACTGCATATCAACATCCCATTTGCTGGAGCTTTAGAACAAATGCCGAGCTATGCTAAGTTCATGAAGGATGTGTTGTCAAAGAAAAGGAAATTGGTGATTTTGAAACAGTAGCGCTAACCGTAGAATGCAGCGTAATTATCCAGAACAAGTTGCCTCCGAAGTTAAAAGATCCAGGTAGTTTTACTATTCCGTGCGACATTGGTAACCAATTTTTGGGGAGAGCATTGTGTGATTTTGGGGCCAGTATAAATTTGATGCCATTATCCGTCTACAGTCAGTTTGGACTTAAGGTACCAAAATCGACAAATATCAGTTTATTATTGGCGGACCGATCAGTTACATATCCACGAGGTATCGTTGAAGACGTATTAGTAAAGGTGGATAAATTCATCTTCCCAGCAAATTTCGTTATCTTGGATTGTGAAGCAGATAAGGAAATTCCCATCATTCTCGGGCAACCATTTTTAGCAACAGGGAGAACATTGATTGATGTACAGAAAGGAGAATTGACGATGCGAGTTTAAGATCAACCGGACACCTTTAATGTATTTAAGTCGATGTCTTATCCGAAGGAAAAAGGTGAGTGTTTGCGGGTGGATTTAATGGATGAATTAGTTAATCACAAGTTCTGCGACAATTACTCAGAGGACCCGATAGAATCCATGTTGTTTGAAATAGATGACTACGGTATTGATGAGGACATTGAGAAGATCAAATGGCTAGAGACATCATCGTTCTACCGGAAAAGCAATCAACCATTCGACACCCTTGACAAGCCCGAAACAAAAGGTAAAAAGTGTAAACCCTCGATAGAAGAGCCACCGGTGTTGGAATTAAAGCCACTACCCTCTCATCTATAGTATGCTTATTTGGGAAAAGATTCCACCTTACCAGTGATTGTTTCGACAGAATTAACTGACACACAAAAGGAAAAACTGCTACGGGTTCTGCGAGAGTTCAAAACAGCAATTGGGTGGACTATAGCGGATATTCGAGGTATTAGGCTATCTTTCTGTATGCACAAGATTTTAATGGAAGAGGGGTCAAAACCAACCATTGAGATGCAAAGAAGGTTAAACCCCATTATGAAAGATGTGGTGAAAAAGGAGATTATAAAATGGTTGGATGCCGGTATTATTTACCCAATCTCAAACAGTTCATGGGTAAGTCCTGTACAGTGCGTACCAAAGAAAGGGGGTATGATAGTGGTAAAGAATGAAGCTAATGAGCTCATCTCTACTAGAACCGTTACAGGCTAGAGAATATGTATGGATTACCGCAAGCTAAATAAAGCCACACGCAAGGATCACTTTCCCTTGCCGTTCATTGATCAGATGTTGGACAGGTTAACGGGAAATCAATTCTACTGTCTGTTGGATGGATATTCTGGGTATAATCAAATTGTCATAGCTCCAGAAGATCAAGAAAAAACCACGTTCACATGTCCATATGGTACATTTGCATTCTGTCCGATGTCCTTTGGTTTATGTAATGCGCTGACATTTCAACGGTGCATGATGGCAATCTTCTCAGATATGGTCGAACAGAATCTGGAGGTATTTATGGATGACTTTTCTGTGTTTGGTGATAGTTTTGACTTATGTTTGAAAAATCTGATTTTAGTGTTGAAACGATGTGTGGAGACTAACCTGGTGCTTAACTGGGAAAAATGTCACTTTATGGTGCAAGAGGGGATTATTCTGGGTCATAAGGTTTCTGTATCAGGATTAGAGGTGGATAGAGCAAAGATTGAGATGATTGAGACACTACCTCCTCCATCATCTGTGAAGGGAATACGGAGCTTCTTGGGACATGCGGGTTTCTACAGACGCTTCATTAAAGATTTTTCCAAAATTTTGAAACCCTTATGTTCCCTCTTGGAGAAAGATGTACCGTTAAAGATGGATCAGTCATGTATCGAGTCATTTGAGGTATTAAAGAAGAAATTGGTCTCTGCTCCAATTATTGTGGCGCCCGATTGGTCTTTACCGTTTGAATTGATGTGCGACGCCAGTGACTACGCAGTTGGGGTAGTATTTGGACAACGTCACGACAAGATTTTTCACACAATCTACTACTCCAGCAAGACGTTGACGGATGCCCAGTTGAACTACACAACCACTAAAAAAGAATTACTTGCGGTTGTGTTTGCCTTTGATAAATTCAGGGCATATCTCATTGGGACCAAGGTAATTGTCTACACTGATCATTCTGCCATTAAATACCTGATTGAGAAGAAGGATGCCAAACCACGATTAATACGGTGGGTATTGTTGCTACAAGAATTTGATTTGGAAATCCGGGATAGAAAAGGTAAATAAAATCAGGTGGCAGATCATCTTTCTCGGTTGGAAAATGCGGAGGTCCGGAAAAAGGATAACGTACTAATCTATGAAAATTTTTTGGATAAACAGCTTCTCCGAGTAACTACAATATTTCCTTTGTATGCCGATTACGTGAATTACGTGGTTGCAAAGGTGTTACCACCGGATTTGACTTCACAGCAACGTAAGAAGTTCCTCCACGATGTTAAGCAATACTATTGGGATGAACCATTCTTGTTTAAAGCTTGTGTGGATCAAATGATTAGACGTTGTGTGCCTCATGAAGAAATGGACAGCATATTAGGCCATTGCCACTCCTCAGATTATGGAGGTCATTATTCCGGCGATCGAACAGCAGCAAAAGTGCTTCAATCAGGATTTTTTTGGCCTTCTCTATTCAAAGATGTTTACCTCTATGTGCTGAAATGTGATCAGTTTCAACGCGTAGGTAACATCTCAAAGCGTAACGAAATGCCACTCAACACAATTCTGGAGGTTGAACTATTCGACATGTGGGGAATCGACTTTATGGGACCGTTCCCATCTTCCTTTAATAATCAGTACATTCTATTGGCAGTAGATTACGTTTCAAAAATGGGTCAAAGTCGCAGCTTTACCCATAAATGATGCCAACGTTGTTCTCTGATTCTTAAAGAAAAATATTTTCACACGATTTGGGACGCCGAGGGCGATAATAAGTGACGAGGGAACTCATTTCTGTAATAATTAGTTTACAAAATTGCTTGTAAAGTATGGAGTTCGTCATAAAATTGTAGCTGCGTACCATCCCCAAACTAATGGCCAAGCGGAGGTGTCGAATAGGGAGGTCAAGCGAATTCTACAAAAGGTGGTCAATCCGTCACGAAAAGATTGGTCATTGCGTCTTGACAATGCCTTATGGGCATATCAAACAGTATATAAAAATCCTATCGACATGTCGCCCTATTAGATGGTCTACGGAAAGGCGTGTCATCTCCCGATCGAACTAGAACACAGTGCATATTGGGCCATTCATAAACTCAACTTCGATTTACAAGTAACGGGTGCGAAAAGGTTACTACAATTGAATGAGATGGATGAATTCAGATTCAACGCCTATGAGAATGCAAAACTCTACAAGGAGAAAGTCAAAGCCTGGCATGATAAGAAAATTCTTGATCAGACATTCGAACCGGGATAACAAGTCTTGCTTTTCAACTCTCGACTGCGTTTATTTCCTGGGAAATTGAAATCCCGGTGGTCTGGGCCTTTCGTGATTATATCTGTCGCTCCACACGGAAACATTGAAGTCGAAAAACTGAATTCAAATCGCAAATTTAATGTAAACGGTCAACGACTTAAACATTACTAGAGTGGACCTGTAGAATGTCAATCCATAGTCATGTACCTCTCCGATCCAGTGGCCAAATGATCACAACAGGAAAGTCGCGCTGACGACTATAAACCAAGCGCTTTAGGGAGGCAACCCCATTTCTTTTATTTTATTTTTGTTCAGTTCAATTTTTCTTCTTGTTAACAATTGTAGTACTTACACTCCATGGCCTACTATAGTACACTAATATCTTGCATACTCTTCTTGCCAATTTCAGTGCTTACTCGTTCATAAGGGGCAAGCTACAGCAATGCTTGAACACAGTGGCAAGACACATGCCAAACGGGACACAAGGTCACTAGCTGACATGTCAGCGCCCCGGCGCCCAAAATTATACAGCCCACAACGCCCCGGTGCTGGTTCCCAGAAATTTCAGTCGAGGCCTAGCGCCCAGGTAATACGCGCAACAGCGCCCCGGCACTATGCACTGTGACAAGCAGTTGGAGGCCAGCGCCCCGGCGCTGGGGCAAGTCACTAGTTTTTACCATACAGCGCCCCGGCGCTATGCCACTACTACAACCCAGCGCCCCGGTGCTGGGGTCAGGTTAACAAGTCCTATTTTCCATACAATTCGGTTCGGTTCCACCTCTTATCCTCTTAACTAGTGTCCCACGATCTCCATTACACTTCTCATGCTCTCATATGGTAACGGCCCCTTCTATTTATTATAAATTGCATAATTTGTGGAGCCTTTACCCCTTGCACACTCGTTCCATCCATTATCACATACATTTTTGGTTACTCTTCCCTCCTCAAGGTATGTCTTACTTTTAATTTCAATCTTTGTTGCGTTATATCTCTTCAGGATTTCTGGGTAAGTGTAAATCGTGTGTGCCTCACTTGCAATGGGGGTTGTAGACCATGATGAACCCTATAATATGGGTTGTGTATTACTTTGAAACTAGTTGTGCCCAGACAGTATGCTAATACGCTTACAATGTGTTTGATCAAATGCCTATGTGAACTTTCTTTGTTAATTCCCATCAACTGTGTCTATATCATTAAGGCAGTTCTCCAGTATTGGTCTTGGATCGAATTTGCTCTACTAGAATAAAGTCTTTCCTCTATAGCATGCAATGATCATATTTATTACTTTCAGGATAATTATTCGACCATTTCTATATGTGCCATAAGTTTAATTTACTATCGACCATGTTAATAAGATTGCATGTGATTCGATCCCAAGTTGCCTCGTACCTCCAAATATTCGGTAACAAAGTTTTTATAAGAAATAGTTTGGGGGTACTGTTATGGGTATATTGTCCATATCAAATTTCTACCCAATTCTAATACGTATGAATGCGGTTTTCTTGCAAATTTTTTGACATGGCTTCAAAGCGTCAATGCGGCTACGGTTCCGGTTCCGCCTCGGCTCCACCCAAATTTGATAATAGAAGGTTTGTCTCCGCCGAGGCACAGGAACGCTACAACAAGATGGCTACTCGCTCTCTCATCCCCGAATGCGGTTTAAGGCCCAATCAATCCAAAGACAGAGAAATAGCAATCATGATAGCCGAGAGGATCTGGTTCTCCCTCACCGAACAACTCGATCCAGCAGTAATTGCCATCGTCAAAGAGTTCTACGCCAAAGTGTCCGAGCACTATCATTATGGGGTATTTGTTAGAGGCAAGACGGTCGAAATTGGCGATGAAGACATTAACGGATGTTATCAACTGCCGTTAGAGGGTCTCAACGACGAATATGCCAATCTTTTGAGTCAAGGTCCAGACTACGAGAAAATAATTTGAGAACTTTTTTAATCGGGCACCACATGGACATTACATGAGCGTGGTAGCATGACCTTCCCCCATTCTCACCTCAGCTTATATGGGAAGGCGTGGTATGCCTTTATCTGCGCAAAACTCATGCCTTGCAAACATGTGAGCCATGTCATCAAAGAAAGAGCGGTGCTGCTATATGCGATAATTCAAAGCTTGCAAAATGATGTTGGCCATCTTATTCAGCAGTCTATTCTTCGAGCATCACGAGAAGGCACCACAAGAGGGTTACCCCATCCGTCTCTCATTTGTATTTTGTGTGCTAAGTTTGGGGTGAAATGGAAATTGGATGAGATGATTCAAACGCCTATGCCAGTTTTGGATCATAAGTTGATAAACAGGTATAAAGTGTGGACAGGTGGGGAAAACCACCCTAGGAGATTGGGTTTCATAATTCCCCAAGTTGAAGCTACACAAGCCCTACCACCGCAAGCTCCTCCTACTTATGGTCCGTCCTCTACAACTCATCGTGGTGTGGTTCCTGAAGCAATCCAGCGTGAAATAGACGAATGGTTCTACAATCTACAATCCCAGAATGTCCGCCTGTCGGAACAACAAGATGTTATATACAAATATTTGGTTGACCAGTTTGTAGCCCAGAATGCCATGAACGCCCAACTGTACACGGGCGTTAACCTTAGCCAGCTCCCTACTGCTCCTATTCTGTCAGTGTTTCCCCCTTTCAATCTAGAGATGAGCGAGGACGATGATGCTCCACCTGAGGAATAAGCTCGTCAGGGAAGTCCTCTGTTTTATTTTGACTTATTTTTCGTATGAGGACATTGCTCTAGATTAGTTTGGGGGTAGTTAATTTTTATTTGTAGCTGTAGTTTGTTTATAGTTGGTGGATTTTGATTGTTATGGTTAGTTAAATATTGCATTTAGGATTGCATGATAATTCCAGCGTTTGATAGCACGTATGTTTGGGGCCAATGATGAAATTAAAATTGCATGAACAAGTCTAGTAAGAATTGTTGAACTAGTGAGATAATTTTCTTGACATGACTTGAATCTTTATCTGTTTGACACTGATATTATAGGAAATCACGTTTTGAAAAAATGACCATGTTGACTATGATAGTTTAAATGGATAGATAATAGAGTTCTAAAGGATGAATGCTAGTGAAATAAAGGATCAATTTGAATATCTAGTGAAGACTGAATTTAGACATAAACTCAAGTTTGGGGGAAAAAATTTGGAATATATAAGCTTAAAATAAATAAATACGAATAAAGCGGGAAAAGTGCAAAAAGCCCCCGTTATAATAAAAAAAACAAAAGAAAAGCATAAGTATTCCATTTTGACTCTTGAATTTTGGTAATTGTTTGATTTCAGTTAAAGCAAGTTTATTTGATGAGTTCTCAAGTTTACACTATATGATGCCTACTAAGAAATTTATTATCTTTCGTATTTTTGCCTTTCATTGGTTAGCATGGTTGTTGGTCACATACACACGATTTCGATAATAACATATTCAGATTCATTGATTGTTGGGGATATTATTGATCTGCTTTAACCTGATGTATTAGCATGTTTTTTGTGATTTTTCTGAGGCCTATGAATATATGTGTGCTATTGGATTGCTGGAGTTAAGAACATTTAGATAGTTTGCATTTGCATGGTGGTTAGTTTTTCATATTTTGTGTTTTGTTGCTTGAGGACATGCAACAATTTAAGTTTGGGGGTATTTGATGATTGGGTAATATACCCATGAATCGGATAAGTTTGGGTAAATTATTGCATTCTCAAGTTATTTAGGAATATTTTTACTGTGTTTATGTGTTGTATTGCAGATTCGGGAGCCGCAGGGACAAAGTGGGGATTTGAAGCGTATAATGGCAATTTGGTAATTATGATGAAGTTCAACGCTGGGGCGCTCTGGCTAGTACTATTCCCAGCGCCGGGGCGCTGGAGCGGAAATTTAGTTGACCAGAACTCGCGCGTTAACTGGACGGCTGTTGGAAAAGTTATGTGACAAGTTGATTTGGAAAAGGAATAGGGCACAAGATGAGAGTATATAAAGTTTAGGAGGCTGAATTAGAAGGAATAATTCACAATTGGAGGCTAAGCAAAGGATTACTTGAAAACTAAGAATTAGCTTAAGAGTTTTTTCTTCTTCTCTTTATTTTCAATTTGTGTAATTCTTTAAGGATAATTTGTAAAAGATTGTTGGTTTTTATTTCTGTTATGAACTAATTCTTTAATTAAGATTTCAATTGAACCTTTTATGACTATAAATTAGTTATTTAATTTATTCTAATTATTTATGTTTAAGTGAATTGTTTATCTTGTCTTGCATCTATTGATTAATTATTTGGCCTATAATTACCTTGTTACTCTAGAATGAATTGAAAGAGGAATTCTAGAGTTAGAATTGGGCTTGATAACGTGTGACTTAGTTATTTGCACAGTGAATAATTAGGTTTGTGAATTGAATGGAAATATATGTTCACCGCATATAACACATAAGGAATTGGAATTGAAGGAGTTTAATTCAATTATTTTACATAGGAATATAGCAAGTTTAATCTGGATTAAATAGAAGTCAATTGATTACTTGGAAAAGGACTTTTGACATTTGAGAATTCCTGTTAACAATTCAGTAGACATAATAATTGGGATAATTGGATAATTGGTTTATAGTTCATAATTAGGGATATTGAAGTCTTAATCCTTATTTTTTTGAATTCATACATTTAAATCTTAGTTTTATTTATTTTCTTTATTTTGGAAATAATATTTCTTCATTGTTTTGTTTAGTTCATTATTTCAGAAAATCACAATTTATAGTTGTTTAAATAAAATTGGGTTGATATAGTACTAGTAGTTGGAATTTATTAATTAGAATTCTCTGTGGGATCGACACTCTATCTTATCACTTTATTACTTGTTGACCGTGTATACTTGCACGTATTCATTGATTGCGAAATCAACCAACAAAAGACTTATGACAACATTTCATCAAGAAGTAATGAATTCCTTTTAAGGGGGAGACTGTACTCTTTTTCCTTAGTCACGGTTTTTATCTCAATGGGTTTTTCCTGAAAAGATTTTAACGAGGCAGTCAATTAAAAGATATTTATGTAAAAGATATGTACTCTTTTTCCTTTCGTTAAGTTTTTCCCAAACAAGGTTTTTAATAAGACATAATCTTCTATCGGAGGAAATCAGGGGAAGCAGGGACTAAGCCTGGAATTGTTCTTTGGGGGGGGCAAAATAAAATTTAACAGCATAAAATATATTCATCACTAAAAAGTAAAATTTCTCTATTACAAAACATATTTTTACTAAAACAAAAATAATATAGTAATAGAATTTGCTTTGACAAAGATACTAAAACATAGCAAAAAAAGTCTTTTAAAACATATCAAAATTTTGTCAAAACTTGGGGGGCTAGCCTTACAAAATTTTCAAACCAAACCAAATATACAAATGAGTTTTATAAAATTTTCAAACTTTGGAGGTGAATATTACAAAAATATCAAACCTTGAGGGGGGCCGTGGCCCCCTCCAATATGCATGTGGCTCCGTCCCTGAGGGGAAGTGTTATGAATATGATTCCCTCCTGAGGAGTGAACTCTTCCTTCTGTTTCTTCTTTTCCCTCGTGCCCTCTCCCCTTTCTTCTTCTCTTACCCGTGATATATTCCTTCCTCACCCGTGACTTATCCTTCTCCTATATAAAGAAATGATATCGAAGGAAAATATAATGAGAATTTATCTGAATGGTTTCTCTCTCTTTTTCTCTTATTTATTCCCTCTAAATTTATGCAACAATTATAAGAATATATTTCTACAATTTGCTAAAGTTATATAACAGATGTATTATTGTTGAATAAATATTTGTTTAATTTGATTTAATTTGACTATTTATTTGTTAAATAAATAATTTATAAGTTGTGGGGATTAACTTAATTAAGGAAAGATTTTAATTAAGTTGATAATTTGGTATTTTAAAGTTTATTAAAATAAAAAGAGTGATGAATTAATTATTATAAGATTATATTCTAATTCAATTAAATTTGAGAGTTGTTAAGGATTAGATGAATAATTATAATTTTGTTTTAATTTAATTTAATTTAATAATTAAAGTGATGTATTAATTTATTGAATAAAATTATAATGGAAATTATAATTTTGTTGTATTGGATTATGTGGCAAATTGATTTGAATAATCTCCTTTGAAAATAAATCTTTTATTAGTTTCTTAACTTGAATCAATTACATAACCTTGAATTAAATTACATTACGATTCATCTATTCAAATTATTGTATAAATTTTTGCACCTCGATTTGGATCCCTCTATGTATCACATAGTACAACTTAACATGTATTACACATCGTAAACTACAATCACGTACATCTCCTAAAACCTAAACATGGTTCAAGGGTATATAATTAAATAAATAAACCAATCTCCTTCATTACTATTGAACTTTATCAATCAAGTAGCACGTAATCTTTATTGTGAGTCCTAAACCTACAAAAGTGGTTATTTGCAAAGGTGAGCTCGACAGCCCAGCAATTCTAACAGTTTTCATGCAGCACATAGCATATAATAGCATATTCAATTTATATTTACTACGCATGTTACTTCTCACATAACAGGTGTGACGCCCCCAAAATAGGTATACAACACCCATTCTGAGTCGCCAAATATATGGTACAGAAACAACTACAACTTTATTAATACAACATAAAAACTGTGAGTTTAAATACAAATATTGTCATCTAGACAATATCCACACTTAAATAAGTCCTCATTACAATTATTAATACACTATTTTACAGAATAGTGAGGACTACTAGAACAACTTCTAGAACCATCATTCCACACCCCGACTAGTACTCGCTACATTCTCGCCTCCTGAAAAGAAAAATGGAACAACAAGGAAAAGGGTGAGCTCAACTAGCCCAGTAAAAAATATTATGACTAAGATAATATAAAACAAATTGTCGTTAGTCTTCAACAGGGAAAAATCTAATAGAATACAATAGACAACAAGTTTTAAATCAATATTCGCAGCGGAAATAATAATTCATTAGAAGAGTTAAGTAGAGAATGCAAACTACTATCTTCTGTATATAAATTTTAAAGTTCATCGTCTATCTTTTATCCCTGTAACATCAATCAATATATATCTGGAATCAAATATTCATCTTTGCACTATAGGTCAAAGATATTCATCAGTTGGTCATGTTCATCTAAACACCTGTTCATCTTTGCACTACGGGCCAAAGATATTAATCAGTCGGTCATGTTCATCTCAACACCTGTTCATCTTTGCACTACGAGCCAAAGATATTCATCAAGAAATCATTCATCTTTGCACTACATGCCAAAGATATTCAGTAATATCATCATTTAGGACTGAAGATGATGAAAAATATTTTAAAAAAAACGAATCCAGTGAAACAAAAGAACAAGTATTAAGGATTCGTACTTTAAATAATCCTAGTTCAAAAATACTTCATAAATAACCATATTGGAGTAAAATTCAAAAATGAAGATCAAAACATAGATCCAATCAAAGATAAGAATCATAACCGACAATCTTGGACATAAAAAAGAAAATTTAATTTTTCTGTGAATAGTGTCATGAATAGTGTCGTATACATGAATAGTAACTCCGACACCAAAAGATAGAAATTTCACAAAAAATATCATCATGCTTCGTGAATAATACTCATGAATAGTAACTCATGAATAGTAACCCCGACGTGAAAAAGTTCTAAATTTGATAAAAAGTTCCAACCAATATTTCAGCATAATGATATTGAAGAAATAATATCATTTGAGAAGAAAACAACATCCCTTACCTTAGAAAGAATAGTACTTCTGATTGGAATACTGGATATAGTACTGAAAGAACTTGCACCGTATAGCAATACTCAAACTACTAAAATACTCATAAATACGCTCGATATTATAGAGAGAGAAAGAGAGAGAAATCTGTAGTTTCTGGTGTGATTTTCAATTCTAAGCTAAGCACCCTATTTATAGGGAAATGCTTAGAACACCAAAGCAGAAAATTTATTAAAATAATTTTATTTAACAAATATTCAAGCCCACTTCCCAAGAATCCGAATTCAGCTCATTTACCACACATGTGGGCTTGAAAAAAAAAATTTATGAATAAAACAATTAAAACCTCCAAAAATCAATTATTTCGGAACTTTGGAAATTTAATAATTCATAATAAATAGCCCTTTTGTCAAAAAATTCGAATCTCGCGACTTTCCATAGGAAATTCCATTATCTTCAACTTTACAGAAGAAAGTTTTTCTAAATTCCAAACAAAAATTGACTGAAATTCACAAACGGGCGATTTTACAGGCTATAATCAAATTTCAGTCAAGAAATGGGGTCCACCAACACACAAAACATGTGTTAAACGACTTTTGCAACAAAAAAACTCTTCATCCTCATATACTCATATATCCACATTCATTGTAAAAAATATCATCATTATTATATTATAATAATATAATAAAATATTATTTTATCAGAAAAGATAAAATATCGATTTTCAACAATTGTCTCTTTAA
Organism: Panax japonicus; assembly: GCA_020205505.1. Taxonomy (NCBI): domain Eukaryota; kingdom Viridiplantae; phylum Streptophyta; class Magnoliopsida; order Apiales; family Araliaceae; genus Panax; species Panax japonicus. The sequence continues at coordinate 51,073,422 of CM035101.1, read as the reverse complement.
AAATTTTCTCCATCTATATCCACATAAAATCAATATTTTCTTCATCATATAAATCAATAATTAATTAATCACAAATAATATTACAGAATCACAGTACTGGCAACCAGGCCGTTCCCAGGAAAGAGGGGGCTTTCCAATAAGAATTTCTCCTTACTGGCGCGTAATTAGGTGACCAAACCTCTCCTTAGACAGAATTTTCTAGACATTGCCAATAATATTTTCTAATAATATTATTCAGATAATATGAATTATTGTTTCGATAATGGAAAATACTGTGTAGTGACAATTATTGAAACAACAGTAATATAAAATATCAACGCAGCAATTATTGAATCAATAAAATAAAATACTGAACAGTAATTATTGTAACAATTATTGAGTAGTGCCTTCTTACGTAAGAATCAATAATTGGTGCAATATCGTGTGTTACTGTGCAACAACGCGTATTACTGTGTTTTAAACACCGGGTATTCCAACAGTATTAACGGTAACAACTACGCCGTTATTTATAAACAACTTATACTTGTCGTTTTTCTTCATCCAATCGCTTTCCGTTATGGGGCCCATAAAAGACTGCGTCGTCGTACGAATATTCCCCGACAGCAAGAATATTCCACGACCAAACCAATATTCCCCGACAACAATGAATATTTTATAACCACCTGCTTATTTAAAATATTTGCGCATTTTACCCATAACTAACCACATTAATCAAATCAACTCTTACTATTTCAAAATAATAAATAGAGGAAATTAAATTTCATTTATTAATAATTTGGGGTCTTACAACCTCCCCTCCTTATGAAATTTCGTCCTCGAAATTGACGTATGTACCTGGTGTTTCGAAAAGATGAGGATACCTCGCTTTCATTTCCGTTTCCAACTCCCAGGTCATTTTCTCAATAGCATGGTTTCTCCACAAAACTTTAACTTGTGGTATGACTTTCGTGCGTAGGACATGCTCCTTCCTATCCAAAATCTTGACAGGTACCTCTTCATACGTTAAGTCTTTGGCTATCTCGTCCGGTTCTAACTCAATAACATGGTTCGGTTTGTCCACATATTTACGTAACATCGATACGTGAAAAACATTATGAACACACGTCATACTTGGCGGTAAAATGAGTCTATAGGCCACAGTTCCTATTCGATCTAGGATTTCAAATGGACTAATAAATCGAAGGTTTGATCTTTCATCACCTCGCCAATTCTCGCTTTTGGAATAACAACTTCTTGTACCTCCTTCATATTCATCAGCTCCGGTGTGTAGCTTGAACGTTTTTAACTTTATCGATTAAAGTTGGTTCTACTTGTATATCATCATGTGAATCCCTAGAGTCTTTAACTCTATATATATCATTTGTAAGTTATATGAAATGGGTCTTTGACAATATTGCATTCGTACTCGTATACGATCTTTTACTCAACACGTTAGTTACCACGTTCGCTTTTCCAGGATGGTATGGTCAGAACATGTGCCGAAATGAGTCTCCTATTGAGTTCTTCAAAGCTCTTCCCACATTCCTTGCTCCATTAGAATTTTGTATCTCTATGAGTCAACTGAGTTAATAGAGTAGCAATTCGAGAAAATCTTTTCACAAAATCTTCGATAATAATCAGCTAAGCATAGAAAGCTACGTATTTCGATTACTGACTTAGGTTGCTCTCAACAGTTACTCATATCCCAATCTTGGATAGCACGTCACAGTGACACCTATCAGTTTACTACCGCACGAATATGGCATCCACTACGGAGAGTCTGGCTTCGGTGCATTCCACAAAGGAAGTCACCAGATAAAGGCTAAGATACCAAATTCTATAGTTGAATTTTTAACTCCTGAAGTTCAATAGGAGCCATGAAATTTTAGAAATGGGTTTTGTACCGGGTTCAAAGTCGATACAAAATTCAATATCACACTTTGGGAGTAAGCCAAGAAATTCTTCAGGAAATACATCAGGAAATTTACTAACAATAGAAATATCATTCAAATCTGAAGTATTTTTGTTTAAGTCCATAACATGGGCTAAGAAAACTTGACATCCATTTTTCAATAAACGAATGACTTTATGGCTTGATATGAAAATGTTTGACTTCAATGGTTTGGTTGCTTGAATTCGAATAACAGGTTGCTTAGGAATATGAAAACTAACAACCTTACGAAAACAATCAATTTTGGCATGATGAGTAGTTAATCAATCAATCCCCAAAATCACATCAGAAGCAAGTATCTTTAAAGAAATAAGGTCAACAGGTAATGTGATAGTGCCAACCTGAATCAAACAAGATTTATAAACAGTGGATGTGATAAAAGTTTCTCCTAACGGAGTTTCCACAGATAGGTCAAAGTCTAATTTCTCCGGAGTCAAGTTTAAACGTTGAGTATAAGCAGGAGAGATAAATGAATGGGTAGAACCGGTATATAATAAGGTATAAACTTCGTAAGAATTTATAATTAACTAACCCATGCTAACTTCGTTCTGGTTCCTCGCATTTTGACCAGTCACGAAAAATGCTCTTCCAGGAACCGTTGACTTTGACTTTTCTGGGACAGCCTTTTGAGTCACCATCCCCACTGGGCTTGATTTCGCTACCGTACAATCTCGAGCGATATGTCCTTCCTTTCCACAATTATAGCATACCTTGAACTGTTGTGGACAGTTTGGACTGATGTGTCCCACTTTTACACATTTATAGCATACGACCGGTGGTCGTTCTCCTCCCTTAAAACCAGTTGCTGCTGGTGCTGACGTCTTTGCAGTGTCATTGTTGAATCTCCTATTTTTAAAATCTCCCCCTGACTCATTTCTTCTATTTTCATGGCCACGAGTACCACCAGAGTGGTTGTCGCTCTTGTCCGTATTTTTCTTTCTCCGCTGGTTATCGTTGTTCTGATGACTGCTGTCACCGGTATGATCCTGGTTGTGATCTCTTGGTTGAACGTACTCGCTATCTCGCTCTAATAATTGAGCCCTGTTGACAACATCTGAATATAAAGAAAATTTATGAGAGATAAGATATTGTAGAATCTCGAGTTTTAAACCTCTCAGAAACATCCTCGTCATTCGTTCCTCATTCTCTACCAAATGGGGTGCAAACCTGGATAACTCTGCGAACTTCGCCTCGTATTGGGACACCGTCATGTTGTTTTGTTCTAGTCTAATAAACTCTACCTCTTTCATATGGCAAATACTTTCAGGAAAGTATTTTTTGTTGAAAAGTTTCTGAAATGTTTCCAAGACATGCGGAGTGCGGCAGGCTGGGTACGTTTCACAGACTCCCACCAGTAATCTGCCTTACCACGGAACATAAAGGTGGCGAATGGAACCTTCTGTTCCTCCGTGCATCCCAAGACATCGAATATCTTGGTAATTTACTTGACCCATGTTTCCTCCATGATCGGATCCGACTTTCCCTTAAATTCTGGTGGTCCCAACTCTTTGAACTACTTGGCTGTGACATGCCGCGCGTTGCTATCATTTCCACCCGTATTCTGTACATGAGCCTCCCTCGTCTGGTTTTGCATAAACTACAAAAAGCTCCTAAACATCTCGTCGTTCATCGTCTGCTCAATGGTGTTGTTTACAGGAGGAATATTGCCTTCCTGTTGCACGTTCCCCTAGGTGGTGATTAAAGGTGTTTCCACGGTCTCATTAACTCCACCGTTAATATTCTCAGCTGCCATTCTTAAATACTGCCATAAAACAAGGGTTAATTAAACAAATTAACATATCACATATTAACCATATAGTTCGACTGACCAACAAATAAGCTTAGGTATGACATACTAGCGAAGGATTACTCGTCTCTCCCTTCCTAGTACTATTCCCTGATCTCCGCCAGAGATCATATCCCTAAGCTCTGATACCAACTGTGACGCCCCCAAAATAGGTATACAACACTCATTCTGAATCGCCAAATACATGGTACAGAAACAACTACAACTTTATTAATACAACATAAAAACTGTGAGTTTAAATACAAATATTGTCATCTAGACGATATCCACACTCAAATAAGTCCTTATTATAATTTTTAATACATTATTTTACAGAATAGTGAAGACTACTGGAACAACTTCTAGAACCATCATTCCACACCCCGACTAGTACTCGCTACATTCTCGCCTCCTGAGAAGAAAAATGGAACAACAGGGAAAAGGGTGAGCTCAACTAGCCCAGTAAAGAACACTATGACTAAGATAATATAAAACAAATTATCATTAGTCTTCAACAGGGAAAAATCTAATAGAATACAATAGACAACAAGTTTTAAATCAATATTCGCAGCGGAAATAATAATTCATTAGAAGAGTTAAGTAGAGAATGCAAACTACTATCTTCTATATATAAATTTTAAAGTTCATCGTCTATCTTTTATCCCTGTAACATCAATCAATATATATCTGGAATCAAATATTCATCTTTGCACTACAGGCCAAAGATATTCATCAGTTGGTCATGTTCATCTAAACACCTGTTCATCTTTGCACTACGGGCCAAGGATATTAATCAGTCGGTCATGTTCATCTCAACACCTGTTCATCTTTGCACTACGAGCCAAAGATATTCATCAAGATATCATTCATCTTTGCACTACAGGCCAAAGATATTCAGTAATATCTTCATTTAGGACTGAGGATGATAAAAAATATTTTTAAAAAAAACGAATCCAGTGAAACAAAAGAACAAGTATTAAGGATTCGTACTTTAAATAATCCTAGTTCAAAAATACTTCATAAATAACCAGATTGGAGTAAAATTCAAGAATGAAGATCAAAACATAGATCCAATCAAAGATAGGAATCATAACCGACAGTCTTGGACATATAAAAGAAAATTTAATTTTTCTATGAATAGTGTCGTGAATAGTGCCGTATACGTGAATAGTGTTGTATACGTTAATACTAACTCCGACACCAAATGATAGAAATTTCACAAAAAAAACATTATCATGCTTCGTGAATAGTACTCATGAATAGTAACCCCGACATGAAAAAGTTTCAAATTTGATAAAAAGTTTCAACCAATATTTCAGCATAATGATATTGAAGAAATAATATAATTTGAGAAGAAAACAACATCCCTTACCTTAGAAAGAATAGTACTTCTGACTGGAATACTGGATATAGTACTGAAAGAACTTGCACCGTATAGCAATACTCAAAGTACTAAAATACTCACAAATACACTCGATATTATAGAGAGAGAAAGAGAGAGAAATCTGTAGTTTCTAGTGTGATTTTCAATTCTAACCTAAGCACCCTATTTATAGGAAAATGCTTAGAACATCAAAGCAGAAAATTTATTAAAATAATTTTATTTAACAAATATTCAAGCCCACTTCCCAAAATTTCGAATTCAGCTCATTTACCACACATGTGGGCTTGTAAAAAACGTTTTTCATGAATAAAACAATTAAAACCTCCAAAAATCAATTATTTCAGAACTTTGGAACTTCAATAATTCATAATAAATAGCCCTTTTGTCAAAAAATTCGAATCTCACGATTTTCCATAGGAAATTCCATTATCTACAACTTTGCAGAAGAAAGTTTTTCCAAATTCCAAACAGAAATTGACCGAAATCCACAAACGGGCAATTTTACAGGCTATAATCAAATTTCAGTTAAGAAATGGGGTCCACCGACACACAAAACATGTATTAAACAACTTTTGCAACAAAAATACTCTTCATCCTCATATACTTATATATCCCACATTCATTGTAAAAAATATCATCATTATTATATTATAATAATATAATAAAATATTATTTTATCAGAAAAGATAAAATATCGATTTTCAACAATTGTCACTTTAAAAATTTTCTCCATCTATATCCACATAAAATCAATATTTTCCTCATCATATAAATCAATAATTAATTAATCACAAATAATATTACAGAATCACAGTACTGGCAACCAGGCCGTTCCCAGGAAAGAGGGGGCTTTCCAATAAGAATTTCTCCTTACTGGCGCGTAATTAGGTGACCAAACCTCTCCTTAGACAGAATTTTCTAGACATTGCCAATAATATTTTCTAATAATATTATTCAGATAATATGAATTATTGTTTCGATAATGGAAAATACTGTGTAGTGACAATTATTGAAACAACAGTAATATAAAATATCAACGCAGCAATTATTGAATCAATAAAATAAAATACTGAACAGTAATTATTGTAACAATTATTGAGTAGTGCCTTCTTACGTAAGAATCAATAATTGGTGCAATACCGTGTGTTACTGTGCAACAACGCGTATTACTGTGTTTTAACCACCGGGTATTCCAACAGTATTAACGGTAACAACTACGCCATTATTTATAAACAACTTATACTTGTCGTTTTTCTTCATCCAATCATTTTCTGTTATGGGGCCCACAAAAGACTGCGATCGTACGAATATTCCCCGACAGCAAGAATATTCCACGACTAAACGAATATTCCCTGACAACAATGAATATTTTATAACCACCTACTTATTTAAAATATTTACGCATTTTATCCATAACTAACCACATTAATCAAACCAACCCTTACTATTTCAAAATAATAAATAGAGGAAATTAAATTTCATTTATTAATAATTTGGGGTCTTACAACAGGCATAGAGATTTACTTCATAAACATATCATCAAAGATTAACTTTTAATTTCATACATATCTCACATGCATTTCATCAATATTCGCATAGCATAATATAGCTTAACTAACTGTTATCGAATTCATATATCAAATAAAAACTGAAAGAATTGTGTAAGACTACAACTTTCATAAATAAAGATTTTTTTTTCTCTAAATATCATTTTGAATATTATGGTGTGAATTTGATATAATGTTATAGTTGTGGGTAATATTTATAATTTTTGCAAATTAAGCAAGTTGTTATAAAAAATTTCATTTGGTCGGGGAATATTCTTTTTGTCTAGGAATATTCGTATGATGACACAATCATTGGTGGACCCCACAACAGAATTATTGTCGGAGTTAGAAAACGAAAAAATTATCTTTTAATAAAAATAATGGCGAAATTTTTACCGTTAACTGTTGAAATACCCGGTGGTAAAAGTACAGTAATACGCGTGATTGCATAGTAGCACACGGTATTGTACAGTATCTTGGATTATTGATGTTTACGTAAGAAGTCACTACTCAATAATTGTTACAGTAATTACTGTTCAATATTTTATTTTATTGATTCAATAATTGCTACGTTGATATTTTATATTATTGATTCAATAATTGTCATTGCACAGTATTTCAAATTATCAAATCAATAATTCATATTATTTGAATAATATTATTATTTGCATTATTGACAATGTCTAGAAAGTTTTGTCGAGGAAAGGGGTTTGGTCACCTAATTGCACGCCAATAGGAAGAAATCCTTATCGGAAAGCCCTCTCTTTCTTGGGAACGACCTGGTTGTCGATATTATAATTTTGTAATATTATTTGTGAATAATTAATTATTGATATATATGATAAGAAAATATTTATTGAAAGTTGGTATTTTATATTTTCTGATAAAATAATTCATTCAA